>JAJJWX010002666.1:0-600000 GCA_023529315.1 Papaver bracteatum | reverse complement strand
GCCGAAGCTAGCCACACCATACCAAACGCACTATGCCTTGGCCCTAGCTATGCTAGTCACACCATGCAAAGCCAAACTCCCTTGCCTTGGCCCTTGCCACGCCACCCTGCTGGCCTCCCCTACGCGACCACCAAAACGAAGGCGTACAATAATTAACGATTTCCCTTCAATCCCAGGAGCTAATCCTAGCCATCCAAGGTTACCAGACAACACATAGTAACCTTTGGCCCGAAAACCTAAGTTTGGCCAAGCCAAACCATGCCATGCCAATGGCATACAAACCTAGACGCACCACCACATTGTCCCTCACTACGCGGCTACCAAAACGAAGGCGTCCAACGATCAACAGTTGCCCCTCCTCTCAAGATGAAAAATCTCGACCGTCGAAGGTCATCAGGCTAGAAAGTTTCCCGAGATTGACTTGTCAAGCCACAACAATATGCTACATGTTTTCCAAAACATTCGAAACATCAACACAAACTGGGGGATGCTCATTAGGGTATTTGTTTGGTGGTCTACAGTGTGCGGCATATGCAAATGCCCGTTTCAAGATAGTGTAATAAGAATAAGACGGTTAGTAAATGCAGGAAGCAACGGGGAAACGCTCTTTCATTATAGGACATCAATTCCATCAAATCCCATCAATACCAGGCATTACCACCTCTTCCCATTTAACTCATCCGTTTTATTTTCTTATGAGGCCAGAGTACGTTTCTTTTTTGACTTGTATAAATAGGCTTACCTATTTCCACCAGAATACAAGTTCTTGGTCAGGAGAAAACACCACACTCAGAAAGGAAACTCTTGCTAGCTTTCTCAAAGATCACACCTTCTGATACAAGTCAAGTACTACTCTTCCAGGATTATTCTGGCCTCAACACTCTCTTCGCTCTCCTCCCTAAACCAACCCTTCTCCTCCACTTTGTGACCAAAGCCATTTCTTGGTTTAAGCCGGAATTGTACAGATTGATCCCTCGAATCTAAAGTACTCCATTGCAATACGTTGTTTAGGGTTTAAATTGTTTCCCGCCTTCACACCCGTAATTATCGAAATCAACAGAAACTATTTTCACCTATAAACCGATATATAGTTTTTTTTTAGCTAGGGCATCCAGAATCCAAACTGTGCTTCCTCCTTCCTCCATGTAGACAAGAGATAGAAACCCTAAAACTAATTCAATAGTTCCCTCATCCGTCTGTGATTATCATTGACGTCAACTAGAAAAATCTATGGCAGAAGCAAGTGGAGGTTCAAATACAGCATCACCACTAACAATAACAAGCATGATGATTTCTCCTCTTACAATGTTAATTTTCAAAATCGGGTTCACTTGAATAGTCCAAACCTCTTTTTCTTCTTTGAATCTAGATGTATCCTCTCACAGTGTTAATTTTCAATATCCGGATCAGTTGAAAGTGATAAACTAGATCCTCCACTCACTCCCATTTCTTAACCAGATATACTTTCTTCAAGTCATCATATCAAATATGAAGAAGAGAAGATGCAATGAAATCATGAATTCATCCTTGGATGAATGTTTATATTGAAATCTTTTAGATCCATGTATTTTTTTCCCTTTGAATCTAGATGTATGTGAACCAATTACCATAATAAAATTCTTCAAATTTTTTAATTTTTAATTTAGCTTTTTTTTAATTTTTTTTGTTCATGGAAATTCACCACGATGTAATTTACCAAAGATGCACATATATATGGTGCTTTAGCAGTCAGTGCACCTCACAAGATATGCTTACTTAACACTACATTTATCAGTGCATTCATTTCTTGCAAGCCAAAAAAATATTTCTTCAGACCTGGTAGGTAAAGAGAGATTTTTGAAGATTTAAAATTAGTTTTACTAACAAGTTCAAATTTATTTCAAATTAATATCTTTTGAAATGTGGTCAGACCATTTTTATTAAGAAATGTGGTCAGACCATTTTTATTAAGATTTTAGAAGCATATCTGTCACAGATGAAACAAGTATTTAACTATGTTAACCATAAGATACTTGTTCAGCAACATTTCATTTACTAGTAGTAGATTTGCACAAGTTTTTGGGTGATAAATCAGCCAGTACGCAACCTCCTCACATACTCCCTCCATCCCAAATGAGATGAGCTAGTTGTAGTTTGCACAATTTTTAAGACAAGGAGGAAATGAGAGTATATTTAAGTATTTTTTACAATTATATCCTTATGGATAATAACTAGTAAATTTAGAAATAATTTATCTCTTAAACTATACCACGGTTTTTTGTAAACTTTATACCGTTGAAAAGTATTTTAAAACATGTACGCAACTGTTTATAGATGAAAGTAGCTTCTGCTGATTTTGGTAATCGCAGGTGTGAAGGTGAGAAAATGTTTAAACCCTAAACAAATGTACTGCAATGGAGTACTTTTAAGTTCGAGAGATCAATCTGTACAAGTCCGGCCTAAACCAAAAAATGGCCATTCCATACTTTCTTAGGTCACAAAGAGGAGTAGAATAGGTTGGTTTTGGGGAGGGAAGCAAGGAGAGTGTGATACCAGAATAGTTGATTCTGGAAGAGCAATTGGGTTTCTAAAACTTTTTTTCAGAAGAATAGGAGAGCTCACCAAGAGAGCTAGCCAGTAAGTATTCTGAGTCTTGTCTTATCCGAATGAACTTGATGTTCAAATGGAAATAGGTAAAACCTATTTATACAAGTTGTAGTAGAAACGTACCCTGGTCTCATTAAGAAGTGAGGAGTAAATGGGAGGAGGTGGTAACCGTATGCATGGAATTAATGTTCCATAAGGTTGTTAACTCACAGATTTATGTCCCATGAACGTTTTCCCACATAACTCCCATATTTACAAGGCGCCTCACTCTTATAACACTTCCTTATGAGGGGCGCAGTGTACGCCGCACGCTGTAGACCACCAAACCAATACCCAAAAAAGATCCCCCAATTTGTGTTAATGTATCGAATATTCTTGGAGAACATGTAATATGTTGTCGTGGCTTGGCAAGTCGAGCTTGGGGAACTTTCTAGCCTAGTGACCTTCGATGGTCGAGATTTTGTATCTTGAGAGGTGCGTTGCGCGCCTTAGTTTTGGTAGTGAGGGTCATCGTGGTGACCCGACCAGGTTGGCATGCCGTTGGCATGGCATGGTTTGGCGTGGCCAAACTTGGGTTTTGGACCCAAAAGTCATGAGGTGACTTTAGACGGCTAGGATTCGCTCCTCGGTTTGAAGGTTGGCCATTGATGACCGTATGCCTTTTGTTTTGGTGGCCTCATAGGGAAGGATTGACCAAGGTGTTGTTTAGACTTGGCGCATGGGCCAATGGGTGTATGGCATGGCTGGGCCAAGGCAAGGGGCACTTGACTTGGAATAGTGTGACTAGTATAGCTGGTGACTGGCGGCGTAATGCCCGAAGAGGTGTTTTCGTTTCCATGATTAGAGGGTGATGCAGAGATATTAGAGGCGGAGGAGGCTCTGGCCCTGGTGATTGGAGGTGTTACGCTCGAGGGAGTGCATTCGGAGTTACCGCAGTCAGGTGATGTAACGACGTTATTAGGGGAGACGTTAAAATCAGGGTCGTGCTCCGTACTGGTATTCTCGGTAGCCACTCCATAAATGAGTTCCACCATATTGGGATCGACGTTTGGAAAACGAAATCAGGAGTTAGAGTTGATATTGTAACCAATAGATCAATCCTCCCGCTATGGTCGCCAATTGTTTTTAGGTGAAAATAGTTTATGCTGATTTCGGTAATTGCGGGTGTGAAGGTGAGAAACAGTTTAAACCCTAATCAATGTACTTCAAGGGCGTACTTTAGATTCGAGAGATCAATCTGTACAAGTCCGGCTTAAACCAAGAAAGGGCCGTTCCAGTCTTGCTTTGGTCACAAAGCAGAGGAGAATGGGTTGGTTTTGGGGAGGGAAGCAAGGAAAGTGGTAAGACCAGAATAGTTTATTCTGGAAGAGTAGTTGGGTTTCCATGACTTGTTATCGGAAAAGTAAGAGAGCTCACGAGGAGAGCTAACAAGTAAGTATTTCTGAGTGTTGTCTTGTCCGAATGAACTTGTTGTTCAAATGGAAATAGGTGAGACCTATTTATACAAGTAGAAACGTACCCTAGTCTCATTAAGGAGTGGGGAAGTAAATGGGAGGAGGTGGTAACCGTATGCATGGACTTGATGTTTCATAAAGTGGTTAATGTATGAAACTTATTTTCATGAAACTGTTAACGTTATGGAATTGATGTTCCATAAAGTTGTTAACTCACGGCTTTATATCCCATGAACATTTCCCACATAACTACCCGTATTTACTAGGCACCTCACCCTTATGACACTTCCTTATGAAGGGCGTAGTGTACGCCGCACGCTGCAAACCGCCAAACCAATACCCAAAGAGGATCCCCCAGTTTGTGTTGATGTCTCGAATATTTTTGGAAAACATGTAGCACGTTTTTATGGATTTCCAAGTTAAGCTCGGGGAACTTGCTATCCCGGTGACCTTCGATGGTCGAGATTTTGCATCTTGAGAGGAGGGGCAATCGTTGATCGTTGCACACCTTTTTTTTGGCAGCCGCGTAGTGAGGGCCAACAAGGTGGCACAACTAGGATGTTTTTAGACTTTTCATGAGTGGCCAAAGGTTTTCCATGGGCGTATGGCATGGATAGGGCCAAGGCGAGGGCGCTTGGCTTGGTATGACGTGACTAGCATGGCTAGGGCCAAGGCAAAGTGTGTACGGCATGGTGCGGTTAGCTTGGATAGGTTGGTTTGGATTGGCATGCATGGCCAAGGGGTAGCCATGTGCGCATGGCGTGACTAGCTTGGGCTAGGTGCGGTTTTTGGCTTGGCATATGGGGCCAAGGGGTAGCCATGGGCACATGGCGTGACTATCTTTGGACAGGTGCATGACCAAGCTAGGGTTTTGAGCCAAAGGTCGTGAGGGGACCTTAGACGGACATGATTTGCTCATGGGTTTGAAGGGCAACAGTTTATTGTTGTACGCCTTCAGTTTGGTAACCGCGTTGGGTAGGCCAGCTTAGTGGCGCGGGATGAGGGTCCATGGAGAGATGTGTTTGGCATGTCACGGTTGGTGTGGCTAGCTTTGGCTAGTTGCGTGACCAAGCTAGGGTTTTGGGCCAAAGGTCGTGAGGATTTTCTCTTGGGATTTAAGGGCAACCGTTGATTGTTGCACGCCTTCACTTTTGTAGCCGCGTGGGGAAGGCCAGCATGGTGGCGCGACATGATGGGACATGGCGAGACGTGTTTGGCATGGCGCGGTCAGCGTGGCTAGCTTTGGCTAGGTTCGTGACCAAGCTAGGGTTTCGGGCCAAAGGTCGTGAGGGGACCTTAGACGGCCAGGATTTGCTCCTGGAATTGAAGGGCAACCATTTATTATTGCATTCCTTCACTTTAGTAGCCGCGTGATCAAATTATGAAGATTTAAAAATTATTTTTATTAACATGTTCAAATTTATTACAAATTAATATCTTTTGAAATGTGGTTAGACCATTTTTATTAAGAAATGTGGTCAGACCATTTTTATTAAGATTTTAGAAGCATATAAACGGGCGGGGATATCTGTCACAGATGAAACAAGTATTTAACTATGTTAACCATAAGATACTTATTCAGCAGCATTTCATTTACTAGCAGTATATTTGCACAAGTTTTTGGGTGATAAATCAGCCAGTACGCAACCTCCTCACATACTCCCTCCGTCCCAAATTAGATGAGCTAGTTGTAGTTTGCACAATTTTTAAAACAAGGAGGAAATGACAGTATATTTAAGTATTTTTTACAATTATATCCTTATGGATAATAACTAGTATATTTAGAAATGATTTATCTCTTAAACTATACCACGGTTTTTCGTAATCTTAATACCGTTGAAAAGTATTTTAAAACATGTACGCAACTGTTTATATGTGAAAATAGCTTCTGCTGATTTTGATAATTGCAGGTGTGAAGGTGAGAAACTGTTTAAACCCTAAACAAATATACTGCAAGGGAGTACTTTTAAGTTCGAGAGATCAATCTGTACAAGTCCGGCCTAAACCAAGAAATGGTCGTTCCAGACTTGCTTCGGTTACAAAGAGGAGGAGAATGGGTTGGTTTTGGGGAGGGAAGCAACTAGAATAGTTGATTCTGGAAGAGCAATTGGGTTTCTACAACTTGTTTTCAGAAGAATAGGAGAGATCACCAGGATAGCTAGCCAGTAAGTATTTTGAGTCTTGTCTTGTCCGAATGAACTTGTTCTTCAAATAGAAATAGGTAAAACCTAGTTATACAAGTTGTAGTAGAAACGTACCCTGGTCTCATTAAGGAGTAAGGAGTAAATGGGAGGAGGTGGTAACTGTATGCATGGACTTGATTATTCCATAAAGTGGTTAACGCATGAAATTGATTTTCATGAAACAGTTAACGTTATGGAATTGATGTTCCATAAGGTTGTTAACTCACGGCTTTATGTCCCATGAACGTTTTCCCACATAACTCCCGCATTTATAAGGCGCCTCACTCTTATAACACTTCCTTATGAGGGGCGTAGTGTACACCGCATGCTGTAGACCACCAAACCAATACCCAAAAAAGATCCCCCAATTTGTGTTGACGTCTCGAATGTTCTTGGAGAACATGTAATACGTTGTCGTGGCTTTCCAAGTCGAGCTCGGGGAACTTGCTATCCCGGTGACCTTCGATGGTCGAGATTTTGTATTTTGAGAGGTGCGTTTCACTCCTTCGTTTTGGTAGTGAGGGCCATTGTGGTGATGCGACCAGGTTGGCATGCCGTTGGAATGGCATGGTTTGGCGTGGCCAAACTTGGGTTTTGGACCCAAAAGTCATGAGGTGACTTTAGACGACCAGGATTCGCTCCTGGGTTTGAAGGTTGGCCATTGATGGCCATATGCCTTTTGTTTTGGTGGCCGCGTAGGGAAGGCGAGACCAAGGTGTTGTTTAGACTTGGCGCGTAGGGCCAATGGGCGTATGGCATGGCTAGGGCCAAGGAAAGGGGCGCTTGGCTTGGCATAGTGTGACTAGCATAGCTAGGGCCAAGGTATGGGTGTTTGGCTTGGTGCGGCTAGCTTGTCTAGGTGCGGTTTGGCTTGGCACGTTGGTCGAAGGGTTTTCCATGGTCTCATGGCATAGATAGGGCCTAGGCAAGGGCGCTTGGCTTGGTGCGGCTAGCTTGGATAGGTGCGGTTTGACTTGGCGCGTGGGGCCAAGGGTTTGCCATGGTCGCATGGCATGACTAGCTTGGGCTAGGTGCGTGACCAAGCTAAGGTTTTTGGGCTAAAGTCATGAGGGGACTTTAGGCGGCCAGTATTTTCTCCTGGGATTGAAGAGTATCCATTGATGCACACCTTTGTTTTAGAAACGCTAATTAGCGCCCTTCACTAGAATCGCTGTAGAATTCTAGTACGGACTCGGATTTGACGGTCCGCCCTTCAAATCAGCCTGAAAAGAATTTCCTATCTCCTCACGCGGGCATATTTAGGTTTTGAACTCGCTCGGGAAGAGAAAACATCCCGAGAGCGAAACTCATGAAGAATTCAGGAGGGATGGCGGCATGGCCAGGCTATCATGGCATGCCTACGCGCAACTAGGTTGGCATGGCATGCCTTGGTGTGGTTTTGCACATGGGGCCAAGGGTTTTCCATGGTCGCATGGCATAGCTAGCTTTGGTTAGGCGTGTGACCAAGCTAGGGTTTTTGGGCCAAAGTCATGAGGTGACTTTGGGCGGCCAGGATTTTCTCCTGGGATTGAAGGGAAACCGTTGATTGGTGCATGTCTTCTCCTTAGTAGCCGTGGGGAAACGCCAGCAGGGTGGCACAGTATGAGGGCCATAGTACGACTGGCTTGGTTAGGTGCGTGACCAACCCAGGGTTTCGGGGCCAAAGTCATGAGGTGACTTTATGCGGCTAGGATTTTTTCCTAGGATTGAATGAAAACCGTTGATTGTTGCATACCTTCACTTTGGTAGGCGTGAGGAGAAGGCCAGCAGGGTGGCGCGTCTAGGGGCTACGGCGCTACATATTTGGCATGATGTGACTAGCTTGGTTAGGTACGTGACCAAGCTAGGGTTTTGGGGCCAAAGTCATGAGGTGACTTTGGGTGGACATGATTTGCTCCTGGGATTGAAGGGAAACCGCTGATTATTGCATGCCTTCACTTTAGTTTCCAAAAGGAGAAGTCCAGCATGGTGGCATGGCATGAGGAGACATGAAGAGACGTGTTTGGCATGGCACGACCAGCGCTGCTAGCCTTGGCTGGGTGCGTGGCCAAGTTAGGGCTTTGGGCCAAAGGTCGTGAGGAGACCTTAGACGTCCAGGATTTTCTTCTGGGATTAAAGGGAAACCGTTGATTGTTGCATGCCTTCACTTTAGTGGTCGTGAGGAGAAGGCCAACAGGATGGCACGGTTATCATAGCTAGGGCCAAGGCAGAGCGTGATTGGCATGGCACGACTAGCTTGGGATAGACGTGGTTGGCATGATTTGCCATTGGAACAATGGTGCGGCTAGCATGGTTGTCATGATTTGGCACGGTTTGGTGTGGTTGACATGATTTTCCATTGACACACGAGACGTGGATAGCATAGCTAAGGCCATGGCATGGTGCAATTGGCATGCGCGGCTATCTTGGGCTAGGTGTGGCTGGCATGACTTGCCATTAGCACATGGGTGTGGATAGAATACCTAGGGTCATGGAACGTTGCGATTGGCAAGGCGCGGCTAAATTGGGCTAGGTGTGGCTGGGATGATTTGCCATTGGCACAAGAGATTTGGCTAACATAGCTAGGGCCATGGCACGGTGCGATTGGCATGGCGCAGATAACTTGGGCTAGGTGTGGCTGGCATGACTTGCCATTGGCACAAGAGATGTGGCTAGCATACCTAAGGCCATGGCAATGGATAGCAGAGATAGGGCCATGGCATGGTGCAATTGTCCTGGAGCGGCTAACATGGTCTAGGTGTGGCTGGCATGATTTGCCATTGGCACAAGAGATGTGGATAGCATAGCTAGGGCCATGGCACAGTGAGATTGGCATGGTACGGCTAACTTGGGCTAGGTGTGGCTGGAATGATTTCCCATTGGCACACGTGGGAATTAGGGCTTGGTTTGTCGCAACCCTAATTTGAAAAATATACCCTGGTAATTATTTAGAGACACATGAAAGTATTTTATCTAATGCGCCTAGTAAATGCTTGTTTTAAATATCTGCTAGGGTTTAGTGTTTTACGATTTTAACCCTATACTAAAAACCACCATCAACATTAAGTCCCCTTCTTAGCTCTGAACAGGAGCCTTGTTGCGGGGTAAGCATACGATTGTGACAGACAACGTAAGTTATTGCAAAGACAGTTAGGAGAATCCGACTAACCTTTTAAGTGGTAGAGAGGACTTTTGCTTTCCATGTTGGTAGTCCTTTCCGCGGCAAAGGGGGCACAGTCCTTGAGGGCTGAGCATGTGGAATGGCTTTGATCACGGTAATGGCATGATGGAGTATGCAGAGGCGGCTAGGTGAGATAGGGATGTGGCAATGGGGTGATGGCTTGGTCTGGCGTGACTTCAAGGGCTTGGTTGCCTCTTTATTTATTTAATTAGACCAGAAAATTCTTCCTCATTTATCTGTTTTTTGTGATGCCACCGGCTTCATTCCCGAAATTTAGCGTTGGTGGTGGGAAGGGAAAACATACTCCAGTGTGCCTCGAGCACGTTATCCCACACTTTTTCACAAACCATAATTATTCCCCGTAGGCAGGCATGGGGTTTAATTGGGATCTGATATCATGCCTTAACTCACATCCAGTACAAAACTTTCCCTTTTGAGGTTGTGTCATTTTTCGTGCATAAAAGACGATCTTGATCTCTATATTAGGGTAGTTTATCTTCGTCCATCCTCTTTTCAGGTATCGCCTCATGCTTCCTTCTTCTTCCCTTTTTTTTATACTATTTTTTTATACGTGCATAGATGGGATGGAGTTTGATCATTCTCCCCGTTCTTTGTAGTGTATGATGGGATCCTCAAAGGACATTCCAGTCTTCAACTCTTTGGAGAAGGTTTTTAGAATTGGGTCCTCTTCTCATGAGGAGGCACTGGCTAGAATCGAATCCCTGCTATGTGAAGTTGGTAAGGTCATCCAGGACCTTCCTTCTATCTACCTCCATGAAGTGCAGCCGCATGTTCGGACTTTTTTGGGTTCGGTGAACATGGAGGAGGAACGGGAAAGCAAGGAGGAACCTTAGCATGTTGAGAATTCCAGGCGCGGCAAATCCTTTCCTCGGCCCAGTCGTAGGGCGAGTCGAACTGCTCGTAGGTTGAATCAAAGGAAGATCGAGCGTGTGAAGATTTTGGAGGGGAGCACCATGGTTTTTGGTCTTGATGCAGATGAATCGAAAAATATTCTTCGGGGTGTCAATGAGAAAACTTTCAAAGGAGCATCTGTCGGAAAGGAAGTGGCCTTTAAAGCTGGTGCCGGAGGTGTCGTTGGTGATACTGGAGGGGTCATGGTGGCGTATGCCGGGCCGATCGTCGAATCGGTCATTGTTACTGCTACGCTTACTTCAGGATGGGACGCTGATGTTGCTGTTGCTAATGCCGTTAAATGGGATCTTTGTTTCCCGAGAGATTGCTGGGGAAAGTGCTTGAAGATGGCCTTGACCAAGGGGACCCGTGTTCCATCCTTCGAGGGCTAGTTCCTCCCCTTTGTTATTCCTATTTCTTAGTCGTCCTGTCTTCCTTGTAGGTTCTTCTTTACTTTTTTCTTCACCAGTTAACGCTCCGCTTGTTTATATTTTTTTTTGAATGATTGAATGAGGTATTTTGGTTTTAATATGATGGGTAATGGTTCTCTGGGTTAATTTGATGTATTTATCTGATATTTGGAGAACTTATTCGGAAAGGGATTATTATTATTTTTTTTTTATTTTGACGAGGAAGAAATTCCGAGGAAGAATACAAACGGTGTATTTATATTGGGGAAATACAAATATGAAGAGAAATTTTTGAAGGAAATGCTAAAGGGAGCGTGACTGGGAAGTACAGCATTTTAAGGAGCGGAGGCCCTGAGCTATCGTGAGTGAATTATCACGCCTTCGGGTTCTTCTGCATTGATGAGATTGCAATATCCTCCTAAAAGGATGTCTGCCACCAGATACAGCTCGTCTTCTCTCCCATTGGGAGAATCGATCTGAATAGACATTTTTATCGCCATCTTCCCAACCTGGAATGAGTTTGCCTTGACCACCACATCCCCGATTGAGAACAGGTTCATACTTCATGCAACCGCTTGAGTCTTGGCTTCGTTGGTCTCAATAGAAGTTTCTAGGCTCTTTGCAAAGTGATAAAATGGCCCAGCACCCCATTCACATTTCTTGATAGCTTTCATGCCGATAGTCGCATCGAGTCCCCATGACGGGATGGGGGGAGGAATGATTGAGTGTAGATGGGGTCGCTCGGTCAGACTTACTTTTATTTGAAATCCATGATCTAGCATCAGTAGGTCTCCTCTAGACGTATGGGTCCCTTTGGTAGTTCGTTGATGTGATGACCGCTGGGATGAGCCGTTGGAGACTCCCTCAGGCATGGACGTCGGTAGAGGATGCACATCGAGTTTCGCCTTGTTGTCGAGTACCCACAAACACCCCAATATTATGTCATAACCCAGTTCTCTGATAATGTGGAATTTGCTATGCGTTACAGCGTCTCCCACCTTGATCTCGAGGTTAATGTAGCCAAGCGCGTTCAAATCTTCTCCTATCGGGTTCTTAATCACAGATGGGGAATGGGTAGCGTCTTGCTTTGTAAATCCCGCTGCTTTTAGCGTCTTGAAAGTAATGATGTTGAGGTCAGAGGCCATGTCGATGAGAGTGTCATCAAGTTCGATACCTCTTAAATGAGACATGATCAGAAATCCCTAATTCCCCCATTTGGCTCCGCTTATTTGGAAATCTTGGGTCCCTGGTGTGGTTTCCGGGGATAGAAAAAGTCGTTTGCCGGATACGACGCGATTGAGAGCCACGAAAATATCTTGGATCTGCACCTTGGAAAGATAAATAATTTCGCATACATGCTGCATCATGGATTGTACAGTCTCGTGCACAGTGTCCCCAGAGGACCCGCAGTTTCTTATTGGGAATGGGTCTCTATGTACTCCCTCGTTTCCTAGCTGGAGCTCTCTCGCTTTTATCTTTTCTTTGAAAATATGCTTTAGTTTATTGCAATCACTGGTCGGGTGGTGAACGAACCTGTGGTAATGGCAGTACTTAGGGTTTGCCATCTCGGCCTCATTTAGTGGACGTCTGGGAAACGGCAGTCTGATAACATCATCTTGAACCCAGGCCTCCAGGAGGTCAATCACCTCCTCCATGGGGAACGGGAAGTCAAGAGAATTCCCCTCAGTTTTATGATGATGCATGGGGGTTTTAGTGGCAGTCTTCCGTGGCAGGGCCTCCCGTTGGGCCGGTGCTTCACCTTTTGGATGGTGACCTGTAGCTGGGGCCTTCTTTTTTCACTTTTCGTTCACTATGTTCACGCAACGCGAGCTAACATTAAACTGCTTGCTCGTTATACGTCTATTCCCACGAGTCTCACGGGAGTATTCAACTCTGGTTGACCTAGTTCTCTCCAGTAATGATGGTGCTGTCGTTGCGGATCGTCTAACGGCTTAGTGGAGTTCGGAGAATGTTTGGAAGCGCAAGTTTTCTAGAAAGGCATGATAAATATGAACCATACCATTGATGCATGTGTTCACCAGTTGTTGTTCATTCATGTTTGGTCGTGGCAGTCGAGTGCTTGAACCTTGAACCTTTTGACAAAGTCCTTCGGGTGTTACTTGTCCCACTGGTACATCCTTCCGAGGTCCGAAAAAGTGACTTGTTTAGACACAAAGAAGTACTTCCTATAAAATGCTGTAACCATGCTGCTCCAGCTGGGGATACTGTTTGGCGGGATGCGGTTATACCATGTATACGCCCTTCCGGTAAGTGATTTTGAGAACTCCCTTATACGAAGGACGTGATTATACTCATGCTCGCTTAGGTATTCCAAGAAACGAGAGACGTGCTCATGTGCATTCCCGCTACCATCGTACAGGGTAAATTGAGGAGAGGAGTACCCCTTGGAAGAGGAATCCTTTGCAATTCAGATAGATAAGGAGGTTGGTGTAGATACATTTCCAGTTCATCATTCTTGATTCGGTTGCGGAGAAGTTGCTCCAAATCCTCCCGCGTGACGAAGTTGGACGACTGATTTTTTTTCACAGGGATTCTAGCCCTAATTTCCTCGTCTGCGGAGGTGCATTTCGTTGATGTGCTGGCGTCGGGACTATTGGAGACGTTTTTAAACGGCTCTGGAGGACGTGAATCACGTGGTAGCCTCTCTGTCAGGGTCTTAAAAAAGACGAGTACTTCCTTATATGTGGAAACCATAGCTGTCTGGGCTATAGTAAGCATTTCCTGTCATTCCATCAAATCAGCAATGGTGGCATAATGACGACTTCCCCTGGTCCCTCCGGTTTCTCGTCCCGTCGGTGGGGTAGTCAGGACCTTGGTTGTGGTTATAGGTGTCATGCCAGATGAGACTTTAGTAGATGCAGCGGCGACTCTGGCGCTGGTGACTGGTGGCGTAATTCCTGAAGAAGTGTTTTCATTGCCGTAATTGGAGGGTTGCGCAGAGACATTAGAAGTAGCAGGGGCTCTATCCCTAGTGATTGGCGGAGTTACGCTTGAGGGGACGCCTTCGGAGTTGCCGTAATCAGTAGGTGATGTAACGACGTTATTGGGGGAGACGTTAACATGAGGGACGTGTTCTGTGATGGTATTCTTGACAGCTGCTCCAGACCTAAGTTCCACCATATTGGGATTGACGTTTGGGAAAAGAAATAAAGAGTTGGAGTTGGTATTGTGACCGATAGATTAATCCTCTCACTGTGGTCTCCAATTGCTTTTAGGTAAGAATAGATTCTGCTGATTTTGGTAATTGTAGGTGTGAAGGTGTGAAACTGTTTAAACCCTAAACAAATGTACTACAAGGGAGTACTTTTAAGTTCGAGAGATCAATCTTTACAAGTCCGGCCTAAACCAATAAATGGTCGTTCCATACTTGCTTCGGTCACAAAGAGAGGGAGAATGGGTTGGTTTTTGGGAGGGAAGCAAGGAGAGTGTAAGACCAGAATAGTAGATTCTGGAAGAGCAATTGGGTTACTACAACTTATTTTCAGAAAAATAAGAGAGCTTACCAGGAGAGCTATACAGTAAGTATTCTGAGTCTTGTCTTGTCCGAATAAACCTATTGTTCAAATAGAAATAGGTAAAACCTATTTATACAAGTTGTAGTAGAAACGCACCCTGGTCTCATTAAGGAGTGAGGAGTAAATGGGAGGAGGTGGTAACCGTATGCATGGAATTGATTATTCCATAAAGTGGTTAACGCATGAAATTTATTTTCATGAAACTGTTAACGTTATGGAATGGATGTTCCATAAGGTTGTTAACTCATGGATTTATGTCCCATGAACGTTTTCCCACATAACTCCCTTATTTACAAGGCGCCTCACTCTTATGACACTTCCTTATGAGGGGCGTAATGTATGCCGCACGCTGTAGACCACCAAACCAATACCCAAAAAAGATCCCCCAATTTGTGTTGATATCTCGAATGTTCTTGGAGAACATGTAATACGTTGTCGTGGCTTGGAAAGTCGATCTCGGTGAACTTGCTTGCCTGGTGACCATCGATGGTCGAGATTTTATATCTTGAGAGGTGTGTTACGCGCCTTAGTTTTGGTAGTAAGGGCCATCGTGATGATGCGACCAGGTTGGCATGCCGTTGGCATGGCATTGTTTGGCGTGGGCAAACTTGGGTTTTGGACCCAAAAGTCCTGAGGTGACTTTAGACGGCCAAGATTCGCTCATGGGTTTGAAGGTTGGCCATGAATGATCGTATGCCTTTTGTTTTGGTGGCTGCGTAGGGAAGGCACGACCAATGTATTGTTTAGACTTGGCGCATAGAGCGAATGGGCATATGGCATGGATGGGGCCAAGATAAGGGGCGCTTGCCTTGGCATAGTGTGACTAGCATAGATAGGGCCAAGGCATGGGTATTTGTCTTGGTGCGGCTAGCTTGGCTAGGTGAGGTATTGATTGGCGCGTGGGGCCAAGGGTTTTCCATGGTGGCATGGCATAGCTAGGGCCAAGGCAAGGGCGCTTGGATTGGTGAGGCTAGCTTGGCTAGGTGCGGTTTGGCTTGGCGCATGGGGCCAAGGTTTTTCCATGGTCGCATGGAATGACTATCTTGGGCTAGGTGCGTTCCCAAGCTAAGGTTTTTGGGCCAAAGTTGTGAGGGGACTTTAGGCGGCCATGATTTGCTCCTGGGATTGAAGAGTATCCATTGATGCGCGCCTTTGTTTTAGAAACCCTAATTAGCTCCCTTCACTAGAATCCATGTAGAATTCTAGTACGGACTCATATTTTGTCGGTCCGCCCCTAAAATCAACTGGAAAAGAATTTCCTATCTCCTGCCGTGGGGATATTTAGGTATTGAACTCGTTCGGGAGGAGAAAACATCCCGAGAGCGAAACTCATGAAGAATTCAAGAGGGATGGTGGCATGGCCAGGTTATCATGGCATGCCTTGGCGCAACTAGGTTGGCATGGCATGCCTTGGTGTGGTTTGGCACATGGAGCCAAGGGTTTTCCATGGTCGCATGGCATAGCTAGCTTTGGTTAGGCGTGTGACCAAGCTAGGGTTTTTGGGCCAAAGTCATGAGGTGACTTTGGGAGGCCAGGATTTACTCCTGGGATTGAAGGGCAACCGTTGATTGGTGCATGTCTTCTCTTAAGTAGCCGTGGGGAAAAGCCAGCAGTGTGGCACGGCATGAGGTCCATGGCGAGGCATGGCGCGGCTGGCTTGGTTAGGTGCGTGACCAAGCCAAGGTTTCGGGGCCAAAGTCATGAGGTGACTTTGGGAGGCTAGGATTTTCTCCTGGGATTGAAGGGCAACCGTTGATTGTTGCATGCCTTTACTTTGGTATCCATGAGGAGAAGGCCAGCAGGGTGGCGCGTCTAAGGGCTACGACGCGACATATTTGGCATGATGCGAATATCTTGGTTAGGTGCGTGACTAAGCTAGGGTTTTGGGGCCAAAGTCATGAGGTGACTTTGGGCGGCCAGGATTCGCTCCTGGGATTGAAGGTAAACCGCTGATTGTTGCATGCCTTCACTTTGGTAGCCGCAAGAGGAAGCCCAGCATGGTGGCGCATCATGAGGGGCCATGGCCAGCATAGTGGTGCAGCATGAGGGGCATGGCGCGGCAGGCGTGGCTAGCCTTGGCTAGGTGCGTGTCCAAGTTAGGGATTTGGGCCAAAGGTTGTGATGAGACCTTAGACATCCAGGATTTTCTCTTGCGATTGAAGGGCAACCATTGATTGCTGCATGCCTTTACTTTAGTGGTCGTGAGGTGAAGGCCAAAAGGATGGCACTGTTAGCATAGATAGGTCCAAGGCAGAGCACGATTGGCATGGCGCGGCTAGCTTGGTCTAGACGTGGCTGGCATGATTTTCCATTGGCACAAGGGTGCGGCTAGCATGGTTGTCATGCTTTGGTGCGGTTGGGTGTGGTTGGCATGATTTGTCATTGGCACACAAGACGTGGATAGCATAGCTAGGGGAATGGCATGGTGCGATTGGAATGGCACGGCTAGCTTGGGCTAGGTGTGGCTGGCATGAATTTCCATTAGCACACGGGTGTGGCTAGCATATATAGGGCCATGTCACGGTGCGATTGGCATGGCGCGGCTAACTTGGGCTAGGTGTGGCTGGCATGATTTGTCATTGGCACAAGATATGTGGCTAGCATAGCTAGGGCCATGACACGGTGCGATTGGCATGGCGCGGCTAACTTGGGCTAGTGTGGCTGGCATGATTTTCCATTGGCACAAAAGATGTGGGTAGCATAGCTAGGGCCATGGCACGGTGCGATTGGCATGGCGCGGTTAACTTGGGATAGGTGTGGCGGGCATGATTTTCCATTGTCACAAAAGATGTGGCTAGCATAGCTAGGGACATGGCACAGTGTGATTGGCATGGCGCGGATAAATTGGGCTAGGTGTGGCTGGCATGATTTTCCATTGGCACAAGAGATGTGGCTAGCATAGCTAGGGCCATGGCACGATGCGATTGGCATGGCGCGACTAACTTGGGCTAGGTGTGGCTGACTTGATTTGCCATTGGCACACGTGGGAATTAGGGCTTGGTTTGTCGCAACCCTAATTTGAAAAATATACCCTGGTTTTATTTAGAGACACGTTAAAGTCTTTTATTTAATGCGCCTAGTAAATGCTTGTTTTAAATGTTAGCTAGGGTTTAGTGTTTTACGATTTTAACCCTATACTAAAAACCACCATCAAAAACAACGAATATAAACATGGCAATCAAATTATACATATTTTCTTATAGTAACAATATAGGTGTAAATTGGGCGGTGCCAGTACGAGAACAGCCCAGCACGCTAAAATTTGAGCACAAACATCCTAGCACGTGACTTATCCCAACACGGCACAACACGTTAGTTAAATGGGATGTGCTGGGTTTGACTAATTGGCACAGTAGCCCAGCATAGCACGCGGCACAGATTAGCACGTGGCATGGCACCACACAGTACGTTAAGAAAGCACGTCATAATATGTATAAAATACAACAAAACATGGCATAATACATCACATTTTGTGTATATTTCAAAAAATAAAACCTTTATTCTAGGAAATTATTGATATTCTACTACCGTTATGTTGCCTTATTTTCACAATAAGACGTACAATACCTGAATATTTGGAAAACATTTATATTGGAAAATATAAAATAAATGTGCCTGACACAGCACAGCACGACACAACATAACACGCCTTTAAGCACGACACATAGCATGCTAAGTACGTGATTTTGTGGACTATGATGTGCTAGGATGGCACGTTTTACACCTCTAAGTAACAATATCAATTAAAAGGGTAGTTTTAGAAACACCCCCTTGATTAGTGAAATAGCTCATCTATTTTGGGACAAATTTTACGAAAATGCTATTTGACCAGAAGGTTAACAGCTAAATAACAACTGATTTTGACGTGGCAACATATTTGGCACAAATATGTGTTTATCTATGGACATGTCATCAGACAGAAAACAACAAAAGATCAACCATCTTTCATTTTCATTGTGATCTTCGTCTTCATTCATCATTTTTTTTTCTCAGGACTTGCATCGACTTATTTCTCATCCACAAAAGTCTCATATAAGATCATCAACCTTGCATCAAACTGATCTGTATTGCCTCTCCCTATGTGATGATTTTTTTGCCTAACTATGAAGTTTCACATGAAAAATTGGAGAAAATTTTATTAACCTTTAATCCGTGGATTCTGTTCTTAATTTGTAAAAACTTAATTATACTTGATCCCCCATCGTATTTATCGAAGTATTAAAACTTAATTACATAAATTAGGGTGTATGTTTAAGGAATGGGAAAAGTACTCGGTGAAGAAGATGAATATCTGATTCTAGGTCTGGCTTCCGAATCAATGCATAACATTCAAAATTAGAGAATCAAAAATAAACATTGAGAAGCTATTTTTTGGCCAAATCATTAGCAACCGGAAGGACAATAAATTAGGGCAATAAATATATTCTATGAAGATTTAGCCATTGTTAGTTGATTGGAGGGAGAAAAAAAAGTAAAAACCTCATCCGTACAAATTTCTTTTTGATGATGTGATTCGGAGGAGTTATCATCCTAGTCTACCACATCGGGTGTCATGTGGGATCAGTTGGTATTCAGCTGTTACCAAGTTGTTCACCTAGCACGATTACAAAATTTAAAACCAACTAGCTCATCTAATTTGGGACGGAGAGAGTAAGATTTTTACATCTTAATCCACATTTTAAGTTATAAAAACATGACTAGTTAGGTTCTTTTTTTTTTGAAACCAAACTAATTTTATCCGAATGACCTTAATGCGAGACGAGAAGATAGGAAATGGTCCCATTTTTGGATTTTGTGTTGTTTCTTTAGTGGCCGTGCGGGAGGACTTTCGAAAAAAGTCCTAGGTGTAGTTAGTTGCAGCTATTTTTGTACCATATAGCTTTAACAAGTTTTCGGCCATGCTAGTCGATATAAGAAGGCATTTCCGATCAATTTTGTAAAAACATTTTGTTGCTGGATGCCGATCCATAACGAATTAGATGTTAGTTTTATTAATACTCACACCGTTCTTTGCTGTCCATGGTGTGACACATCATCACGCATGTTATTGGGATCGATACTTTAAATTGAGATTTATCATTTAGATGTTAGCTTGCTTTTTCCTCTTTTCTTTCTCAATGAATAATGAACCTCAAATCAAACAAGAAAAAACAAAACCATCAATCAATTGTAACTAAATTATCCCATTCCAGTTTAATCCTATCAAAATATTTATTTCTAAAATTTACTAGATACATACGATACGACCAATAATAACATTACAATATCACACTTACGATATGATCCGACCAATAAGATTTATTTCTAAAATTACCAAATACAAAATGAAAACATCGTGGACTTATAACAGGAATGTGAATTCATTTACAGTAATATATTTAGTTAACTATTACTTTGAAAATAGCAAGGTTGCTAATGTGGGGTAACACTGCTTTTTGTATTGGTACACCCCAAGCAAAAATGGTATCCCCGTTAGCTAGGCATGTCAATGGAAACCCGTTAACCGTTATCCGTAACCGATTACCCGGTATCCGTTACGTTTAGTTCCGTTACCGTTATCCGTTACCGCTAATGTAGCAGTTAATTTTATCTGACGGTAACGGCAGTGGTTTAGCTATTTTCGTTAGACTAAGTTCCGTTAACCGCTAACGTGTGACTAGCACGTGTACATTCCTATACCCCGAGAGAAAACTTAAAAATCCATTCTCTTCCTCGTTCATATCTTTACTCCCGAGAGAAAACTTATCTATCCATCATCTGTTCTTGAATCTTCCTCTTCTTCATCTATTTCGTCTCATAGTCCAGTACCACCATCATCTCCTAATATATCCTGTCTAGTTATTTTTCTTTCTGAAATTCAATTTTGTATCAATTAGGATTTTGAATTTTAATTTAGGGTTTTGGAATCGATTTGTGAAGCTAGGATTTTGTGGAGAGTGTGTTTTGATTGTGAATTCGCGAACACATATTTTGAATTGATGATGTTGATTTTGAATTAAGGAGGAAGACGAAGAAGAAGAATTTGCTGCTGTAGATGTTCATATGTTACAAAAATTGATGAATATATGAGGTTTCAGAAGAATCATAGATGGGTTTGCGTCGGAATCAAAACTAAATCGATTTACATGGAAGATGGTTTTGTTGTTATGCTTGAATAATGGCAAAGGTGATTCAAATGGGTCTGTTGTGTTCTAATGATATAGCTGATCGGTTACAGGGATATGGGGGTGCTAATTGCAGCTGCAATTCCATGAAATTGTGGTGTTGATGAACTGAAATGGTTGTGAAGAATATTCACTGAAGATGGTGGTGTAGCTATTAGTTTTTCTAACGGAAATTATCGGAAAATTAACCGTTAACCGATAATTCCGACGTAGCGGCAATGGAACTGATTTTATAATTCCATTGGCAATTAGCGGATAACGGTTAACCGCCAATTTAACGGGAACGGTAGCGGCAGAGCCATTATTTGTTTCGTTTAGTGCCGTTGATAGCCCTACCGTTAGCAGCCTTGGAAAATAGTTAAATTTTCTCGGGCATCTCAATATGATCTTTCTTTACTTTTAAAGTGAACAGCAAATAAATACTCCCTATAGAGAAACAATAAATATGCACTCTGTATCAATTTGGGATTTGATATGAACTTTCTATTGCTATGGGATTATATTATAATTTATACAAAACTAAACCACTTTCTTTCTCTAAGCTTTATTCGCATAAAATGTGAGAAATGAAAAGCAGTAACATCTTAGCTTAGTCATCATGAGAATCATAGTATGTAATATTATATTAAAAGATCAAGTAGCAATCCTAGATGGTCGTGAAATTTTTTCTGTATATCTTGATGATCACCTCAAATTTTTTGTTCAATCAATGGATTGCTACTGTCACAAAATTTCCCCCAATTTTTCTTATGAAATCTGTTTGGTTTCTCGCTGATTTGATCCGGACTTTGTTAATTTTTTTACCATCAAGATTATCTTGATTTTTACCACCTTGTTTACCATGGTTTTGATGGTTCCCTTAGATTCGAGTATTCGACTGTTGGCCGGGTTGGCGGTGGGGTTGCGGGTGGAAATCGTGGGTGGAGGAGGGTGGGTGTGGATTATGTACGGTTAGTGGGTGTATTTAGTAGGATATTATTGTCCGAGTTAGAAAAATATATCAAAAACGTTTTAACTCGCGAGTTAGCTACGATTTTCTCTCTCCTAGAATCTTTTTTTACTCTCCCTTTAACAAAAATTTTTATGAATGGGGTCAGGTGAAGGAACTTACTTATACCGAAATTGAAACATCAAAATTTCGAAATCAGTGGAAGTAATTTTTTCCAAATAAAAGATTAAAAAAATTCAGACTAAGGGAAATTAAAGAAAATGAGCTCGATCATGGCGATGTTGATAGTTAGAGTTCGCATTAAAGATCAAAATAAGGAAGAGTCAGATCGATTACGGGAAAGCTTATATTCGAATGTTTGGCTAACCTGTAATGTCTTGGGTAGCACAATGAAACTTGAATGAATCTGTTGTACTTGTATCCCTTCTGTAAGGGTTACCCCTTTAAGCCTGCCACTAGCGGGATCGGATCACCTGTCCCCATTTTCCCTATCCCTCTTTGTCCCACCAACCAAAACGTGACACGTGTTACCCATAACATCCTAGTTAACACCGATTTTCACTGGCGTTAAGTCTTTTTCCATTGGCATTAAGTCTGTTACAATTCACGATAGTCCTCCTGATTTATTTTTTCATCTCTTTGTTATACCCATTCTTCGATCACACGATCCTCTGCTCATTTTTCATTTATATACTGCTATATCAAGTTTTAACTAGTTGGTTAATTTGTAGTTTTATGTAAATTGGGTATGTAACTAGTTAAACTGTTTGTGATATTTACATGGGCTTATCATCTCGAATTTTGTCATCATAAGGAGGTGATTGATTGACTTTAAGGAAAAAGAGTTTGTGTATTTGTTAAACTGCTGATAGATTGTGATCGGATGGAAAAGGAAATAACGCTTTCCAAAATAACCTCTATCCCTAATTTATCAAAAACTTATAATGATGTAGATTAAATAAAAAATTGCACACGGTAAATATGATGATGATGTTCCATTTCTAAAGAAAACAATCACGAGGGAGGAATCACATTTAATCATATACAAACTATATTTCAGTTTTATTTTGGACGATATATCTCTTTAGTTAGACTCATTAACGGGAAGATACAAAAGAAATTCGTACATTTTTCTTTGATCATCAAAAATAACGATGGAGATTTACCTCTTTGTCTTTCCATTCCATTTCTGTTCTCTAAACTCTTAAGTCGGTGAATATTTTTTTTAATCGGGAAGACCATAGATAACAGAATAAAGTAACTTAACGCCACCAAAAACCAACGTTAACTAGTGTATTAAATGGATGACAGATGTCATATTCTGATTGGTGGGACATGGAGGGATAGGGAGACAGGGAATCCGGAGCCGCCACTAGCTCAGTAGAAGGAGTGCCTCAGTAATTAGTTAGGTTGTTATTTATATTCGTGTGTGACCATTAGATTGTCAACACGCGCCTGTCATCAAAGTAAGCTAGATTAGGGTTTAATCATTTGCTTTTAATACTGTAAGAGAGGCATTCTTCTCTCACACCATGATTTTACGAATAGAAAAAACACTACAAGAAAACCTGGGTATTGCTACACGTCATCAGTGAGGCAAGAACCCATATTTTGTGTGGCTAAATCCTTTTGCCACACAATTTTTTTTTTTGCCACACCTGTGACAGCAAGCTGGGTGGCAAAAAATTATTGCTACCCCTTAAATGTGCCGTAGCAAAAGCTGGGTTCTTCCCACACCTATATGTGAGGCAATAGTGCGAGGAAAAAAGGGATTTTCTATATCTTTTATCTTTTTTAATTTTTTAATTTTTTTAGTTTTTAAATCTTTTGCCACAGCTACTGGTGAGGCAATAATGTGAGGGACAAATATATCAAAAATTCTCTTGCCACATGAGTAAATGCAGCTAGAACCCTTACTTGCCTGTAGCAAAAACAGGTTTACAGATTTATAGAGCATTGTAATACTGTGCAAAAATTTACAGTGACGCTAAAGCCATACATAAGTATTGAATTAAAACAAGAAAATTTAATTTCATTAAAAAACAGTAGTATATTTCTTACAAAGTATAGTGAATCCCACTTCACATAAGGAAAGAAACAAACTATTTTACACAATCTCCGATTTTAGTATCAACCTCAATCGAAAGTAACAAAACCTTATACATCATACTAGACTTATTCTACCCAGACGTACGTTCCTAAGCCAAGCGCACCTGCCAAATAAATCAAAACAAACACCACCAAGTAAAAGAATATCAATCAATGTACAAAATCATGTCTAATGGAAGCTTGTACGGGTTAATTGATTGATCATAAGAAATTAGATAATATGGACAGATTTCATTTATTGACAACAAAAGATTTGAAGATTAGGGAATAGAAGAATGTCCTCAAGTTAGAATACTTATTCCGTCTCTAACATCTTAAGGAAATTTTATTTTCATCAAGAAAATAAACAAATGGAATCCTTGACTCTAAGACAAATATCATACTAATATGCATATGATTACCTACTTACAGTTGTCTCACATTTTTTTTAAGAGATTTTCCAATTTCTATGAATTAAAAATCAAGGAAGAGATACTTATAACCGGTTTGAGGTTCCTTGAGCTGCCTCCAAGGAATGTAAATTGTCTTCCTAGGTCCAAAGATTTCCTCCTCAGGTCTTCCAAGCGCGCCCTGCATCTAGATAGTTGCTCCGAATGTCTGTAATGATGCTCCCAATTCTGAAAAAAGTGATTAGAAGGACCTGAGAGTTCCCCTGGTCATGTAAATCGGTCTGGCCTGTACAATCTGACACACTCAATAATTTGGTTTTGACGAATGTAATACTCCTCCATTCTCTTGAGCATATACAAATTCCATCACTTACAGTGATAAGTGGTATCCAGTAACAAAATTAAATGATATCATTCATACAAAAAAATTACGGCTATTTAAAGGAGAAAAACTGGTTTGTAGCACACTATCCATTTTTGATAAGGAATTGTGTGCAGCTAAGCCAGATACATGATCAAGAAGTGCTAAACATGCTAAACGAAAGAACGACCATTTAAATACTGTTACAGATAGAAAGTGCTTCAAGGGTATAATTAGAGTTGCAAAGATTTACAAGGGTAACTGCCCTAGCTCATATCTCTTGATGATGATATATGCTTTGAGGTTCATGTGTCCCAACCTAACTCCTCTCTACTAGCTGTACATAGACCAATATGAGAAATATGCCGACCATAAAAAGTCAAATCCAAGACCAAATAATGAGTTGCAGAATGAAGGGTAACCATAAAGACCAACATATGCATGTACATACCATTTCATATTTGCATTGAGAGTAGTTTTTCCTGCCCATTGTGCGCTTCACTTTTTGTTGGCTTCTACTATAGAACAAAAAAGTTTCCATTCAGTTCATAAGTTACACTAACAAATCAAATGGAAAATAAAAAACATACATGATATAAAGTTCTGCTGAATATGTTCACCATAACCAATCCTTAACCTCATCATCTTGCAAATTTCCAAATTCCAAAGATTGGACCAGTTGAAAAGGCAAGATTGTTTACTCAACACCGGATGGCATCAAAATGTCATGCTTGATTGTCTCCACTAGGTTTTCCATCCAAATCAACTTTTACCTTAGGTTGTTTGTTTCTCACGAAAGATGCAAGAATGGTATCACCTCAAACTTTTCTCTTTATAAGGACGGCAGCTGCTTAGAGAGAAATATCAGCATTTTGCACACAACTGAATATACATCTAAACTCAACAAGACTTCAACATTTTACCAGTAATAATACATCTTAACACAACTATATTTAACAAGACTTTAACATTTTACCAATATCTGCGAAATTGGAGTGCTGAACTTGCTCTCCGCTTTGTTTGTTTTCCATCCTGTAAGCTTAAGCTCACTGATAGTGGCAAGAAAGCTAGACAACAGCCAAACAGGATATGCTTAGATATGAGGGGTAATAATAGTTCTTGTATGTATATATATATATATCACTAAATTCCTCAAACTTACCTGATGCTTTGCCTAAGTAGATAAAAGCAATCAAGTTAATTTGGTACAACAACGTATTCTTATGGATGTGGAACAATAAACAAAACCAGAATACAAAAAATAATTCTCAAGAAAAAAAAAACTAAAATATAAGTGAATCCAAATCTAAAGGAAGGATTATTAACAGTTCATAGTTAAACCAGATTTATGCAGTCGTAAACAATTTGTTTTCTTCATTTTGATTATAGTTTAAATTCAAGGTAGCATCTCCTGTTTTTTGCTTGAAGTACCATAGTAATGAAATCAATTTGGTTCAATACATGCCCGATGATTAGGACTAAGTATCCACCACCACAAATGCCTACCGTACAAGTGAACATTAGAACCAAATCTAAATCTCAACAAAACAATAATTAGATTCGATAGCCCTAACAATTGAATATGAGAACCACATACAAAACAATTTTACCTAAACAAAAGAAGGCTAAGAAAAAAAAAAGGGATTGGAAACTTACTCTTCTTCAAATTGAATCTTCAGAAACGAAAGAAAAAAACCTACAAAAAAATAATAATAATGAAGAACATCAGAAACCCAATTTAAAGAAAACTCGTTTTAGAATAGGTGAGAAAATAACCTGCTATAAGTCACCAAAACCCAAATATTAATCGAACTGATTTGTAGATCTCTGGATTAGGAACAAAATTTAGGGAATAGTTTATGATGATTGAGTGATACTACTACTGATAAGTGCGAAATAGTAAATTAGGGTTTTCGCAAATATTTTAGGAGGGAATTTGGTTTCGCGAAAATTTTAGGTTGGTGCTAGATTTTTGGTTGAGAAAACCAAACTTTTAAAGGTTCATGTTGCAGAGAAGAGATGACGGTCTGGGACTCTGGAGTCTGGGCAGAGTAACAAAACTCGTATGTGGGTTCTTCTCAATAAGGAGCACGTGATCCACGTGAGATTGCCACTTTAAAAAAAAAACACATGGTAATTAAAAAAAAAAGGAAATTTATAATTACGATTTACGAATGTATTTTGTACTTCTCGCCGCATCTATGTGGCAATAATCTAATTTATTGCCGCACCGACGGGTGACATGAGGCAAAAGTTAGTCTTTTGCCTCAACTATTTGAAGGTGTGGCAAAAGATCCTAGTTAGTGCCACACTTATTATGCTGTGTGGCTAAAACTTATCTATTGCCTCAGTAATTAGAGATGTGTGGCAAAATGGTGAGGCAATATACTCATTTTCTTGTAGTGAAACTATCTTTGGCTGCGTTGTTTCAGCACAGATTTGCCTTGAATCTCCCGATTTAGGAGGTGTTTATCACCACTTCTATATCCACCTGATTGTTTAATCATTAGCATCAGAGCCGTTTTATCCACTCCAATTTTTATTTTATTTTCCGATGACTCTCGAAGATGTTAATGATAAAGCTGATGCTAATGCAATATCAATTACTCAACTCCAATCGGATTTCAAAACCCTCTAGACAGAGATTACTGCTCAGATAGATTCAGACAAATCTGGATTTACTACTGCACTACAAGGAATACCTTACAATACTCCTCTACAACATAATCCTAAAGCTAAAAGTGTCTCTCACACCTTCGATGGAAATGGTCATGGTTTTATACATAAGCCTCAGCATCAATTTCATCCTAACCATCATCGTATCCCAAAGCTCGATTTTCCCCAATTTGATGGTGAAAACCCTAGAGGATGGATCCATAAAAGTGAGAGATATTTTCAGTTGAATGATATTGAAGACCATAAATAGGTGGATATAGCCACAATCTACCTTGAAGGTAAGGGAAAAAAATGTTTTTTAAATTTTCAGGTTAATAGGCAAAGAATTACTTGGAATGATTTAGCTACCCATCTATGTGCTAGATTTGAAAACCATGTTGAAGAAAAATTTGTGGGTGGTTTTAATAAATTAGTGAAGACTTCAATAGTTGATGATTATTATGAAGAATTTGAGTCTCTCAAGGCATTAATGTTTAACATGAACCCAACTCTCACTGAAGCATATTTTAATGAGCTTTCTCAGTGGCTTGAAAGAGGAGGTAAGTCTGTATCCATGTTTCACCCACAAACACTTGCAGATGCCTTCTCATTAGCTAGATTACAAGAGCAAAAACTTCACCTGGCAGTTGCTACTACTAGACCATTTTCCTATTGTTTCAATACCTCAAATAACTCCAATAGACAATATTCATCTCTAAATTAATTTCCTCCAAAACATATTCTTACTTCACCCAAATTTACACCTGTTACACCTAAGTCTAACTCCACTCCATTCTCAAGGTCAACTAATTCCACTCCTACAATTAAAAGACTCACTTATCAGGAAGAAATGAACAAGGGAAGAACCCAAGGTCTATGTTACAATTGTGAGGATGTTTATAGAGGACATTTATGTAAAGGAAAACAAAAGATTTTCATGATTCAGGTAGAAAATAGTGACTCAAAAGACACTGAAGAAGAGGAAGAAGTTTTGGAGAAAGCCATTGAGTATCCAGTACACACTGATGTTGATATATCCTTAGATGCCCTCACATGCTCTGTCATTGGTGACACCAATTGAATACCTGGTACTCCCAACATGACAAAAGTTTCTATTCTTATTGATACTGGCAATACCACTAGTTTCATTGATAGCACCTTAGCTTATTCACTTCATTTCCATATTGAGAAAAATGCTCCCATGATGGTCATAGTTGCTAATGGGGACAAGACTATCAGTACTGGAATTTGTCCTCAACTTACATGGAGCATGCAGGGACATCCATTAGTGGAGGATTTGAGGATCTTTCCACTAGGAGGATGTGACATTGTGCTGGGTACAGATTGGCTAAGGACTTTGGGCGATGTACTTTTTCACTTCTCTAAGAAAATTAATTTAAAGAAAATACTTAGAGAAAATCCTATTGGTAGTCTCCATTTGGAGACTAACTCACTCATATGAAGGACTCCTCGCTCAGATGAACGAGTGAACCCACTACGGGCAAAACAAAAAAGAGTACTGTACGGAAGACGGTCTTCCGTGAGAAAAGAAATTTGAAACCAAACGGGGGACAGTCCCACGTTAATAAAAAAGATTTCAAAATTTAATAGTAAATTAAAAATAGAATTTAAAAATAAAAAATATTTCAAAATGGGATGGAAGACTTAAAATTTTAAAAACAGAATTGAAGCACTCACGGGGGACAGTCCCCCGTGAGATAGTGAAAAACAATGTGGATGGGGGACAGTCCCCCGTCCAAACAAAAGTTTTTTGATACACGGGGGACTGTCCTCCATGTAGCTTTATTTTCTCAAACGGGGTATAGTCCCCCGTCTAGTGTTAAATTACCAACTACTCGTTCATATGAACGAGTGCATGAATGTGTTGGGTGTGGAAGTGCGGCAAAAACTACCCATAACATCCTCTAATTTTAGAAAATTGGTAATGCACTCTTTCAAATGAAAGGGAGACACTACCCATAGTATTTTCTCTTATAATGCTAAGCAGTATTAACACTCATTCCTCTAAATCAGCATACGCTGCATTCCTGCGCTCTTTGGGGTAGAGAGATCCAAGTCTAGCCGCATGTCGAGCGAACTCCACCATAATCCTATTAGAATCACCACTCAGTTGAAAGATTGCACGATTCAATTCCTTGTGAGTTAATATTGTGTATAATAAAAGAATTTGCGTGTCTATGAGAGGAATGGGTAGGCATGCGCGAAGTTGTCCCATAGATATGATAACTTTCCGATCGTTCCATTGATTCATCTTAAACCATCTAGGGATGAGATCCACATTAGGTCCGGAAGAAGTTGGGATCGATAATGTAAAACCCTTATCCCTGAGTTCGACTTCGAGCTTCTCGAATTACTGAGTCATTCTCCATCCCGCTTTGTGCCCCATTGGTAGATGATTAAGAGAGTCAAAATGTGATGAAGAAGGGGGGGGGGGACAGCAATGGAAGTGAAGGAGTAAAAGAAGAAACAAGGGGATGGGTAGAGAGTAAAAAAATTAAAGGACCACTTGCAGGGAGAAAAGAAAAATTACAGAGAGTTGAGACGGAAGAGAAGAAGTAAAAAGAGGGATAAGAGAATAGAGATGAGTATTTATGGAGTTATTCTTTTCGAAAACCGCAAGCATTAATGAGCGAAAATAATTGATGGGATAGTTACAGGGTTGATCACAACGTGTCAAGAATCTAGCCGATAAGAGCAAAGTATGGAATAATACATCTGGAATCTTGGATTGTTGTCAGTAGAGGAATATGAAATGGTTGATAAGGAGCGAAAAATGAAACAAATGAGAGCGAAATACGGTTAGGAGGGGTTTCTCTCATCGCTCTTTTAGTAATAAATATCAATAACAGAAGAGGAAAAATGTAGGGACTGGATCTCGCTCTGGTATAAACTATGCGAAATGACAAGGCGAACTAAGAGTATTAATTAGCGATCTGAACTCGCTCGTACTGTATTCCACATGACATAATCACTGAAGACACATGATCGCGGGTAAAGTGTGAGAACTATGCCAAGACCAAAAAGTCATCTGAACTGACCAAATGTAAGTGAGCGAATAGCTCGCACGATAGATTCGAAAATAAGGGGATTCATTAGCTGTCCTCCACTATGTAAAACTCCTATACATAGGACCAACCACTATTGTATCAAGGGAGAGCCTTTTTGAGAGATTGAGATAGGATTTTAGGAGAGAGAAAGTGAATTGTTCACCAAGCTAGTGTTCTATCTTTATACTTGTATCTATTTCCCAACTTAATATAATTTCTTTACATGTTCTTCATCATGATTTCTTAGTTTATTTAGTTAAATCTCTCAAGGGATGTGGTAGTAGAATTTCTGCTACTACACTTGAAGATTTCAATTTCAATATAAAACATTCATCTATGAATTTTTTTCATAATTCCATAGCATCTTCTCCCCTGTATTTGATGTGATGATATCATGACTGTGGATCTGGTTGAGAAATAAAGATGAAAAGATTGGGGTTTTAATTCTGCAATCGAATGATCATAACATCTGTTGGAGGATTTGTTGTGTCTCTGATTTGGTCAGAGAAGTAGAGAGGAAAAGATTGGGGGGTAGGATTTTGTCACGAGTGAGTGCAGGATCCAGTTTTGATTAGAATAAAAGGAGTTTAAGATGAGAATTAAGGATACAAAAATTTCAAAAATTAAGATGTTGAGAGGAGAAATCATTGTTATGTTTTTTACTGCCCTTTTACTCTTACCTAAACTTCATAATCAATTTGGAATGATACCTCATACTTTTTGGCAGTATAACATAGTCTAGAGATGAGTATTGGTCTTATAACTCTTATTGTAATCAGAATATACCTAAAAGGGAAAAACCATCTTTTTGTTCACTGTAAGTGGACAAAACCATTCTGGGATGGGAAAATTTGGCTAAGGCTCAACCCATGGCCCTTAATTAAATGAAGTTTAAATCTAGGCCCTAAATTATTAAAAGACCTTTATACCCTTATGCATATTGTTAAGCCCATAATTAAATAAAATTTAAATTTAGGACAAAAATTATTAAAATATTATGTGATGATGTTCGAACCACCTCCAACCACCACAGCCACCGCCAACCACCTTCGACCACCACCACCATCCACCTATGACCACCTACGTCGCCAACCACCGTCGACGCCGCCAACCACCACCGAAGGACACCACCACCAACCACCTCCGACCACCGCCACCAACCACCACCGACGACACCGCCGCCACCAACCACCACCACTGCCAAACACCACCAACATGATGTGTACACAGAACTTACACATGCATATGACATGTGTATCCAGTAGTTACACATTCATATAAAATGTGTAATGCAAAGTTACACTTGTACATAGATGTGTACTCTGTAGTTACACATGTGTACGCAGAAGTTACACATGCGTATGACATGTGTATCTACAAGTTACACATCCATATGCATGTGTAACTGTTTATTACACATGCTATATGTAAGGTTATCTACAAGTTATTCATCATAAAATACATGTATTACTTTAATTTTCATTTACAATAATTTGTTCGTTCATCAATTACTACAATCATAGTAATTGGTTGTTTGAACACAATAAATGAATTAAAACAAGAGATATGGAAAGCAAAATCCAAGAAATAATTTACAATAATTGAGTTCTCAGACTCAGGCCATAGCTGACCACATATCAATTCCATCGGAAACCATGTCCTGTAACTGCAACCAACACCAACTGAGTTCAAATCTCAGCACCAGCTAGCTTTATTTCCTCTATTCCATTATCACTGTCTTAACTGCAGCTGTACTAGTACTTGTAATCATTCAACTGAACGCACTCCATCATACGAAAAACCAAGAAAAATGCAAGCAATAGTTATGTATGGGTAATCATTAGTTAAACCCTAAAATCAACAGTTATGCATGTGTAATCATTAGTTACACTTATAATTAACACGTGTAAGCTAAAGTTATACATGCATATGTCTTGTGTAACCTGCAATTACACATCCATATGGCTTTTGTAACCTACAGTTACACAGCCACATGCCTTGTGTACTCATAACATATTCTTCATTAAGGATATAAAAAAGGATATCACACATAGCTACTTGCGATTCTTAAACAGTAAAATCTACTCAATAACACTTAATCAACTAAAAATTGCAACATAATAATTTGAATGGTATATAACTAGTAGATCCTAGTGTAACTACTTTTAAAGTCTACCAACCAATAAAGAAAGTTCTTAGGAAAACCAAAATATCTTCCAACTACTCTTTAGCCTCATCAACTCCTGCAATGTTTAGCAAATGTGATACTTCACTGTGTTTTTTGGACTATTTCTCCACCAGAACCCATATTTTCACGACTCCTCGGCTGCACAGTTGTATCCTGTATGAATAACATAATTACGTGATTAGTTGTTTCATTGCCGTTTACAGAAGAATCATAAACTCCATCTTGCAAGTTTTCTTGAGTAATATATGTGGTTATACAACATGTGTAACTTGAAGTTACACATCCATATATCTTGTGTAACTAGTAGTTACACATCCATATAACTACTAAAATACAATCTCAGCAAGACCGGTGACAAAGCAAAACAACTAAGCATTACAACACTGTGAAAATAACTCAATTTAATCTGGAGACACTCAAAACTAATACTTATCTAACCAGTATAAGCTCAAACAAGAAATTTTTTGCTACTTCATCTATTAAAACACTATGAAAACACACCAACTAGAAGACCACTTATGTTTCAAGAACAACCATGGTACTGAAAAAATTTACTTGTTATTACCGAGCTTCAGACAATATATACGTTGAGCAAAGAGAAGCCTGACTCATATGGCTAGTGTAACCTGAAGTTACATATGCATATGGATTGTGTAACCTGTAGTTACACATCCATATGCCTTGTGTACTCAGAGCATATATGTTACACATATACTTAGCATATATTTAGCTCCTAGTTTTGCTACATATCCAGGAAGAAAAGTCCATTATATCACATATTTCCGAAGAAACAACCATAAACAATACTCCCAACAACCAAATATCATTGCTTAATCGTAATGTCTGAAGGAATCATACTAAAAGCTAATAGTTTATAAGCTTTCACAACAAGTTGATCATTTATGTTGTTTCACTAGTTTCTCCTAAACTTACTTCAACAAATGCTAAAAGCTATTTTGCATTTAAAACCAATAAATAATCGACCTAAAAAACCAGTATCAACTTACTATTGTTCATACATGTTCTAGCAAGATCATGACTACCAACATATAAAAAAAAGCCAATACAATCAGAATGTAAAGTAGATCCAACTTACAGTGTCCAGTACAGCTCCAGCATCCGTAGAAAACCTCTCTGCTTCATACCAAAACACTACCACTAACTCCAAACCTGATGCACTACCACTCCTGCCTCCTTATCCTCTTCCAAAACCTGCAGCTGCACCTCCACCATCAACACCACCATAAATTCTTTAATCAAACAACATATTTGTAGGCCAAGACTCAAGATAAGCAAACTAAAATCGAACCAGAATGAAAAGAATGCAACATTAATGGAAATAATGCAACACTTTTGAGTAAATAGATGGACAAAGAGATTCTGACTATTGTTTGAGAGTGATTTAAATGATTCTGTGAAAAAATACACATTCAGTCAGTATGTGTAAATAAAAGTTACACATATATTTAGCATGTGTAACTAGAAGTTACACATCCACTTTAGCTTGTGCAACTAGAAGATACACAAAAATATGGATATTTCTGTGGTTACCAAGGAATCTTGTTTCCAGGAGTTTCCTTTTAGATTTACCGATGCAAGTGAAATTCCCTCTGCAAATAAGAGATAAGACAAGTTAAAGATCACCATTACTTCACATATCAATTTGTTTACTTTACAGTCAAACCACCTACATGTCTTTTTGAATGTGAGAGTTGAGAAATTATTTCAGAACTGCAATAATACACATATTCCAAAAACACAAACCTATAAAACACTAAAACAAATCATACTTTCAAATCATAATCACATTAAATTAGCAATAGCAAATAAATAGTAAAAGTAAATGAATCCAGGATACAAATGCAACACCTTTTCATCATACTATGAGCAACAACACACGGACAACATCATCATCCATCATAACACAAAATCAATCCGAAGGCATTTACTTAGTTTTCGCATGAAACTAATAAACAGAATTTCTCATCATTTCGGGGTTACTCAAACTTTTACACATATAATTAGCATGTGTAACTCGCAGTTACACATCCAATAAACATATATAATTCACAGTTACACATATAATTAACATGTGTAACTAGTATCTACACATCCAATTATCTTTTCATACTCGTAGAGTCTGAAGGCATCATACTAAAAGCTAAGAGTCAGTACCAAAATATAGGTCCATGAAATAGAATCTTCAAAGTATGGAACTCCCTAGCATGCATGATACACATTTTACCACAATATACATAAAACCAAATAATTTAGACAGTAATGCATTACCAAGCAGCCATATCAGTAGCCTTGCTGACACTTGAATCACCTAAACTTTTTAACTCATCGCCAACAATATCGACTTTCTTCCCCTTGTCAGAATCAACGCCATTTTCATCTCTCAGATTCCTGTAATAAGTAGATGCTCAAAATTAAAAGGAATTATGACATCCATAAATACTCAAATGATACATACAATCTATAAACACTATTGATGAACATCAATACGCTCTACAATTACTGATAACAACATGTAATCATCAACAACAACAAAAAAAAAAACAATAATCTAAGCGCATACCTAGATTTAAAACCTATTGATTCAAGAAAAAACGAGAAAAATCTTACTGATTTGCGGATCTTTGCTCATACGACGATTTCATTTTTGCTGTTGTTGAAGATCATCTTGATTCCATTGTTTAATTTGCACAAAAAGTAAGTAATTAAGGTTAAAACGACTGTGAAGATCTTCCATTGATTCAAAAACAATCAGGTTCTTCTTCTTCTCAGATATGAACAAAATCAAACGAAATAAAATATCAAAAATCTAATCGAACAAAAATGATGAACCTGATCAAAAACCTAATCGGAAATGATTTCTGCTACTTCGAATCAATTGAAACTTAGATTCAATTCAAAATCTTCAAAAAAAACCAGCCGAACCAACGAAAACCTAACCTGATGCAGCTTAGAAACAACTAAAACCTAGATTCAAATGAAATCGATTGAATGATTTATTCATATTTGTAGATCAACCTAACCTAGATTCAACTAAAACCTAATCAGATCGATTCGTCTTCTTCTTTCATCGATCTGAATTCGATGCAGCCGGCAGAGAAAATGAATGGAGAAGAGAGAGAAACAGAATTGAGAAATGAAAAATATCTTCCGTATTCCTCTTGTATAAATACTAAAAGGTAGTGTTTCCATTATTAAAATTCAGAATAATTAATTATGGGCCTGATCTGAAGATAATTTGATTTTTCGGGCCTAATAATATCCTTTTCTTAAAGTATGGAGTTGATAGGGGAGGATCCATTTAGTGGGGCTTCTAAATATTGAACCCATATAGTAGGGGGGGTTCTAGTATTTTTCACTTCTGGGATTTTTTCCTTTCTTCTTTAAACGTAAACTGGACTATGCCAGAGTTTTAATAGTGTGGATTCTTAGAAAGGTAAGCTAGAGGAAATTAATAGTGTGGAAGTTAACTCCTTATGCCATCCTTTGGGTGATTTGGAAGGAGAGGAATGCACGAATTCACAGAGGCAGAGCTAAAACTTTTGAAGATATCAAGATTCTCATAATTCAGAATATTTGCTTATGGAGTTCTGGGAAGGATATTTTCAAGGATTACACAGTTAATCAAATTCTGTTTCAATGGGACACAATAGTTTCTATCTAATAGAAACTCTGTGTTTCCTTTTTTCTAATTCTTTGAGATCTGTAATCTCATGTACATACTGTAAATCTTTTCCTTTTTTAATATATCCTTCTTTTTTCAAGAAAATATACCTAAAAGGATTATCCATATGAAAACCATGCACCAATATAGGTAAAAAATAAAATAAAATTTAAATATAAGCATTAACCATTATTACATCAAAATTCATAAAATTGTCCCATTATCACTTGTCCTGTTAACCTAGCTTCTAGGCCAAACACCTAACACATAGTTTAGGTTAGATACAGCCGGTCTCGAAAGTATGGTTAGTGATTATAATAAACTTCACAAACTGTATATATACTTTCCTTCTTCAAGGGCATTCCAAAGTGTGGCTCCTCCCTCGTCTGTACTCTATAGAGAAGGAAAGAAACCCTAAAACCAAAACACAACAATTCCCTCGTCTATGTGTGACGGCAACATCAACAAAACATGGCAGAGGTAAGTGGAGGTTCAAACACATCATCACCACCAACAACAACAAACATAATGATTTTTCCTCTCAATATGTTAATTTTTGTCATCTTGATCACGGGGATTCTCATCTACGACTCCTTTTCTATTTTCTCTTGAGCTGCGTCTGATAGTTGGAGAGGGATACACTGGATCATCCCCCAAAATCCTATTCCCCGATCTTTTCATCTCTACTTCTCTCCAATAGCTCTGATGGTCATCTAACGCAGAATCAACTATAAAAGAGAAGATTCTATCTAGATGTATGTGATCCAGTTAGTAGATCTGTCAGTTTAATTTGCTTGGAATGAAATTATGAAAATATCCTGGATTAATGTTTATATTAGAAAATTTCTAAGACCCATTATGATGCATGTGAACCAATTTCAATCTATTTTACTTGTAATAAAATTATGCAAATATCCTGAATGAAGGTTTATATTGAAATGATCTTCAAGATCCATGTATGATGTATGTGACCCAATTAGGAGATCTGTCGGTCTATCTTACTTGTAATAACTTTATGAAAATATCCATGGATGAATGATTTTATGATTTATAGCTATGCACAACTTTTACTTTTTCAGTGAACCAACTTTGAAATCTTCTAAGATCCATTATGATGCATGTGAACCAATTTCAGTCTATTTTACTTTTAATAACGAAATTAACCATAGATGAATGTTTATTTTGTTATCTACCATTTTTATCAGCGTTTTGGGCACCCGATCAGCCAGTCTAATTTGTTGCAGGAAGAAAAAATGCTCAGTCATATTCATATAGCACCAGTGCACCACCAATAATGGCCAAATCTCGAGTGTAAGATGAGATTAAACATAGTCATATTCATATAGTACCAGTGCCCCACCAATAATGGCCAAAATGCACCAAACCGATGAATGGCCACAACAAGTACTGAGAAATGCGTGCACTAATCCAAATTTTGCCACAACAAGACCTCATTGTAGTCATATGCAATAATGCATATGGGTATTGAAAAACGTATGCGCCAGATCTAGAACCGTATTTTGGGGACCATGGAAAATTTGGGGGACCTTTGTTTTTTAAAGGCACACTACCCTACATTTATAAGGGGTGTCTTAAAACGTGGACATTACTAATTTTCCCCCGAACCCTAATTAAGATTATCACTTAAACGGTTTTAGATTAACCTAATATATAACTTTTTTAGATTAACCTAATATAATCTATTAACAAAAATAAAAAATCAGAGCCTACCTCCTTCTTCTTCTTTGGGTCCTCTCTTCTTCTTCTTCTTCTTCTTCTTCTCAACATCGTTATCATCGATTAATCGTCGATTCATAAAATTTTCATCGTTGATTACTCAATTGAATATAAGAATGGTTCTTCGAAAGCAAACTAAAAGACTCCCAGGAAAAGGTCTGCCATTAGGACATCTAGCGAATCAGCCCATTTCATTGGAGATTCACAAAGAAGTGGAACCAGACGGCAAAGAGACAATCGTTCCTGAGACAGAAATGGGAAAGATCCGCTAGTATTTTCAACCAAACACATTACTTTTAATTTGATTTTGTTTCATTTAATTGAATAGAAATCATCAAATAAGGGTTACAATGGAAGTTTCAGTTGATTGTTCGGTTAGTAGTTCTTTCACAAAAACCCTAGTTAGTTAACCGAACTTCCTGCTAGGAAGAACACGAAGAACAGTTCGGTTGAATAGGAATTTAGGTTATGTAATCGAACTCAAAGTTAGGTTACTTTGCACTTTTTTATGAAAACCATATAGTAACCGAACTCTACCCATTTTACAAAAAAGAAAAACATTGTCCAATGCAACCGAACAGTCTTAGTTTTCTCCCTATTTTGAATTCTCAGTTAACCGAACTATTTGGAGTTTGTTCGGTTGGTTCGCAATCATTTTAAAAACTATCTGCTTATCAAACCATGACCAATTTTTTTCAAATTAAATAATTGGTCTTGTAACCGAACTTTGTTATTTTTCTCCCTATTTTGATGTCTCAGTTATAACCGAACTTTATTTAGGGTGTTCGGTTGTTTCGCATACATTTTTGAAAACCTTATAGTAACCGAACTCTACCCATTTTACATAAAAATAATAACATTGTCCAATGCAACCGAACAGTGTTAGTTTTCTCCCTATTTTGATATCTCTGTTAACCGAACATTTGTAGTGTGTTCGGTTGGTTCGCAACATTTTGAAAAACTATCTGTTGACCGAACCCTGACCATTATTTTATAATACAAAATTTCAATGTATCCGAACTTTACCATTTTTCTCCCTATTTTGATGTCTCAGTTAACCGAACTTTTGTTAGTTTGTTCGGATGATTCTCAACATTTATGAAAAGTATATTGTAACCGAACTCTTTGCTAATTTCTTATAATAAGAAGTTCGGTTCCTTCGCAGTAATTGTTGGCTAACCGAACTACACACTGGAATACAAAGCTAATTTCTTTTATTTTCTTGATTAGGGGCAGAATAACAAAATCAAAACAACCTTCTCTGGAAGAACTGAGGACTCCCACTCCTAGAGGCAAACTGCACTTAGGTTTCAACAAGCGTGGAACCAAAAATTTGAAGCATGGTGGTGGCTCATTACTTGGTGTAGTCATTCGAGATGATGTCAATAGAGATAATGTTGACAATGTAATCCAACAAGTACATCAAGAGATTGTGGAAGAGATGGGTACTGGAGAATATAATCAAGCTGAAAAAGGAGGAAATGAGGATGGAGATAAGGGAGATGGATATGAACAAGGAGATGGAAATGATGACAGTGAAGAAGATGGAGATAAGGATGGAGATAATGAAGATGACGAATCATAGGAGGACTCGGATGAAGAGGAAGAGGAACAATTACAAATGGTAAAAAAACTTAAAAAGACGCCTAAAAAGCCTTGTGCTAGATATGCATACATTCCTGATGACACTTTGTGTTTGCCGCCAAATAACCCAACTTATGGTACTCCTAAAGATGGAGGGGAGGTATTGATTGGGTACAAAAACTCATGGGATGCCAAGATCTTTGCGACAAAGGTATTGAATCTTATACATCAATATTAATTTGTCATTTTTGTGTATATATTAGTATATAAGATATGTTGTTGTATTTGTAGGATCATCATAATGTTGTTCGTGTTTTGAAACGTCAAAAGAACAAGAAATGGAATATAGAGAATGAGTGTGATGAGGTCCGGTTGGAGGTATTTTATTGTGTACTATGGAACGCGATACAACATGTGCACCAAAAATTTGATGCTGTCACGGTTTCTGCATTTGCCGAGAGGCTTTATCCTGAGACGGATACCTTTCATCTACCGTTTGTTGAGATGGAAATAACTCCGGATGATTGCAAGAGAATCACAGGCCTACCAATTACGAGAAGAAGTGTTCGAACTGAGTACGATCCCTCCATGAGTTATGAACTTCTAGAAAAGTTGGTGGAAAGGTGTTTAGGATGGAGCGATTCAAAGGAACAATGTGAGTTTAGATGAGCTTCAAAAGAGCCCGATGAAGGTGATGAGTATAATGAGTTAAACCCAGACCGGTCGTATAAGAAGAAGTTGAAAAAGTTCAAGTTGAAAGTCTTGTTTGAGGAGTTTGGAGGGACGAAAGATTTGGTTGCTAAAGGAAAGTTGGTGATGACAGAGGAAAAGATTAAGCACCATGTCACGGCTTATTTTTTGTATCAACTAGGAACCATTTTCTTCCCCGACACTTCAGGTCACGTTGTAAATGACCATTACCTACAGCTATTGGACCCCATTGATCAGGTAAACGACTACTATTGGGGAATTGCAGTTTTATCATTCGTTCAAGCGGAGCTCAGAAAAGCTTCGAGTCTTAAGAGTTTATATGTTGGAGGCTTATACACCCTTGTTCAGGTACCCAGTTAAATTCTTCTTTGTGTGTTTCAAAATATATTGACTTATGAAACTCATTTTTGTGGTTTGTTCTTATAGGTTTGGGTGTACGATCACTTCCCTAAATTGAAATTGTCTCATGCTCACGCTCCTTGGCCTTATAGGAAGTCTATAGCTGGTAAATATGAATTTTTGGACTCACATGAGAAGGGTAAGAAAATCAAGTTATTGAGGTTGAGAGAGACATTGGATAATACAACGGTTGAAGATGTGGTTTTACATCCATACAAGCTTCAATCAGATGAAGAAGAGGAAGATGTTGAGCTTGTTGATTTCTCAGAAATTTCGGTTTATAATGGACCATTGCATTATCCGGGCAGTTGTAAAATGTATAATCCTCGAAGAGTATTGAGACAATTAGCTTGTTTCCAAACTGTACCACAAGAGGAAAAACTCAAGTTTAAGGTGAAGAAACGGGGAACTAAGAACACCGAAAAGAATTTTTCACCTAAATACGACCCTGCTCCATCAGTGGACCATTGGAACAACTATGAGAATTATCTTATTCCAGTTGCAGAGTTAAAAGATTGTTATGACGAGGCAAATGCTGCTGAAGAGGGATATCTGGAATGGTATGAAAAGTTTTCTCATCCTCGGGTAATAAACAGACAGCAACAAGCCCGTGCTGATAAAGAAAAATTGAAGGCAGTGGAGAAAGAGGCTCAGAAAATGTTGAAGCATACCCCTACCTGTGGTGATGAGGCCTTGATCTTATGGAATACGTCGGTAACATATTTACTCTTATTTTTCCTTTTTATAATGTTAACACATATGTATGTGAGATATAATTGTTATTTCTGATTTTCATTGAAAAAAGGTGAAGTCAAGTGCTAAATTGTTGAATAAAATGATGGCAAAAATCCAGAGTGGAGAGCCAATGAGCACTCGTGAACAGCAGGACCTCTACAACCAATGGACTAATGTTTTTTCATCTAACATCGTTGATCAAAGCCATACCATGCAGGTGAAAAGGGGTCGTAGACAAGGAGAAGGTTCAAGTAGGATGGTTGAACAACAAAGCAGTGGAGATGACACTCCTAGTGATGAAGGAGGACCTAAAGCTCCTAAACGCAAGAGTAGAAAAGTCTCACGTAGTGGTCGTCGTGAATGAGTGATTGGAACAGTTAGTACTTTGGTTTTTTAGGTTGGGAAAAACTTTTTATTGCGGATTTGGTAGTTTGTTTTCTTATGTTTGGAAGACTTCTTTATTGCAGATTTGGTAGTTAGTTTTCTTATGTTCGTATGGTTCCAACAATTAGTTATGTGGATTAGTAAATGAATTTCATCATTTCTTATGTGTTAATTTGTGTTTTAATTTGGTAGCTTCAGAGTCAAATTCAGTTACGTAGTATGTTTCAAGAACTAACCGAACTTTGATGTTTGGTTATCTACCAAATTTTCATAGGTAACCGAACTTAGATGCATCTAAGTTCAGTATGATTAGTATTTACAGATAGAACCGAACCCAACACTTTGAAAAATGCAAAAGACATCAGAGTCGTATTCGGTTTCACAGTATAAAATTGCAGATAACCGAACTAATATGTTCGGTTTCCTGCAAAACATATTTAAGTAACCGAACCTTGGGGTTAAAAAAATTTAGTTATGTTCGGTTACCTGCACAAACGTAACAAGTAACCGAACATTACTCTGGAACTTCAGATTTATTTCACAGTTATCAGTTCGGTCATATCTCAAAATTTAACTAACCGAACTATATGTTTGACCAGACATCGTACTTGGTATGACTCAAGTAACGACCATATTTATTTCCGTTATACTCCCAAATGGTATAAATATGTGTCTCATGGTTCATATTTTGTTATATCCTTTCATTAACATGGCAGCTCCTACTCATAAATTTACTCCAAAAGAAGATCTTTCAATTTGTAGAAACTTCGTACTATGCTATCCAAAGAGGGGTGAAGAAGGAAGATTCATTGGTATTATGAGTAATATTTTTAGGGAGAAAATTCATGAGAAATTATTCGATGACACAGGTAACCCTCATAACCTAGAGCAACTACCTTTGTTCATTCGATTTGAAAAGATTCGAGAAAGAGTTGTGGAATTTTTTCTATTGTATCGGATCGTTGCGACGAATCGACTTAGGGGTGAAACATACGAGGAAATTGTTTTGATGTCAAAAAATGAATGGCGGCGATAGAAATTTAAGGATTTCAAATACGAAGATCATTTCCGCATCCTTAGAGACTTCTTCATAATGCATTTTGGTTATTAAGTCTTTTGTAATTTCATTTCGGCAATGTCTTTTATTTTTATTTCCAAACCGAACTTATATCATGTAATAGTTCGGTAATGTCATTTAATGTTATTTCGGAACCGAACTTCGATTTATTGCATTGCAAATAACACAAAAATAAATACCAAATGACCCTAAATAAAGACCAAAATACCAAAAAACATTCTTATGTTCATTCACAAAGCATACTTAGTCTAACTAAAGGTACATTCAATCATCCGCAAGGAAAATAAAACCTTCGTGCATAATTTTTTCCAATTCCTTCATTGCTTTCCACATCTCCATGTTATGTTCATACATAACGCACCAACCCAACATTGTGTCGGGGTTATACTCGTTCCAATAAGAGTAGGTGCAAATTGGAGGCAAAGGATAATTGTCTTCTAACCGGAGGCCTATAAAATGGTTGTTGTTAATGAACGCAATCACCACTCTCCTACGTCTAAGTTGCTCGACACATATGGTTGTTTTCGGAGTGTATGTGAAACTACCACCTTTTGAGAAACAATGCACCACGCAATTGAAAGCGTCGGCGATTAAGTGCCCACATATCGGCATGCTCATCCAGTGATCTCTTGTGATTGGATTTCCCCCATGGAGACGGCTTTGATACCTAACAAACTACATATTCACACTATCATCACCATCACACAACATTGTCTTGTAGAATTACGGTTTGTCCCTTAGCTTCATCAACAACCCTTGACGGACATAAGTGATTTGATTACCATTATATAGCTTGGCACCTTGAGTGAAAGGCTCTAGTTGTTGTATGACAACGTGGAAACCGCAATTTCCATCCGGAGGGACGTCATTAGTGGATATCACATAATCTCTAATGCAAGTGGGTAGATCTTCGAGGAACCTTTTTTCAGCAAGAGGTGGTGTATTATCAATTGGAGTAGGTTGAGATTGTTACATCGGTCCTTTTTTCTTCATATCCCGTTCACTTGTCTCGCCCTTTTCAATTATATTCCTAACCCTTTTCTTAGAAGCTTCTTCGTACTTCGCAGCGGCATGCTCAAGCCCCGAATGATCTTTAGTAAAAGGGGTCATTTCAGTAATCCTCTTACCCAACACCTTTGCATAGTCTCTAACTTGTTTTTTTGTTTCTTTGGTTCTTGGCCTCCCTTTGCCCTTGCCTTTATTCGGTTCTTGCACATTCTCCGAAGTCTGAGGATGAACGATTGGACGCATGTCATCCAAAAATATTTTCCTTTCGAGTTTGTTCATGTTACGGTACCTCTCGATAACAATTCTTCCCATTTCATTGTCACCAAACTTTTCTCCGACATTGCCCTTTGGAAGAGGAATAAAACTTAAGTGTTGCCAATGTGGATCTATATCGCTTAAAGGGATTACGCCATGTTCATACTTATCTATCATGTGACGACAAGGGGGACCCATAAACTTCATCATGTTGCAAACACACAACTCGTCCGGCTTGGTTCCCCATATGTCGATCAAATACACCTCAACCATTAACCTCTTAATGTAAGCATGTGAAACATTATAGTGTAGTCCCTTGAAAAACCGAAGCTCCTCCATTTTCTTAATGTTACCACCTTTGTCTACAATCTTTTTGTACTTCATGATGCGGCATTTTTGAAACTTCTCTTTAATTCTATCAAACTCGCGGTTGAAGTAAACCTCCATAGATTTAAACACCACCACAAAATTATCGACACATCCAAAGAGATTTTGCTTAAACCGGTGGTGAGCCGATTCTACCAAACTTGTTGCTTGATTCCCAAAGTGTTTATGAAGGTTTGTAAAAGCATAAACGAAGCGCTCTTTGTGCGGTTCCAACCATTGCTTCACCACATACGTTACAATATCCTCTGTATATTCGGGTCTAGACCAATGTTCAATAAATTCAGCAAGATTTACATTATATTCTTCTTCGATGAGAGACCAAGTCAATGCCTCCCATTCCCCGGAGAAAGCAACCCATTTAGTGTGATTTATGGTGTGTTGTTTATCGAAATCCGATTTTGCATCCGCTTGTTCATCTTTCGGTAGCTTACTAATCTCTTCCAATGCTTTCCTCTTAGGTGGACAAAGTTGATGCTTGCACCTATTCATCACATTGTACCATATATGAAATGTACAAAGCATATTATGTGCCAATGGGAAGACTCTCTCTATTGCGTTCATCAATGCTACTTAATTGTCCATCACTATAACCCCAGGGATATCATCATCTCGGTAGATCTCCTTCACTTGTTCTAGCGCCCAAGTGTAACTTGGTTCTAGCTCGTCCTTTAGAAAACAAAAAGTTCTAGACGTTCGACCAACAATGTTCAACAATGGCATCTTATTTGTTTGTCTTGTAAATGCAATCCAATAAGAACTTCAAAGCATTGAGCCACTCTTCGGATGAGCAAAAGAATAATTTCTTTTCCAACATTCTTTTGAACTTTTCTCTTGAGCCAACAAAAATAATTGTTGCATGACTTTTCTATCCTTCCATTCATACCTTTTAAATTTCTCAATTGCATTGTAAATGGTATACAAAGATGATACGTTTGCATTGTTACCATCCTTTAATAAGAGAAGAATACCATATGGTGAAATTCTCATTCTCCTATATTTAGCTACTTTCTCCATTTCTTGAGAAGTGAGCCTTGCATCCATTGCGTGTCCTTCAAGATCCTCCGGACGAGCGTGGTTGTGATGACCTACCACCTTATCCATACATAGAACCCATCCTTTCTTTTCTTTGCACTTACTAAATACTAGCTTGAACGGACATTTAATTTTCTTGGAGCACGCGGTGTTCTTCCTCGTCGTCTTTCCTATATACACATAACCCTTCCTCTTGTGACTAGCATCCGGAACCCCACTTCTCTCACAAACCATTTCAAAACGAGTTTTGCTTTCTTTTCCATTCAAAACTAATACGCACATGACTCTCTTGGCATGCTCCCTAGCCCAATTCTTCGCATCAATAGGTAAGTCAAATACCAAATCATTGAAATAGTGATGGATGTATCTTCAAACAACATACCAACCGGAGAAGGTTGTTCATCCATTGGTATAGGTTGGCATTCAATCTGCAAGAAATGGAACAACATCAATTGCATTCACAATAAAGTTCGGTAACAAGATAATTTTATCGCGGTAACAAAACTATTAGTTCGGTTTAAAAAAAAACATTACATGTAACCGAACAAATAAAAAGTACACAGTTCGGTTACATGTAATTTTATCTAGGTAACCGAATATAACTCTGGAACTGTTCATTTAATTTTTTTTGATTAGTTCGGTTAGTTAGGCTGTTGGAATCACCTTTGCGAAACAACCGAACTTATTATACTTAATCAACTCTTATATTATGTATAATTCGGTTAGATAGGTGGTTTTTATGCAGTCTGCGAAACAACCGAACTTTGTACATTAAGTTAAATCTATTTTTTACGTAAAGTTCGGTTTGTTGTTGGTTGCAAACCAACCGAACTTAGTACAATAACTTCAATATTATTTTTTACGTAGAGTTCGGTTTGTTGTTGGTTCCAAACCAACCGAACTTAGTACAATAACTTGAATATTATTTTACGTAAAGTTCGGTTTGTTATTGATTGTGACTAAACCGAACTTTGTACACAAAGAAGAATCTTATTCTGCCTAAAGTTCGATTGCTTAATATTGGTTGCGAAACAACCGAACATTACTCTGGAACATAGTTCGGTTACCTGCGTGTTTGGATAAACTAATCGAACTACACTTTCAGATTGGTTCGGTTACATGTTCTTCACATAAGGTAACCGAACTACTTCAAAAATTAACATTCGGATTGGAAATTTGAAGCGATTCAACTAACATTAGCTAAGTTTATACCATACCTGCAAACCCAAATATTCTTCCTCCGGTTGTGGTTGATAAAATCCATCATTATCATCTTGAGATTGAGTTTGGGGAAGAATATATTCACCATCTAAGAAATCACTCATATCCGGATCATTGTGGGGATTAACAAATACTCTTGGAGATGATGGAGATGAAGAATCAGATGAGCTTTCATCACTTGAATTCCCAAACCTAGTGAAAGTGAAAAAATATTTTTTTTCCATAGTTTTCTCATTCTTCTCTAACATTACTCTCTAAAAATTCTATATTTTTTCTTTTTAATAACCCATTTTTTAATTTTATCTCACTAATTAGTTTTTACTTAATCATTTCAATAATCAGTTCACTATTCATAACCAAAACATAATAACAAGGGAAGTTTAGGTATTAAAAAAATTAGTGATAAGGGTTGCCCTACCCAACAGTGACACAATGGTCCCCAAATTTTCCATGGTCCCCAAAATACGGTTCCATATTTAAATACTAGCCACCAGTCCCATAAAGCTAATGTGCCTCACCCAGTGCTTATCAGTGAATAGTGAATACTTTGCGGTAATGTCCCCAAAATGACTTTTAATTAGGCTACATCGAAATATCCAAAATTCATAATCAAAGTGGCCTTTTATAAAGATATCCTACCCATAGCCGTAATCCATCTATAACACACATTTATATGTCAGTTGTTCTTCTCCCTCCCACGACTTGTGATGGTGAGAGTTGAAGTATATCTTGCATGCCTACAAATCAGCATGGATGCAATGTAAATAAAGAAAAATGGAAAAAACAAAGGAGGTTCATGAAGGCTAATGAGGAGAACTTTTGCTTCCCTTTTACTCTTACCTAAGCTTTGTGATTTTTCTCCCTCAAAAAGAAAAAATACACTGCCGTCTTCACTTGGGTTAACCATGAAGTGGGGAAACCGATCTCTATACCCGATACTTTGCCAGTATACCCTATTAAGATTTGTTCCTCTAGGAGGGACGGAGCCGGAAACTGAGGGTACAAAAAACTCATTAATTGGAAGTTGTTGGGTGTTCTCAATTCGCTCCCTTACTGACTCATTTCTTGCCCTCTAAGCAAAGCACCTAACACGATAGTCTACACATTTGATATACCAGTCAAAATGGATGGTTAGTGTAGTACTTTTTTTGCCGTTAGATCAAACAATCAAGGATTTTAAGCTAACCCCAAATTTTATAAGCAGTATTTATGATTTTTGTTAGAGGGAGAACAAAAACGGATTCGAGGAGAGCAAAAATGGTAATCAACTCAATAACTAGGACGGATTCCAATTTTTTTTATGAGTTGGACTATATTAAGCTTAATGACACACAAATTCTTGGCACGCTGCAAAGTTAGATTACTATTTTTATAACTTATCGTTCTCATTTGAATGCCACCGCCATCATGCTACTGCGTCTGCCACCACTGCCGGTGGAGAAAAACCCGCTCTCTTATAGCAACATCTTAATTCAAATCTCTGTAGGAACTGAGCTAAGAAAACATTTCCACTTAATCTAAAAAAGTTCGTGAGGTTCAGGTGGAAATTTAAGACAACACTAACTTGATTAGCATTATCAGATTATGCATATTGTCGATCTACCAAACATAATCCTACAGGGATTTGAATTCATGTTCAAAGTTGTTATTTTTCCAAATTGTGATCAATTAATCAAGAGACCGTGATCTATTTGTCGTTGAATCTGATACTGTTCCGATTTAGCACTTTAAATATATTTTTTCTATCGATTCATGTGATTAAAGATGATAATCCTTCATCTTGAAAAATAAAAAATAATAATTAATTCATAAATTGAAAGGGTTCTTCTGATCCTTCCACTGAAATGTAATTAAAGATGATAGAAGAGATGAGACTGATCGATTAGCACATCTTCTAGAGCTTTACGCCACGCTGTAGCCATTACATTAAACTGAAATAAAAGCTTTGAAAGATGACGGGCCAGAAATAGCTATGCACTGGATTAGGTCAAATTTTTTTTTTTAAGTGTGTGAAGACATCATGTCGTGTGTGCTTATAAGGTTATTTTAGTCCTACTTGTAATGATATTTAGACTCGGTCCTAGTTATGGAGTTGAATACGATTTTTGCTCTCCTCGAATCCGTTTTTGCTCTTCCTCTAACAAAAATCGTATTTATAGATTGCTCCTGGCTAGGGCATCCCAAACTGTGCCTCCCACGTTTCTTTATAAAAGGAAACTAACCCCTAAAACAAAAATACAGCAGTTCACTCATTTATCTGTGACGGCAACAACAACTTAATGGCGGAAACTAGTGGTGGTTCAACTCCAGCATCACCACCAACAACAAACATTATGATTGCTAAAATTATCCATGATGCGAGTTCAAAACTAAAATTGTCCTAAATTTGCCACCAAATTTATAAAATTGTCCTACGCTACACCTAACACTTGCTCACATTATATGCCAGTCAAAATGTAACTAATAATTTTCATCCGTTAGATCAAAGTTGAAATCAACGATGTTAACCTGTCTAGATTTTTTTCTAGCTAGGGCATCCAGATTCTAAACTGTGCCTCCTCCCTCGTCATATGCAGAGAAGAGAAAGAAACCCTAAAACAAAGTATACAACAGTTCCCTCATCCATCTGTGATTATCGTTTCGACGTCACAACAAAATCCATGGAAGAAGCAAATGGAGGTTCAACTACAGCATCACCAATAACAGCAAGCATAATGATTTCTCCTCTCAATATCTTATTTTTCAGATCCTGTGTCACCAGAATTCTCATCTAAAAATCCTTTTATGGGGTGCCTATTCCTGCGTTTTGTCATGAGCTGCATTGATGGTTTTTGAGAGATACAGCAGATCTTGAATTAAATTCAATAGACACAATGGATCTTGAAGATTACATATAAATCGGAGATACAATTGATCCTCCGATAGCTTTGGTGATCTTCTAATGCAGAATCAAATACAGAAGAGAAGATTATTTATCTAGATGTATCTGAACCAGTTGGTAGATCTGTAAGTTTAATTTACTTAATGAAATTATGGAAATATCCTGGATGAATGTTTATATTTGAAATCTTCAAGATCCATGCATGTGTGATGTATGTGAACCAATTACAATTACAATTTTATTTTTTTTCCATTCATGGAAATACCGAATACGTCATGATGCAATTATCCAGAGATGCACATATATTAATTTCAATAAAGCACCAGCCTCAATTTTCTCTTAGTCATACAAGTTGCTCAAAAATGGATCTGCATCTAATGTTTTGTTTGAAAGAAGTGATTAGTACTTTGAGTTAGATGCACAAAATTAATGCTCATATAGCGTTCTGGTCGTCACCAAATGGCTTATAAACAATTCACGCACACATTACCCTAAATAAAAATAAAATAAAGTGCATTTTAAAATTTTGATGCAATTCAAATACACTTAATAAATCTTCTCTTTGGATCAAAAAAAAAGTAATTGTCAGCGGAAAAACAACATTAATGATATACTATCACTGGTATACTATCGGGGATGTCTGGGTCAGGTCAGATGTATAAGTAATTGTTGATGGAAAAACAACATTACTACATATCGTGTGTTGAGTGAGATATCACTACTCGTTAGTGTCGTCTTAGAGTGGATGGCTCCATCAGATCAAACTGACCAACAATATTTTGCAACCTTTTCAACTGAGTCTTGGGTTGTCATGAGGAACTATAGCAGAGGGTGAGATACAAAATTTTGCGATAAACCCGTAGAAGAAATCAAAATGTGCATGATTGACCTGGGTTTGAAAAGAAATGTCCATGTTGACAGGTGTTATAAGGAAGCCACTGAAAATGTTTCTTATGCTGCAGCCGAACATGATAAATTTAAGGGAGGCCGACAGACTTCTTATATAGTTCAATTGATCATAGGAAAAAAAAATCTTTGTAATCAACATACATATTTAAGAACTAGAATAAAAGTTAGAAGATACTTCATCAGAGAAAAATTGTTCAAAAGAAAAGCGACTTTGAGTTAGATGCAGAAAATAGATGCTCATATAGCGTTAATGTCGTCACGAAATGGCCTATAAGCAATTTGGGCACACATTAACCTAAATAAAAAAAATGAAGTAGAGTTTGAAATTTTGATGCACAAAATACGATCTCATTATAATCATATGCAACAATGTATCAATGTCCATGGATATCCGAAAAATGCATGCACAAAATCTAAAAGAGGTAGCTTATTTCATGAATATGGATTGATACTCACTCATTACTTGTTGGCTGTAAAGCACGATGGGCCTCATTTCAAATGTATATTTACCTAAGTATAGAGATGAGTGTTAGTCTCATTGCAACCGTAGAATGTACCAAAGGATTTCTATTTATTTACATCAAACTGTCCAATTTATGTTGTCCCTCTAGGTCGCCCAACAAGACATTTTACACATTAGATATGTGCTGGTCAGAAAGTAAGTTATGGTTAATATGAAACGTTTCAGAGCCATTAGATCAACTCATAAAGCTGAATCAACGATGTTAAGTAAACCCCCAAACTTTACAAGCATTATATAATGTTTTCTTCTGACTTGGGCATCCCAAAACTGTGCCACCCTCGTCTCTAGAGAAAGAGGCAAGAAACCATAAAACCAAAAAAACAGAACAGTTCCCACATCTCATCTTATCTATGGCAGAAGAAGCGGAGGTTCAACTACATCACCACCAACAACAGCAAGAACAATGATTTCTCCTCTCAATATCCTAATTTTCGATATCTTTCCCACTTCTTAATTCTCATCAAAATCCCCTTTGCTGCTAACTGCTCCACTTTTTGTAAGAGATGAACTGGATCCGTCACTCAGTCGTGACTAAATCATACCCCCAATCTTTTCCTCTCTAGTTCTCTGACCAAATCAGAGATACAACAAATCCTTCAACAGATGTGATGATGATTCGAATGCAGAATTAAATACAAAAGAGAAGGTTATTTATCTAGATGTATGTGAACCAATTAGTAGATCTGTTAGTCTACTTTACTTATAATGAAATTATAAAAATTTCCCTGGATGAATGTTAATCTTCTAAGATCCATTATGATGCATGTGAACCAATTTCAGTCAATTTTACTTGTAATAATGAAATTATCCATTGATGAGAATATATGTTTTTTATTGTAATCTTCCGGATCCTGTATGATGTATGTCAACCAAGTACTAAAAAAAATTGCTTCAATTTTTATTTTTTTACTCAAAATTTATTAACTATGAATCTGGGAGTAGTCTATTATGCACAGCATGATGCAATTTGCCAGATATGCCTTAATTTATTAACTATGAATCTGGGAGTAGTCTATTATGCACAGCATGATGCAATTTGCCATATATGCAATTAGCCAGATATGCAACTTGTATGCAATTTGCCATACAAGTTGCTTACAGATGATCTGCATCTACTATTTTGTTTGACATAATTGATTATTTTCAGCTTTATTTGATAAAACCTTTTCAAATTCTTTCACATGTTCAGGTAGAGACGGTCGGAGCTACCTGAGATATTCATATAACACCACCAATATTGGGTACCCATAATTTAATAGTTCAAAATTTTGGAACCTACATATTGAATTAGGATCTCTGCTTGTTGGTAATCATATGAATAATTCACCAAATTGATGAACGGTCACTCATCTGTAGAAAACAAAGTATGGGAAAAATAGATGCACATATAAAGCGCCGCTGATAAAAATGTTGTCACCGAATTTTCCTTTGAATTTCCTCTAGGCTTATAAATGGTCGACTTGAGAACCTCCTGACTTCGATGACAAACACGACTAAGATTCTAATGCAAGAAGAGAAGATTATTTATCTAGACGTATGTGAACCATTTAGGAGATCTCTCTCAGTCTAGTTTACTTGTAATAATGAAATTATGAAGATATCCATGGATGAATGAATGAATGTATGTGTTATGACCAATGGCTCTTCTAAGCACAATCAATAGAGAATTGAAATAGAAATGAAAACAAATGTAAAATAGGCACACACACAACACAAGGATTTATAGTGGTTCGATCAAGATGATCTACATCCACTTTGAAGATTTACGATAACGTTGCACTATGATTGGAACAAGGTTACAAGAGTATAAACTCCTCTCAAGAACAAGACCTTACTCTCTCTTAATTTACACTACTCTTGAGAACACTTAGTAGTGTTTCTCTCTTTGGTTTGTGACTGATTTTGGGATGATTTTAAATGCTAACTAATGAAGGTATATATAGGTTCTCATGCCCACCTTCCCTTGCACAAAAAACAAATGGGTTAACCCTTTTTGACTACTAGCAAGAGAGTTAGTCTACCTCCCTTTTTTGAATACTAGCAAGGGAATTAGTCTTCCTTCCCTTTTTGAAAACTAAGAAATTAGACCATCTAGAATACTTAGACTTTCTAGAAATTAGACCATCTAGAAGGTGTATTCAAGGCACATGTTTTACAAATCTCCACCTTGACTTGAATACCATAACCATTCATCATCATCGTCTTCGCTCAGCCCCTCAAGGGCTCTCAACACCTGTTGACACCAACCAAGTCCAAGCAATGCTTGAACTTGATACTTGGAACCGGCTTTGTCAACATGTCTGCAGGGTTATCCGTTGTAGGAACCTTTAGCATCGCTATCCTACCTTCCTCAACTGCATCCTTGATAAAATGATACCTGACATCGATGTGCTTCGTTCTCTCATGATACATCTGGTTCTTGGTCAAGTGAATGGCACTTTGACTATCACAGAACAAAGTTGCATTCTCTTGCTTGAAACCCAAATCACCAACCAAACCCATCAACCATATACCTTCCTTCACTGCTTCTGCGGCTGCCATGTACTCTGCCTCAGTTGTAGACAATGCAACTGTGCTTTGCAAAACCGACCTCCAACTGATAGTACTACCACACAATGTAAAAGTATAACCTGTCAATGACCTTCTTCTATCAAGATCACCTGCATAATCAGAATCAACATAACCCACAACATTTGTCGAATCACCATAGTGTTTATCAAACACTAAACCAACATTTGTACTGCCCCTTAGATACCTCAAAATCCACTTTACAGCTTGCCAATGAGCCTTCCCGGGACTTCCCATGTATCTGCTTACCACACTCACAGATTGTGCGATATCCGGCCTTGTACAAACCATAGCATACATGATGCTACCAACTGCGCTTGCGTATGGAACTCGAGACATATACTCTGCCTCATCTGCGGTTTTAGGTGATTGCTTTCTAGAAAGTTTAAAATGAGCTGCCAAAGGAGTACTTACTGGTTTTGCATCTTTCATACCAAACCGCTCCAACACCTTCTCGATGTAAGCCTTCTGGGACAAATGCAATTTGCCTTCAGCTCGGTTTCTATGAATCTCCATGCCCAATATCTTCTTTGCTGAGCCCAAATCCTTCATCTCAAACTCACTACTCAATTGCTCCTTCAGCTTCTGTATCTCTGACATGTCTTTGCAAGCAATCAACATATCATCAACATACAAGAGTAAATACACAAATGAACCATCTTGGAGTTTCCTGTGATATACACAACTATCATACTTACTCCTGTCATAGCCATTTGCCACCATAAACGTATCAAAACGTTTATACCACTGCCTTGGAGATTGCTTCAAACCATACAAAGATTTCTTCAACAAACATACATGATCTTCTTTGCCAGGAACTTCAAACCCCTTTGGTTGTTGCATATAAATACGCTCTTCCAAATCACCGTGAAGGAAAGCCGTCTTAACATCTAGTTGTTCTAACTCTAGATCTTTCAAAGCAACTATAGCAAGCAATGTTCTAATAGAACTATGTTTAACAACAGGAGAGAATACCTCATTGTAATCAATGCCTTCTCTTTGCGTAAACCCCTTTTCCACAAGCCTTGCCTTGTACCTTGTTCCTTCACCATCTGAAGTACCTTGTTTCTTCTTGAAGACCCATTTGCTTCCAATAATCTTCTTCCCTTTTGGTCTAGCTACTATCTCCCAAGTGCCATTCTTGTCAAGAGACTCAATTTCTTCAATTGCGGATGCTCCCCATTCTGCTGATTCTTCACCACCGATTGCTTCTTCATAGGTTGTTGGATCATCCCTATCTATGCTCTCACCTACTGCAAATGCATATGCAACCAAATCAGCATGGCCGTACCTTTGAGGTGCTCTAACTTCCCTCCTCTCTCTGTCTCTTGCAAGATTGTACTGATGACCTTGTGCTTCTTCTTCCTGGGCAGGTTCTTGCACAATATCTTGATCATCATCAGAAACAACAGTCTCATTGCTTCCTTGAACTTGCACCTCAAGTTCCACCTTGTCACCAAGCTCCACCTTATCACTAACACCCTCTTCAGCTTCTCCATCTAGTTCTTCATTCTTTGGCTTCAACATCGATTGCTCATCAAATTTCACATCTCTGCTGATAAGAAACTTGTTTGATCTTTCTGTTGGACACCATAACCTGTAGCCTTTCACGCCCTTTGCATACCCAAGAAATATACACTTCTTTGCTCTAGGCTCTAGCTTCCCCTCATTCACATGAGCATAGGATGGACATCCGAATATCTTCAAGTCTTCATAGTTAGCATGCGAACCTGTCCAAACTTCATTTGGAGTCTTGCACTCAATGGCAGTCGATGGAGATCTGTTCACTAAATAAGCTGATGTGTTTGCTTCTTCATCCCAAAACTTCTTTGGTAACCTGGCATTGGAGAGCATGCACCGTGCCTTCTCCATTATGGTTCTGTTCATCCTTTCTGCAACACCATTTTGCTGTGGTGTTTTTCTGACTGTGCGGTGTCTCACAATCCCTTGCTCCTTGCAGAACTCGTTGAACTCACCCCCACAAAATTCCAAACCATTGTCTGTCCTCAAGCACTTGATTTGTCTTCCGGTTTGCTTCTCAACCATAGTCTTCCATTGCTTGAACTTGACAAAAGTTTCATCTTTGTGTTTAAGTATGAATACCCATACTTTCCTTGAGAAATCATCAATGAACGTCAGCATATATCTACCACCACCATGTGAATCAACCCGAGAAGGACCCCAAAGATCAGAATGAATATAATCCAGAATACCTTTGGTGTTATGAATAGTTGTACTAAACTTGACTCTACACTGCTTTCCAAAGACACAATGTTCACAGAAATCAAGCTTGCCTGTTTTATGACCACAAAGCAATCCCTGCTTGCTCAAAACAGCCAACCCCTCTCGCTCATATGCCCTAGCCGCATATGCCACAACTTGGTAGTATCATCATCAGAACTTGAAGAACATACAGCCGCATCACCCGTCACAGTAGTACCTTGCAACGTATAAAGACCATTAATTCTCTCGCCCTTCATTATTGTAAGACTTCCTCTTGAGACACGAATAACTCCACCTTCACCTTGATACTTGCAGCCATTTGAATCAAGCGTACCCAAAGAAATAAGATTTCTTCTCAGGTCCGGAACATGCCTAACTTTAGTTAAAGTCCTCACCATACCGTCATACATCTTAATTTGAATTGTACCTACACCCACCACTTTACAAGTGACATTGTTTCCCATAAGAACTTTACCACCTTCTCTAGCTTGATAAGTAGTAAACCACTCTTTATGAGGACACATGTGAAAAGTACACCCCGAATCAAGAATCCACCCGTTCTCCGAGCTTTCGGTATGAACCGTGAGAACCGCTCCATCATCACTTTCTGCTTCAACATTTGCTGCGGTGCCTTGGTTAGTATTCTTCTCGACATTCTTCAATTTTGGACAATCCTTCCTGAAATGCCCCTTTTCCTTACAATGAAAGCAATAGAATTTACCGGATTTTGATTTAGACCTTGACTTTGATCTACTCCTATCAAATCCGCCCTTTTGGTTTCCTCTTCCTCTAGCGAACAACCCATCTCCCGAATTATCTTTACCGTCGATACCCGTCTTCTTTAACTCCTTAGAGTTCAAGGCCGCTTTAACGTCTTCCATGGAAATTGTATTTTTTCCATACATTACGGTATCAACAAAATTTTCATAAGATGGTGGTAAGGAACAAAGCAAACCCAAAGCTTGGTCTTCATCTTCAATTTTGACCTCAATATTTGCCAAATCCAAGAGAATTTTATTATAATCATCAATATGATTTATAATAGACGTTCCTTCATGCATTTTAAGAGTATGTAATTTCTTCTTAAGATATAAACGATTAGTTACGGATTTAGTCATATACCTTTTCTCCAACTTGTTCCATAGCCCGTCCGGTGTCGTTTCCGTCGCCACTTCTCTCAAGACCTCGTTGCTCAAACACAATAGAATTAATCCATGTGCTTTCTCCATGTGATCTTCCTTTTCTTCATCCTTCAATGTTTCTGCTAGAGCCGTTTTCCCCTTCAAAGTTTTCACCAAACCTTGTTGCACCAAAACAGCCTTCATCTTTAGCCTCCATAAATTGAAATCATTTCTTCCATCAAATTTCTCAATCTCATACTTTGCCGCCATCGTAGATCGTTTTTAACCGGAGCTCTGATACCAATTTGTTATGACCAATGGCTCTTCTAAGCACAATCAATAGAGAATTGAAATAGAAATGAAAACAAATGTAAAATAGGCACACACACAACACAAGGATTTATAGTGGTTCGATCAAGATGATCTACATCCACTTTGGAAGACGACGATAACGTTGCACTATGATTGGAACAAGGTTACAAGAGTATAAACTCCTCTCAAGAACAAGACCTTACTCTCTCTTAGTTTACACTACTCTTGAGAACACTTAGTAGTGTTTCTCTCTTTGGTTTGTGACTGATTTTGGGATGATTTTAAATGCTAACTAATGAAGGTATATATAGGTTCTCATGCCCACCTTCCCTTGCACAAAAAACAAATGGGTTAACCCTTTTTGACTACTAGCAAGAGAGTTAGTCTACCTCCCCTTTTTGAATACTAGCAAGGGAATTAGTCTTCCTTCCCTTTTTGAAAACTAAGAAATTAGACCATCTAGAATACTTAGACTTTCTAGAAATTAGACCATCTAGAAGGTGTATTCAAGGCACATGTTTTACAAATCTCCACCTTGACTTGAATACCATAACCATTCATCATCATCGTCTTCGCTCAGCCCCTCAAGGGCTCTCAACACCTGTTGACACCAACCAAGTCCAAGCAATGCTTGAACTTGATACTTGGAACCGGCTTTGTCAACATGTCTGCAGGGTTATCCGCTGTAGGAACCTTTAGCATCGCTATCCTACCTTCCTCAACTGCATCCTTGATAAAATGATACCTGACATCGATGTGCTTCGTTCTCTCATGATACATCTGGTTCTTGGTCAAGTGAATGGCACTTTGACTGTCACAGAACAAAGTTGCATTCTCTTGCTTGAAACCCAAATCACCAACCAAACCCATCAACCATATACCTTCCTTCACTGCTTCCGCGGCTGCCATGTACTCTGCCTCAGTTGTAGACAATGCTACTGTGCTTTGCAAAACCGACCTCCAACTGATAGTACTACCACACAATGTAAAAGTATAACCTGTCAATGACCTTCTTCTATCAAGATCACCTGCATAATCAGAATCAACATAACCCACAACATTTGTCGAATCACCATAGTGTTTATCAAACACTAAACCAACATTTGTACTTCCCCTTAGATACCTCAAAATCCACTTTACAGCTTGCCAATGAGCCTTCCCGGGACTTCCCATGTATCTGCTTACCACACTCACAGCTTGTGCGATATCCGGCCTTGTACAAACCATAGCATACATGATGCTACCAACTGCGCTTGCGTATGGAACTCGAGACATATACTCTTCCTCATCTGCGGTTTTAGGTGATTGCTTTCTAGAAAGTTTAAAATGAGCTGCCAAAGGAGTACTTACTGGTTTTGCATCTTTCATACCAAACCGCTCCAACACCTTCTCGATGTAAGCCTTCTGGGACAAATGCAATTTGCCTTCAGCTCGGTTTCTATGAATCTCCATGCCCAATATCTTCTTTGTTGCGCCCAAATCCTTCATCTCAAACTCACTACTCAATTGCTCCTTCAGCTTCTATATCTCTGACATGTCTTTGCAAGCAATCAACATATCATCAACATACAAGAGTAAATACACAAATGAACCATCTTGGAGTTTCCTGTGATATACACAACTATCATACTTACTCCTGTCATAGCCATTTGCCACCATAAACGTATCAAAACGTTTATACCACTTCCTTGGAGATTGCTTCAAACCATACAAAGATTTCTTCAACAAACATACATGATCTTCTTTGCCAGGAACTTCAAACCCCTTTGGTTGTTGCATATAAATACGCTCTTCCAAATCACCGTGAAGGAAAGCCGTCTTAACATCTAGTTGTTCTAACTCTAGATCTTTCAAAGCAACTATAGCAAGCAATGTTCTAATAGAACTATGTTTAACAACAGGAGAGAATACCTCATTGTAATCAATGCCTTCTCTTTGCGTAAACCCCTTTTCCACAAGCCTTGCCTTGTACCTTGTTCCTTCACCATCTGAAGTACCTTGTTTCTTCTTGAAGACCCATTTGCTTCCAATAATCTTCTGCCCTTTTGGTCTAGCTACTATCTCCCAAGTGCCATTCTTGTCAAGAGACTCAATTTCTTCAATTGCGGATGCTCCCCATTCTGCTGATTCTTCACCACCGATTGCTTCTTCATAGGTTGTTGGATCATCCCTATCTATGCTCTCACCTACTGCAAATGCATATGCAACCAAATCAGCATGGCCGTATCTTTGAGGTGCTCTAACTTCCCTCCTCTCTCTGTCTCTTGCAAGATTGTACTGATGACCTTGTGCTTCTTCTTCTTGGGCAGGTTCTTGCACAATATCTTGATCATCATCATCATCAAACAACAGTCTCATTGCTTCCTTGAACTTGCACCTCAAGTTCCACCTTGTCACCAAGCTCCACCTTATCACTAACACCCTCTTCAGCTTCTCCATCTAGTTCTTCATTCTTTGGCTTCAACATCGATTGCTCATCAAATTTCACATCTCTGCTGATAAGAAACTTGTTTGATCTTTCTGTTGGACACCATAACCTGTAGCCTTTCACGCCCTTTGCATACCCAAGAAATATACACTTCTTTGCTCTAGGCTCTAGCTTCCCCTCATTCACATGAGCATAGGATGGACATCCGAATATCTTCAAGTCTTCATAGTTAGCATGCGAACCTGTCCAAACTTCATTTGGAGTCTTGCACTCAATGGCAGTCGATGGAGATCTGTTCACTAAATAAGCTGATGTGTTTGCTGCTTCATCCCAAAACTTCTTTGGTAACCTGGCATTGGAGAGCATGCACCGTGCCTTCTCCATTATGGTTCTGTTCATCCTTTCTGCAACACCATTTTGCTGTGGTGTTTTTTTTTACTGTGCGGTGTCTCACAATCCCTTGCTCCTTGCAGAACTCGTTGAACTCACCCCCACAAAATTCCAAACCATTGTCTGTCCTCAAGCACTTGATTTGTCTTCCGGTTTGCTTCTCAACCATAGTCTTCCATTGCTTGAACTTGACAAAAGTTTCATCTTTGTGTTTAAGTATGAATACCCATACTTTCCTTGAGAAATCATCAATGAACGTCAGCATATATCTACCACCACCATGTGAATCAACCCGAGAAGGACCCCAAAGATCAGAATGAATATAATCCAGAATACCTTTGGTGTTATGAATAGCTGTACTAAACTTGACTCTACACTGCTTTCCAAAGACACAATGTTCACAGAAATCAAGCTTGCCTGTTTTATGACCACAAAGCAATCCCTGCTTGCTCAAAACAGCCAACCCCCTCTCGCTCATATGCCCTAGCCGCATATGCCACAACTTGGTAGTATCATCATCAGAACTTGAAGAACATACAGCTGCATCACCCGTCACAATAGTACCTTGCAGCGTATAAAGACCATTAATTCTCTCGCCCTTCATTATTGTAAGACTTCCTCTTGAGACACGAATAACTCCACCTTCACCTTGATACTTGCAGCCATTTGAATCAAGCGTACCCAAAGAAATAAGATTTCTTCTCAGGTCCGGAACATGCCTAACTTTAGTTAAAGTCCTCACCATACCGTCATACATCTTAATTTGAATTGTACCTACACCCACCACTTTACAAGTGACATTGTTTCCCATAAGAACTTTACCACCTTCTCTAGCTTGATAAGTAGTAAACCACTCTTTATGAGGACACATGTGAAAAGTACACCCCGAATCAAGAATCCACCCGTTCTCCGAGCTTTCGGTATGAACCGTGAGAACCGCTCCATCATCACTTTCTGCTTCAACATTTGCTGCGGTGCCTTGGTTAGTATTCTTCTCGACATTCTTCAATTTTGGACAATCCTTCCTGAAATGCCCCTTTTCCTTACAATGAAAGCAATAGAATTTACCGGATTTTGATTTAGACCTTGACTTTGATCTACTCCTATCAAATCCGCCCTTTTGGTTTCCTCTTCCTCTAACGAACAACCCATCTCCCGAATTATCTTTACCGTCGATACCCGTCTTCTTTAACTCCTTAGAGTTCAAGGCCGCTTTAACGTCTTCCATGGAAATTGTATTTTTTCCATACATTACGGTATCAACAAAATTTTCATAAGATGGTGGTAAGGAACAAAGCAAACCCAAAGCTTGGTCTTCATCTTCAATTTTGACCTCAATATTTGCCAAATCCAAGAGAATTTTATTATAATCATCAATATGATTTATAATAGACGTTCCTTCATGCATTTTAAGAGTATGTAATTTCTTCTTAAGATATAAACGATTAGTTACGGATTTAGTCATATACCTTTTCTCCAACTTGTTCCATAGCCCGTCCGGTGTCGTTTCCGTCGCCACTTCTCTCAAGACCTCGTTGCTCAAACACAATAGAATTAATCCATGTGCTTTCTCCAGGTGATCTTCCTTTTCTTCATCCTTCAATGTTTCTGCTAGAGACGTTTTCCCCTTCAAAGTTTTCACCAAACCTTGTTGCACCAAAACAGCCTTCATCTTTAGCCTCCATAAATTGAAATCATTTCTTCCATCAAATTTCTCAATCTCATACTTTGCCGCCATCGTAGATCGTTTTTAACCGGAGCTCTGATACCAATTTGTTATGACCAATGGCTCTTCTAAGCACAATCAATAGAGAATTGAAATAGAAATGAAAACAAATGTAAAATAGGCACACACACAACACAAGGATTTATAGTGGTTCGATCAAGATGATCTACATCCACTTTGGAAGACGACGATAACGTTGCACTATGATTGGAACAAGGTTACAAGAGTATAAACTCCTCTCAAGAACAAGACCTTACTCTCTCTTAATTTACACTACTCTTGAGAACACTTAGAAGTGTTTCTCTCTTTGGTTTGTGACTGATTTTGGGATGATTTTAAATGCTAACTAATGAAGGTATATATAGGTTCTCATGCCCACCTTCCCTTGCACAAAAACAAATGGGTTAACCCTTTTTGACTACTAGCAAGAGAGTTAGTCTACCTCCCCTTTTTGAATACTAGCAAGGGAATTAGTCTTCCTTCCCTTTTTGAAAACTAAGAAATTAGACCATCTAGAATACTTAGACTTTCTAGAAATTAGACCATCTAGAAGGTGTATTCAAGGCACATGTTTTACAGTATGTGTTTTTTTTCTTTTGTAGATGTATGTCAGTATGTGAAACCAATTATAAAATAAAATGCTTCTAAATTATGATTTACTTAATATTCATGTTGTTTCTAGTTAGTTTTTCTTTCTTCCTTTTTCCATGATGTCATTTACAAGAGATGCCCATATAAGAAGTGATTGATGTCACCACATATTTTAATAGTCCATAATTTTGGAACCTACAAAATAAATTATGATCTCTACTTTGGAATCACCAAACTGAATAACGGCGACAAGTAATGAGAAAAGCATGCACTAATCAAGTTTGTACCTCCTGAGTCGTGACTTTGATGACAAACAAGGCTTTAAACTTCAAATATCTACCACATATTATTTGTGTGCCGAGGACTAAGAATCGAAAGGATTTAAAGAAGGATGTTTTAGATCACTATTACACGCTTAATTCCTCACCTCAACATTTAGTTTAATGCACAAAAATGGATTATTTTCTTCTAAAATCACATTATATAATGATGAACCGGATGAACGGCTAGGCTTAGGAAGCAGTGTATGGAAAAGTTTCAAAAAAAAAGGATGAAGATAGCAAGTGTCGGATACCAAGTAAAAGGGATCAACGCTTCAAACATCACCTAACACATAGCACAGTTTAGGTTAAATTTGCCGGTCAAAAAAAGTCATATTGCATTTCGGCCGTTAGATCAGAGCTGAAACGAACGACATCAAGTGAACCCAAAAATTTAGCTAGGGCATCATTCCCAAGCTGCGCCTCCCTCATGGCCTCATCTGTTCAGAGAGGAATATATAGAAACCCTAAAACGAAAAACACAACAGTACTCTCATCTGTCGTTGTGTGTGATTATCATTGACGGAAACTAACAAAATCTATGGCCGAAGCAGGTGGAGGTTCAACTACAGCATCACCACTAACAACAACAACAAGTATGATGATTTCTCCTCTCACAATGTTAATTTTTCACTTTAGTTGACATTGATTCTCTCCTCTCTTAATATGACATTTTGCAAGAAATACACTGGATCGTCCAAATCTTTGACTTGTTGGTAATCATCATATTATCAAATACAGAGATACGTGTATGTGAAACCAATTTAGTAGATCTATTTTACTTGTAATGAAATTATGAAAATATCCATGAATGAATGCTTTATAAATTTTTTGATGAATTTTCTCATCTAAATGTATGTGAGCCAATTATCAAAATAAAATGCTTCGAAATTTTATGATTTACCAGATTGCATATCATAACTAGCTTTGATATCTTCTGCAAAACATTTTAAATTACCTAACCAGAACAACTAGCATAATGATTTCTCCTCTTTATATGTTAATTTTTCGACCTTTTTCAACGGAATTCTTAACTAAAACTCCTTTTGTTGATTGAACGTTTCATCTTTTTGTCATGAGTGCATCTCATGGTTTGAGAACAGACGATAAGACTGTTTATCTAGATGTATGTGAACCAATTACAAGATCTGTCCGTCAATTTTACTCGTCATTACTGTATGAAAATATCCATGGATGAATGATTTATATTAAAAACTTAAAGATCCATGTATGATTTATAGTTATGCAAAGCTTTTACTTTTTCGTTTCTTGGTCGAATCAGTCCTAATGACATTACCTGAAAATATTTCGTGTATGAAATTTTCAGCTTTAGATGATGAATTTCACAAGTCCCGGTGGACACACACGGCCCGCCGTCGACTGACCTAAGAATATTCATACATCACCACTAATGTTGGGAACACATAATTGAAGAGTCCACAATCTTGGAAGCTACATATTAAATCATGATTTCTTCTTGTAATCATATGGATAATAATTCAGCAAACTTATGAAAGGCCAAAAGTACGGAGAAATGCATGCACTAATCTAATTTACAATACTTAAGAGTGATGATTTACCACCCAGCTGCAGCAGATCCCTGCGGCTCCAACTGCATAAATTCTGTTGCTTCTTAGAGCAAATTTTGTGAAAGAAAGTTATGATTTACTTAAAGTGTGTTTAAGAAGAGATTTCCAATCAATTTAGACCTGCTAATACTACAACAACATACAACAGCATGTGCTCTACCATTGTTATCAACGTTTTGGGCACCTGATCAGCCACTTCTTCTCTCAAGACAAATTTAGATGCTCAGGCATACTCATAATATAGCACCAGCAATAATGGGTTGTGCCTATAAGCAATTTGGGGAACACAAAATGTAATGGTCCATGATTTTTTTCTCTGGTTCTTGTAATCTGTAATCATATGAATAATGCACGAAACTGATGAATGGCCAAGAAATGCATGCACCGATGCACATGCACTAATCCAATTTGTGTTTCCCTCACTCTCTCTCGTCCGTAGGTAGGTAGGGAAAGATAGCAAAACGTACTAACTCTGAATTTGATGACTAAACTTCAAAAAATAGCTTATCTACCACATGCACGACTATCGGCCCATATAATGTTTGTGTGCCGAGGAGTAATAATCCAAAGGAAACAATGGAAGGATGTTTTAAGTCACTAGTGAATTTGGATGATTTCATTGTATGGAAGGGAAGTGTCCTCATGTTTGATGCGAAAAATGGATGATTTCCTTCTAAAACCACATCCTATAATGGATGAACCGGATGAAGGGCTAGGCCATAAAACACATGTAGGTCAGTTTTTCGTCTCCCTTTCGAGTTTCGACTTATGTGACATGGAGAGTTGGAGTATCTATTGGATGCCAACAAGTCAGTAATGCAATGAAAATAAAGAAAAATATAAAAAAGAAAGGAGATTCTTGGAGGCTAATAAGAACAAGGAGAAGCTTTTGCTTCCATTTTACTCTTAACTTAGCCTCATAATGTTCTCCCTCAAAAAAAAAAATACACTGTCACCTGCACATGAGTTACACTGTCACCTGCACTTGAGTTAACCATATGATACGTAGGGACAAAATGATGCTTCTTGATACAATTGGGGAATAATCAATCTCTATATGCACCATGTATAATTTTGTTTCGAGAATAAGAGCTAGCTTCTTTTTTTTTTTGATCGGTTGGCGCTAGCCAGTTTCATTGATTTGGGTCAATACCCGGTACTTGTTGGAAGTATAACAGGATGTACCTAAGTATAGAGATGTGATATGGCACAAACGGAAGCGATAAAATGACAAGGAGAATCCACTCCTTGGTGATGATAGAAACTCCAATCCAGGAGAAAAGACTCTAATCCAAGAGTTAAAGGAAAATAACAATCAATCTCTCAAGAGAGGTAAACAGGGTTTTTAACCAAATACTAGTTTTCATAAACGTGAGCCGCAGCAAAAGAGACATGACAATAGAAATGGCTTTATATAGCCTACAAAGATAAAACCCTAAAGTATAGAACTTTCCTAAACAAGATAAACATAATAAAAAAACTTAATTATCCTAACAAAAATAGTAAATATCCAAGATTTGTGTCAAATCTTGGACCTAGTAAGCAAGGCCTAAATATGTCTCGTATCAGGCTCCTCTACTGCGACGAAACTCTTCTCGAGTTTACAACCAATTCGGGAAAACAGATACAAATTACGTGACTATTCTTCAATCGGTACTTCGGCGACATAGTTGGCTCTCGAATTATGCATGGGCACAGCAAAACGAATGAAAATAAAGTGATTGTGTATGGAGACTAAACTAATGCTTCTGTCGAAACCCATCAAAAGAGATTTGAGATCCCAATGCAAGTAGATGAATATAATCACGAGGGGATCCATCAAATACAGGGCGCACTTCTCAACATTTTGCAAAAGGATCTTCATCTTGACTTGGATAAAAATAACCAGCTGTTTATGGGTAAAAATCGTTTCTGCCGATTTTGATAAATTCGGTAGGTGAGTGAGAAACTGGTTAAAACCCTAAACAAATGTGATGCACGTAAGCACTTTATAGATTCTAGAGATCAATCTGTACAAGTCCGGCCTAAACCAAGAAATGGCCGTTCTAGACTTGCTTCGGTCACAAAGTGGAGGAAAAGGGTTGATTTGGGGAGGGAAGCAAAGAAAGGAGTTGAGGCCAGAATAATTATGGGAGAGTAGTATCTCGACTTGTATCAAAAAGTGAAAGATTCGGAAGCTTGCAAAAGATGCTTTTTGAAGAGCTTGCAAAGTTGCCTTTTCTGAGAGTGTTGTATTTTTCTCCTGACCGAGACTTGTTGTCCGATAGAAATATGTGAGACCTTTTTATACAAGTTGAGATTGAAACATACCCTGGCCTCATTAAGGAAGGAAAATACATGGTAGTTAAACGGGAGGAGGTGGTAACCGGCGTGATTAAGAGTGAAAACGTTTTCACCTTTATTTTCCCATTTAATTGACCGCTTTTATTCCTTTTCACGCTTTCTTAATACGAGCATAGTGTACGCTGTTGTTTATAGGTGAAAATAGCTTATGCTGATTTTGGTAATTGCAGGTATGAAGGTGATAAACTGTTTAAACCCTAAACAATGTACTGCAAGGGAGTACTTTTAGGTTCGAGAGATCAATCTGTACAAGTCCGGCCTAAACCAAGAAATGGCCGTTCCAGACTTGTTTCGGTCACAAAGAGGAGTAGAATGGGTGGTTTTGGGGAGGGAAGCAAGGAGAGTGGTGAGACCAGAATAGTTGATTATGGGAGAGAAATTGGGTTTCTACGACTTGTTGTTAGAGAAGTATCAGAGAGCTCATGAGGAGAGTTAGCAGGTAAGTACTTCTGAGTGTTGTGTGGTCCGAATGAACTTGTTGTCTAAATAAAAATAGGTAAAACCTATTTATACAAGTTGTAGTAGAAACGTACCCTGGTCTCATTAAGGAGTGAGGAGTAAATGGGAGGAGGTGGTAACCGTATGCATGGACTTGATTATTCCATAAAGTGGTTAACGCATGAAATTGGTTTTCATGAAACTGTTAACGTAATGGAATTGATGTTCCATAAGGTTATTAACTCACGGTTTTATGTCCCATGAACATTTTCCCACATAACTCCTGTATTTACAAGGCGCCTCACTCTTATGACACTTCCTTATGAGGGGCGTAGTGTACGCCGCACGTTGTAGACCACCAAACCAATACCCAAAAAATATACCCCAATTTGTGTTGATGTCTCGAATGTTCTTGGAGAACATGTAATACGTTGTTATGGCTTGGGAAGTCGATCTCGAGGAAGTTGCTAGCCTGGTGACCTTCGATGGTCGAGATTTTGTATCTTGAGAGATGCGTTGCGCACCTTAGTTTTGGTAGTGAGGGCCATCATGGTGGCGTGACCAGGTTGGCATGCCATTGGAATGGAATTGTTTGGTGTGGCCAAACTTAGGTTTTGTACCAAAAAGACATGAGGTGACTTTAGAAGGCCAGGATTCGCTCCTGGGTTTGAAGGTTGGATATTGATGGCCGTATGCCTTTTGTTTTGATGTCCGCGTAGGGAAGGCGCGACCAAGGTGTTGTTTAGACTTGGCGCGTAGGGCCAATGGTCTTCCATGGTGTGACTAGCATAGCTAGGTCCAAGGCATGGGTGTTTGGCTTGGTGTGGCTAGCTTGGCTAGGTGCGGTTTGGCTTGGTGCGTGGGGATAAGGGTTTTCCATGGTCGCATGGCATGACTAGCTTGGGCTAGGTGCGTACCCAAGCTAAGGTTTTTGGGCCAAACTCGTGAGGGGACTTTAGGCGGCCAGGATTTTCTCCTGTGATTGAAGAGTAGACATTGATGCGCGCATTTGATTTAGAAACCCTAATTAGCGCCCTTCACTAGAATCGCTGTAGAATTCTAGTACGGACTCGGATTTTCACTATCCGCCCCTCAAATCAACCAGAAATGAATTTACTATCTTCTTACGCGTGAATATTTAGGTTTTGAACTCGTTGAGGAGGATAAAACATCCCGAGAGACAAACTCATGAAGAATTCAGGAGGGATTGCAGCATGGCCAGGCTATCATGGCATGCCTTGGCGCAACTAGGTTGGCATGGCATGCCTTGGCGTGGTTTGGAACATGGATCCAAGGGTTTTCCATGGTCACATGGAATATCTAGCTTTGGCTAGGCATGTGACCAAGCTAGGGTTTTTGGGCCAAAGTCATGAGGTGACTTTGGGTGGCCAGGATTTGCTCTTGGGATTGAAGGGCAACCGTAGGTTGTTGCATGCCTTCACTTTGGTAGCAATGAGGAGAAGGCCCGCAGGGTGGCGCGGCTAGGGGCTGTGGCGCGACATATTTGATGTGACTATATTGGTTATGTGCATGACCAAGCTAGGATTTTGGTTCCAAAGTCATGAGGTGACTTTAGCCAGACAAGATTTGCTCCTGGGATTGAAGGGAAACCGCTGATTGTTGCATGCCTTCACTTTGGTAGCCGCAAGAGGAAGGACAGCATGGTGGCGTGTCATGATGGGCCATGGAGAGACGTGTTTGGCATGGCGCGTCCGGCATGGATAGCCTTGGCTAGGTGCGTGGCCAAGTTAGGGCTTTGGGCCAAAGGTCGTGCGGAGACCTTAGACCGCCAGGATTTGATCATAGGATTGAATGGAAACCGTTGATTATTGCATGCCTTCACTTTAGTGGTCGTGAGGAGAAAGCCAATAGGATGGCTTGGTTAGCATAGCTAGGGACAAGGCAAAGCGCGATTGACATGGCGCGTCTAGCTTGGGCTTGACGTGGATGGCATGATTTTCCATTGGCACAAGGGTGCGGCTAGCATGGTTGGCATGCTTTGGCGTGTTTGTGTGTGGTTGGCTTGATTTTCCATTAGCACACGAGAAGTGGCTTGCATAGCTAGGGCCATGGCACGGTGCGATTAGCATGGCGCGGCTAACTTGGGCTAGGTGTGGCTGGCATGATTTCCCATTGGCACAAGGGTGCGGCTAGCATGGTTGGCATGCTTTGGTGCGGTTGGGTGTGGCTGGCATGGTTTTCCATTGGCACACGAGAAGTGGCTAGCATAGTTAGGGCCATGACACGGTGTGATTTGCATGACGCGGCTAACTTGGGCAAGGTATGGCTGGCATGAATTGCCATTGGCACAATGGTGTGGCTAGCATGGTTGGCATGCTTTGGCGCGGTTGGGTGTGGCTGGCATGGTTCTCCATTGGCACACGAGATGTGGCTAGCATAGCTAGGTCCATGGCACGGTGCGATTAGCATGGCGCGACTAAATTGGGCTAGGTGTGGCTAGAATGATTTTCTATTGGCACACGTGAGAATTAGGGCTTGGTTTATCTAACCCTAATTTGAAAAATATACCCTGGTAATTATTTAGAGACACATTAAAGGCTTTTATTTAATGCGCCTAGTAAATGCTTGTTTTAAATGTCTTCTAGGATTTATTATTTTGTGATTTTAACCCTATACTAAAAACCACCATCAACATTAAGTCCCCATCTTAGCTCGGAACAAGTGCCTTGTTGCGGGGTAAGCATATGATGGTGACAGACAACGTAAATTATTGCAAAGACGGTTAGGAGAATCTGACTAACCTTTTAAGTGGTAAAGAGGACTTCGGATTTCCATGTTAGTAGCCATGGAAAAAGGGGGCGCGATCTTGGAGCGTGGAGTAGGTGGATGGATTGGACCGAAAGGGCCGAGATGTGGCATGGCTTTGACCAGGGCAATAGCATGGTGGAGCTTGCAGGGGCGGCTAGGCGTGGTGGGGGCCGCGGCAATGGAGAGATGGCTTGGATCTGGGAGGGCCAAGAGGTGGCGTGGCCTTGGCCGCGACAATGGCTTGGTGGAACACGTTAGGGGAAGCTAGGCGTGGTGGTGTCATGGGGATGGAGCGAGGGACAGGGACGTGGCAAGGTGAGGCGCGATTTGGACCATGGAAAGGCGAGGCGCGGTCTGGCATGGTACGGCTTTAACAAGGGCCACGACAATGGTGTGGGCATTCCTGGGCATGGGGATTGATCTTTGTGGGGCCGGTTTCCTCTTTTCCCTTCTTGGCTCGAAATAGGAAATCCTTTCTTTGTTCAAACTCCCACGTACCATATATAAAAGGATGGTCAACCTCTCCCTTTGATTCATGCATACTTATTCCTCCCAGCCGTGTGATAGCAGTAAAGCAGAGCGGACTAGTGAATCCCAGGCACGCCTTCTAACACTTCTCTTTAACCCTTTTTTTTCTTTTTTTTTTGGCTGGTGTAAACCCCAGTTGTAGGCGCCCGTTTTCATGACTCTGTAGAAATGTTTGCGTGAATCTTAGGTATTTTTTTCCCTAGCTTGTCATAACATAGGCATGGATACCTCAGTAAGGTTGACCTCCCCTATTCACTGCGCAAGGAAAGCACTTGATAGTAATGTCCCTTTCCTTGCATGGAAACCAAGATTTTAGGGTTTGCTCCTCGTTTTAGTGTGGCCGTGTGTATGGTTTCCATGGTGGGTCACTCCTCCTTGGTTGGACAAGAATTATATGCCATAGGCTATGTCCTTAAAATGAATTGGCTTGTGTCTTGGTTGAGAAATAACTTCTGTGACTTTTCCATAATAATTTCTCCTCGTATTGGTTCGTTGTAGTTGTTTGGAGAGCGGAAGTACTTTGAAAGAATCTTTGTTATAACGCCGCTTGAGAAAACTCTGCCATACCGAAGGATGTTAGTAACTCCAAGCCAAACATGGCTGATGAATTCTTCACGATAATCTCTTCTGGGAGAAGTCCTATTAAGCATGTGCTGCTACTTCTGACCGGACCGGAGAGTGAGGTAGGGGATCGGTCGGTCCCTCCCAGAAATGTGATACGGTTTTGTCTTCAAAGGAAGGAGTATTCCGGTTCTTTTATTGATTTCAAATCCCCAGTGAGCCCATTGCATTCTGGTTGATGGAGGTGAAGGCGCCCCGTTCATTAGTCCCCATGTGTAGCCTAATTTCATTGCATTTCCTTGAATCCACGTCCACGAGATTTGATACAAGCTTATTATACTCTTCTGGATGTGACGCTAGGATGCTCAAAATATCACATGGATGAAATACTCTGGATAGTAAAGTGGTAAAAATGAGAGATTTATGTTTTTTATCGTGGCTCCCTCTACTTCTTCAGGAAAATGTTTCAGTCATGTGTCTGGAGGTATCTCATGAATCTTTGATGGTCATCGGGATGTATTGCGATGAGCAGTCACCAGTCACGCACTTCTTTAGTTTCTGAAGTTGTTTTTTCTGAGTAGGCTTGGGATCCACTGCGCCCTTGTAAAGTGTTGTAGGCATCTTCTTGACAGAGAGGTGATGATATTCTTGCGCGGCAACCTTGAAGAGTATATGACCTTGTTGTGGCTATGGCCTTTTGGTTAACTATGTCTTCTGAGCTTTGACAGTGAAGGGATTCCGTGTATACCCTCAGTCCCCAAGTATGGTTTACATGTTTCCATCCTATGTGGTCAGTGGGTTGACCATGATAAAGACATCATCATTGCGCATCCGTATTCCTAATTTTGTTACTTCTTCCACGTGGAACTCAGAACATGGAGGAGTATGGGTTACCTTTGTAGTAATTGTTGCTGTGGTAAAGCTATGGCTGTCCATGGTCACGATTTTTGGAGGGATGAACTAAAGGGTGGCCATGACTACGAAGATTGGATGGCTGCGATCATGATCTTTGATGTGGGGAGTGTGGTGGCATGACCCTTTGCAGTAGGACTGGTGTTGAAGAGAACATTGAAGAGGAGCCGCTGCTGGAGAATGTTGAGACGACGCCTTTCAATTCTCAAAGCCTTAGTGGTTACTATGTTGAAGTCGAAGGATACGTCATGTTCTGTCAAAATCGACATCCCTCAAGTGTACAGAGGTTAGGAGTCCCATGTCTCATCTATCGATCGTGATTTCCAAGATAGGTTGGGGTTTGGGAACGGCTTCCATGGCTGGAAACGCGTGTTTTCCTTGATGCAGTGCGGTTGAGGGATGAAAATATGTCTTGACGTTATTCCTTGGAGAAATATAGAATTTCACATAACTGTTTTATCATAGACTGTACGACTTTGTGGGCCAAGTTCCCATCGTGGAGGTCCTGATGGGAAGAGGGTCTCTGTGAACTCAGGAGGGTTGATGATTTCCTTTGCTTTCGATTTTGGAGAAGTCTTTCCTGATCTTTACGTATGATGAAATTGGATTGCTTATCCCCGTCTACTGGGCGTTCATGAGCAACGCGAGCCTCTTAATTTATAAACGCACGTCCTGCTGAAGTACCTTTTGTCTTTTCATCAAATTAACAATGCAAAAAGGAGGTCGGCTTCTTCCGGCTCTTCTAGTATCTTGTCTTGATGGTGGAGTACCATACCTGGACGGTTGGATCTTCCATGCTTGAAGAACCGTTGGGGTGGCGGAAGCGGCTCTGGTTCTAGTGATCGTAAGTGTATCATGCAGAGATGACACGGTTTTGATCACAAAGTGCTGAATCCATGACGTTGTTTCGAAGGGCGAGGATGGTGATGGAAGGGCGAAATATGTTAACGCTGGGAGGATGCAAACTGTTAGCGTAGAGTGTGGTATTGCGGCAGGCATGCACGTGCGGCATGTTTGTCTGGTAAGCATGTCTGGTAAGCGCGTCTGGGAAGCGGGTCAGGCATGCGCCTATGGTAGGTATGTCTGGAAAGCACGTCTTGGAAGCACGTCTGGCAAGCGCCTCTGGTAGGTACGTCTGAGAATCACGTCTGAGAAGCGCCTCTGGTAGGTACGTCTGGGAAGCACGTCTGGGAAGCACGTATGGGAAGCGCCTATGGTAAGCGCCTCTGGTAGGTACTTCTGGGAAGCGCGTCTAGGAAGCGCATCTGGCAAGCGCCTCTGGTAGGTACGTCTGGGAAGCACGTCTGGGAAGCGCTTCTGGCAAGCGCCTCTGGTAGGTATGTCTGGGAAGAACGTCTTGGAAGCGCCTCTGGTAAGCGCCTCTGGTAGGTACATCTGGGAAGCACGTCTGGGAAGCTCATCTAGTAAGAAAGTCTGGTAAGCGCATCTAGTTAGCGCTGAATCAGCTTGGAATGGGTACTGGCTTGGCGTGGACGTTGGATTTGGACATTGGTACGTCGTGGACCATTGGCTGGGCATGGCATGAACCATTGGCTTGGCACAGTGCTGGCTTGACATGAGGCTATCTTGGTGTTGCGCGGACTTGTTCTTGCGGGCCCAGTTGCCTCTTTCCATATGTATCTCAAACAGAAAATCCTTTCATTAATCAAATTCCAAAAAGTGTTATGCTTATGAAATGGGTTGGCTCCCCTTTTTATCTCGTGTCTTTGTTATCACGTCCTGGTGTTAGTGGTACCATGGGAGCAATAAAGTGGGCAAGCATATTCTATCTATGTACTCTAGCGTTTATCTTTCAAATTTTTTTTTGTTTTCTTGTGATGGTGCAAACTATAGCCATAGGTATGCCTTTCATAAATCTGTAGAAATATTTTTCTTCTCAACCGGTGTAAACCCTAGCCATGGGTATGCCTTTCACAGACTTGTGGAAATACTTCATCATAAACAATTCTTCGAATGTCACCGTAGTAACGTTTGCTAATAGTGACAGGTAATCATTGTTGTGCAAAGTAGGCACGTACGGGTAGGTGGCTTTTTTTTTTGAGAGACAAGCGCATGGTTTATGGTTTTTGATTTTCTGGACTGCTTGGGTTGATAGATAAATGTTACCTTGATGGTTTTGGGTTATTCTTTTTGGAAAGAATTTTTTAGGAATTGATTGTTTTGGTCATGATTGAAAGGGACACAGACAACCCAGGAAAAACCTTAGAACCGTGTGTTGGCAGGTGACATGGGGTAAACTATGTATCTTGTCTTGAAAACTTGAAATAGAAAACCACGTATCTTGTCTAGGTAAGACTTACTTGGTTTTTAGGTCTCTCCTGATGGAAAGTGAACCTTCCTGGTGTATGGCCGAGTTTTATGGGAAACACCGCCATGGAAAGTCCCCAGTCATTATTGATCCGTCTGATGACCGAGCCGTTGATCCTTGGGCAGATCATCTTCTTCTATCCTATGGGAAGTCCCCAGTCATTACTCGGTTATTAGGTCTCTTGATGAGAATAAACTTTCCAGGTGCATGACCAAGTTTTTTTTTTTTTTTTCAGAGAAACATGGTCATGGGAAGTCCCCAGTCTTCCGAGTCATTGTTGAGTTATCTGATTACTGTGACGTTGACCCTTGGGTGGATCGTTTGCTTCTATCCTATGGGAAGTCCCAAGTCCTCCCTTATCGTGTCATGACTGATTATCGAGCCGCCGGGTAACTGAGTCGGAGTGAGTCGCTCTCCTCTATTATCTTGACGTCTGAGTCAAAGAACGAGATCGACAGTCAAAAATCGACATTATAACCGATAGATCAATCCTCCCGCTGTGGTCGCCAATTGTTTATAGGTGAAAATAGCTTCTGCTGATTTTGGTAATTACAGGTGTGAAGGTGAGAAACTGTTTAAACCCTAAATAATGTACTGCAAGGGAGTACTTTTAGGTTCGAGAGATCAATCTGTACAAGTCCATCCTAAACCAAGAAATGGTCATTCCAGACTTGCTTCGGTCACAAAGAGGAGGAGAATGGGTTGGTTTTGGGGAGGGAAGTAAGGAGAGTGGTGAAACCAGAATAGTTAATTCTGGGAGAGCAATTGGGTTTCTACGACTTATTGTTAGAGAAGTATCAGAGAGCTCACGAGAAGTAATTATGGGTGTTGTGTGGTCCGAATGAACTTGTTGTCCAAATAGAAATATATAAAACCTATTTATACAAGTTGTAGTTGAAACGTACACTGGTCTCATTAAGGAGTGAGGAGTAAATGGGAGGAGGTGGTAACCATATGCATGGACTTGATTATTCCATAAAGTGGTTAACGCATGAAATTGATTTTCATGAAACTGTTAATGTTATGGAATTGATGTTCCATAAGGTTGTTAACTCACGGATTTTTGTCCCATTAACTCTTTCCCACATAACTCCCGTATTTACAAGGCACCTCACTCTTATGACACTTCCTTATGAGGGGCGTAGTGTACGCCGCACGCTGTATACCACCAAACCAATACCCAAAAAATATCCCCCAATTTATGTTGATGTCTCGAATGTTCTTGGAGAACATGTAATACGTTGTTGTGGCTTGGCAAGTCGAGCTCGGGGAACTTGCTAGCCTGGTGACCTTCGATGGTCGAGATTTTGTATCTTGGGAGGTGCGTTGGGCGCCTTAATTTTGGTAGTGAGGGCCATCGTGGTGGCGCGACCAGGTTGGCATGCCATTGGAATGGTATTGTTTGGCATGGACAAACTTAGGTTTTGGACCCAAAAGTCATGAGGTGAATTTAGACGGCCAGGATTCGCTCATGGGTTTGAAGGTTGGCTATTGATGGACGTATTCCTTTTATTTTGTTGGTCGCGTTGGGAAGGCCCGACCAAGGTGTTGTTTAGACTTGGAGTGTAGGGACAATGGTCTTCCATGGGCGTATGGCATGGCTGGGGCCAACGCAAGGGGTGCTTGGCTTGGCATAGTGTGAATAGCATATCTAGGGACAAGGCATGGGTATTTGGCTTGGTGTGGCTAGCTTGGCTAGGTGCGGTTTGGCTTGGCGCGTGGGGCCAAGGGTTTACCATGGTCGCATGGCATGACTAGCTTGGGCTAGGCGCATGCCCAAGCTAAGGTTTTTTGGCCAAATTCGTGAGGGGACTTTAGGCGGCCAGGATTTTCTCCTGGGATTGAAGAGTAGCCATTGATGCGCGCCTTTGTTTTAGAAACCCTAATTAGCGCACTTCACTAGAATCGCTGTAGAATTCTAGTACGGACTCGGATTCTGACATTCCGCCACTCAAATCAAACGGAAAGAAATTTCCTATCTCCTGTCGCGTGGATATTTAGGTTTTGAACTCGTTCGGGAGGAGAAAATAGACCGAGTGCGAAACGGAGGAAGACTTCAGGAGTGATGGCGGCATGGCCAGGCTATCATGGCATGCCTTGGCGCAACTAGGTTGGCATGGAATTCCTTGGTATTACGGTGATGCAAGTGACACATAATGATGACGCATTACAGAGTTGCAGGCCAAGTCAGAGTTCCGCCGTAATGGCGCATTGCGTAGCCATAATAGCGGTATACTGTATAGACCGTTAAGTGTCGAGAATGACATGACCCTGCAGGGCCAGTGAAGCAAAAATGTAGCGCTACACTGTAAAGACATTTGGCTAAGGAATGAAGCTTATTGACCAACACAATAAGGCTTCATTGAGGAGAAGGCAAGACGAAGCCAAAGTGACAGATACAACATTCGATGTTGGCATTAAGGCATATACGTGGAATTGAGTTGGGCCAAACTCAAGGATTATGCAAGAGTGTAGAATATATCAAGAGTAGGTCTATGGCGTTAGTTCAAGGTTTTCCAAAGCTTGAACAATGCAAACTAGTTAGTAATGCAAGAGTTGCATTGCTGTTGTCAAGCTAATAGGCGAAGTGAAGTATACATGACGCATGAGTAACTAGAGTGATCTTAAAGAGTTGGCCTCGACAAGTAAATCCTAAAGAGTGTCCGTGAATTAGCTTAGAGTAATAAAAATATAGGGCCAAGAGGGCTGAACGTTGGAGCGTGGCAGAATTCAGTATGGCGCAACAAGTGGCGCAATACAGCTCAAGTGATGGTTACAAGTTGGTTACGAGCCTGAAAAGCATGCCAATGATGCGTGATGAAGTAGAACGGTTATAAAGGAGTTTATAAACGTGGGAGAAGAGTTCTAACCGCAATAGAACAGGTGTTGGACGATTGGCGCAAGTTAGGAGAGAACTGGTCAGTTGGCACAGTTATTGGCGGTTAACAGAACTGCTTTATGGGACAGATGGATGTCCCATGCATGTGTTACGGTTATACACGGTTTGGACAAGCAAAGCTACCGTATAAATAGTCCTAAGGCATGGGAAATTTGGTAGCTATCCTGTGTGAGAGTTAGCCTAACATATGTGAGAGTGAAGTTTGCATATGTGAGTGAATAGGAGAGTTTTTGTAAGACTTAGACTTGGTTCAAGGAGTGAACAAGTCTGTGTAAGTCCCCAAGTGGGCAAGTTTTGTATTTCTTCCCTTTTATGCAATAAAAGAAGTCGATTGTGTCATGTTCTAAGTGTTCTTGGTTGGATGATTGTTGTTGGTAAAGTATGGCATGAATTGAGTGCATTTGATGAGTTTAGAGAAGTGAAAGAAGGATGTAAAGACTTCCGATGTTAACCTGAAGTGTTGGCTGTTTGCAAAGGTGAAAACTTATAAGGCTGAAGTGCAAGTGGGTGAAGTTTTATTCACAGAACCATTGTGCTTCCGGGTTACACTTTCGCAGAAAATTCCTTTGGCGTTTGAAGGTGTGAAAGTTTGGGTATTAGAGCTGTGTTTGGGGCATAGTTCAGGTGTATTTGTTGGATAATACACTAAGACTTCTTTATCTCTTAATCTATTTTCCTATAAGCAAGTAAGTGGCGCATTATTTTCAGAATATTGCATTATAAATGAGTTGTAATGGAATGATGATCGAAGAAGAACAACCGGGTACGTTTGATCAGCTTGAGTAGTATGGCAGTAATCTTGATGATTTTGTCATAAACATGGGCTGTGACGGCCTTGAAAATCCTCTTGTTTCGGAAGATAAGGGCAGGCTAGACCTACTTGAAGGAAGAACATCAGATTGGTTTAAAGAATTTGACGAAAGGGTAGGTGCATTCGAGGACAAGGTGTCTGATGCAACCTTGTTGAATTGTGAAACCAATGCTAAAGTGACTGAATTGAAGGTGCAATTCAGTAACATAAACACCATACTAACAAGCCATGCGAAGCAAATGTCTGAGGAAGTGGCAAGCATTCGCGGGTTAATCAGTAACGACATGTTTTTAGGAGGAAACGTGCATGGAGAAAGCTCAAATCGAGTCTCAGATCCAAGAATTTACGTTGGTTCCAGAAATGCTAGAGAAATTGAGAATTTCTTGTATGACGTTGAGACATACTTTGAAGAGAATGGAACTAGGGAACAACAAAAAGGAACTCTCGCAGGCAATTACCTTGGTGGTGATGCAAAGTTTTGGTGGAGAACTATGTTGCAAGAAGATGAAGTGGATGGTTATGCCAATCCTATGTCATGGGATGACATGAAAGAGGGACTGAGATGTCAGTTCTGGCCGAGAAATGGTGCTTGGTATCCAAGAGAAAGTTTACGTAGGCTAAAAATGACAAGTAACCAATAGGCCTATGCTGAAAACTTCCTTGCATTGGTGCAAGAAGTACGTGGCATTAGTGAAGAAGATCAGATGTTCCAATTTCTGGCTGGCGCAAGTTCGAGTGTAATTGCTGAACTTAAGAGGCGCAAAATCCAGAGTATCCAGATGGATATTCCAGCGGTAAGAGGGCTTACTAGTTGCACAACGACTGAAGATGTCCAAAGCTGTGAAGGTGAATCCAAAAGGAAGGAAAAATCTGTAGGCAGTAAGCGCAAGCATGAACCGAAGGAAGATGAATTATTCCCTTCAGCTCGGAAGTATAGGGGATGTTTCATTTGCAAAGGTTTACACTTCTCTAGAAGCTGTCCACTCAAGGCACAACTCAATGCATCAGTCGGGAATGACTATGGGGGTCATTCTAGCAAGACTCATGGAGGCCGAAGTGATAGTTCAAGGAAGGGACGACGCAGCGAAGTTGTCGCTCACTTCGACAAAGAAATAAACTAAGCTAAGAACAAGAATAAGTGTTGTTGTCTCCATTGGCGACACTTTGATGCCAGAACAAAGAGTGTTCCTGGCCTTGTTCTATGTAGCCTTAGTTGTTGGTTGATGCAAACTCTGTGTGTAGAGTTTGGTTGTACAGACTTTTATTTGAGTCTTCAAGTTTGTATATACTTTGCTTTGGTGTAAGCAAGTTGCTTTGTTAATGAAGTTTTAGCTTTCCAAAAGATATCAGTTCATGATCAATAATGTAATGGTACATGGTCTTGTTGTGTAAGAGCAGTAATGAACGAGGGTGTTTTCGTTTATAAAGCCTTGCCTCTTTATTTACGATGTAAAACTAGTTCATGGGGAGATGCTGCAAGTAGCATACTTAGCCTAACATATGCAATAGCAAGACAAGTTGAAAGCTAATAAGCAAAGCATAGGACATGGGTCCTAGTTGACGTAGAAATGATGTTGCTATTTGGGGATTGCAAAATGGCACGACGGCAGATGGGCAGCGACAGTGCAAGTAATGAAGCAAGTAAGAAATAATTTTTCCAACAAGAATGAGTTGGGTAGAACTCATGGCCTTAGAGAAAGACACACACACTTTCCAGGCAATTAGAAATGCAGTTCAAAGAAGTATTTGGATACATATTGGCTTTGAAGGCGTAGCATATGGACAGTTAAAGGGTTAGCTAATGATATGTCCAAAGAGATAGTTAGTCACAGTTTTAAATGGGTTTTGCAACTCAATAGTTTTGTTGCATGGAAGTTAAGAAAAGGAAACTCTCCATTCCAGTTCGGGTATGCAAAATGGCATAAGTATAGAGTTTATACTTGGTGGCCATATTCATAGAAATGAGTTCTTGAATGTTGTTTGCATAATCAGAGTTTGGTGAGGCATGAAGTGTTGAATTCGGGTGTCTAATGCAAAGAGAACCCCTATTCACTTTGTGATGTGCTTAATGAGGAGCGTGAAGAACGATAGTTCAACGGAGGGTCGTCGACAAAACTGATTGAAAATGAAGCCAAGTCGTTTATAAGTCCTTGTCACGTTGAGTGAGATGAAAGAGGCAAAGTCGGAAAGCGATGGCAATGATCATGGTGATCAGATTAAGAAGAATCATTTAGTGCGTACACTTAGGCGCAAATGATTCATGCGAAATTCAAGCACAATTCAGGGAATTGGCATGAAGAATTTCCAAGTTGCATTTGGTTGTTGATATACGGTTGTAGTGGGAGTTGTAATGTATGCACAACGTGAAAACAACAGTACAAGTCATTAGGATCAATAGCAAAGCAATAAAGCTAAGTGGTGGCATGTGGTACTAGGCATAAAGTTTTGGCACGAAGGAATGCTAAATAAGTTTGCTGAATTCTGAGTGGCTCAGAAGGGTACAAGGCCGAAAAAAAAGTATGTTGAGTATACTTGGTTGCGTTCAATGAGGGCGTTGAACGGATTAGGTGGGGGAGGTCTATTACAGTGCTGTAAGTGATGCATAATGATGACGTGTTACAGAGTTGCTGGCCAAATCAGAATTCCGCCGTAATGGCGCATTGCGAAGCCATAATACCGTTAAGTGTCGAGAATGACATGACCCTGCAGGGCCAGTGAAGCAAAAAGGTAGTGCTACACTATAAATACGTTTGTCTAAGGAATGAAGCTTATTGACCGACACAATAAGGCTTCATTGAGGAGAAGGCATGACGAAGCCAAAGTGACAGATGCAACATTCGATGTTGGCATTAAGGCATATCCGTTGAATTGAGTTGTCCCAAACTCAAGGATGATGCAAGAGTGTAGAATAGATCAAGAGTAGGTCTATGGCATTAGTTCAAGGTTTGCCAAAGCTTGAACAATGCAAACTAGTTAGTAATGCAAGAGTTGCATTGTTGTTGTCAAGCTAATAGGCGAGGTAAAGTATACGTGACGCATGAGTAACTAGAGTGAGCTTAAGGAGTTGGACTCGACAAGTAAATCCTAAAGAGTGTCCGTGAATTATCTTAGAGTAATAAAAATATAGGGCCAAGAGGGCTGAACATTGGAGCGTGGCAGAATTCAGTATGGCGCAACAAGTGGCGCAATACAGCTCAAGTGACGGTAACAAGTTGGTTACGAGCCTGAAAAGCATTCCAATGACGCGTGATGAAGTAGAATGGTTATAAAGGAGTTTATAAACGTGGGAGAAGAGTTATAACCGCAATAGAACAGGTGTTGGACGATTGGCGCAAGTTAGGAGAGAACTGGTCAGTTGGCACAGTTATTTGCGGTTAACAGAACTTCTTTATGGGACAGATGGATGTCCCATGCGTGTGTAACGGTTATGCACGGTTTGGACAAGCAAATCTACTGTATAAATAGTCCTAAGGCATGGGAAATTTGGTAGCTATCCTGTTTGAGAGTTAGCCTAACATATGTGAGAGTGAAGTTTGCATATGTGAATGAATATGAGAGTTTTTGTAAGACTTATACTTTGTTCAAGGAGTGAACAAGTCTGTGTAAGTCCCCAAGTGGGAAAGTTTTGTATTTCTTCCATTTGATGCAATAAAAGAAGTTGATTGTGTCATGTTCTAAGTGTTCTTGGTTGGCTAATTGTTGTTGGTAAAGTATGGCATGAATTGGGTGCATTATGGGGTGCATTTGATGAGTTTAGAGAAGTGAAAGAAGGCTGTAAAGACTTCCGCTATTAACCTGAAGTGTTGGTTGTTTGCAAAGGTGCAAACTTATAAGGCTGAAGTGCAAGTGGGTGAAGTTTTATTCACAGAACCATTGTGCTGCCGGGTTACACTTTCGCAGAAAATTCCTAGGGCGTTTGAAGGTGTGACAGTTCGGGTATCAGAGCTGTGTTTGGGGCATAGTTCAGGTTTATTTGTTGGATAATACACTAAGACTTATTTCTCTCTTAAGTTATTTTCCTGTAAGCAAGTAAGTGGCGCATTATTTTCAGAATATTGCATTAGAAATGAGTTGTAATGGCATGATGATCGATGAAGAACTACCGGGTACGTTTGATCAGCTTGAGTAGTATGGAAGTAATCTTGATGATTTTTCCATAAAAATGGGCTGTGACGGCCTTGAAAATCCTTTTGTTTCGGAAGATAAGGGCAGGCTAGACCTACTTGAAGGAAGAACATCAGACTGGTTTAAAGAATTTGACGAAAGGGTAGGTGCATTCGAGGACAAGGTGTCTGATGCAACCTTGTTGAATTGTGAAACCAATGCTGAAGTGACTGAATTGAAGGTGAAATTCAGTGACATAAAGACCATACTAACAATCCATGCGAAGAAAATATCTGAGGAAGTGGCAAGCATTCGCGGGTTAATCAGTAACGACATGTTTTTAGGAGGAAACGTGCATGGAGAAAGCTCAAATCGAGTCTCCGAGCCAAGAATTTACATTGGTTCCAGAAATGCTAGAGAAATTGAGAATTTCTTGTATGATGTTGAGACATACTTTGAAGCGAATGGAGCTAGGGAAGAACAAAAAGGAACTCTCGCAGGCAATTACCTTGGTGGTGATGCAAAGGTTTGTTGGAGAACTATGCTGCAAGAAGATGAAGCGGATGGTTATTGCAATCCTATGTCATGGGATGACATGAAAGAGGGACTGAGATGTCAGTTCTGGCCGGAAATGGTGCTTGGTATGCAAGAGAAAGTTTACGTAGGCTGAAAATGACAAGTACACCACAGGCCTATGCTGAAAACTTCCTTGCATTGGTGCAAGAAGTACGTGGCATGAGTGAAAAAGATCATATGTTCCAATTTCTGGATGGCGCAAGTTCGAGTGTAATTGCTGAACTTAAGAGGCGCAAAATCCAGAGTATCCAGATGGCTATTCCAGGTAGAAGAGGCTTACTAGATGCACAACAACCGAAGATGTGCAAAGCTGTGAAGGTGAAGCCAAAAGGAAGGAAAAATCTGTAGGCAGTAAGCGCAATCATGAACCGAAGGAAGATGAATTATTCCCTTCAGCCCGGAAGTATAGGGGATGTTTCATTTGCAAAGGTTTACACTTCTCTAGAAGCTGTCGACTCAAGGCACAACTCAATACATCAGTCGGGAATGACTATGGGGGTCATTCTATCAAGACTCATGGAGGCTGAAGTGATGGTTCAAGGAAGGGACCACGCAGCGAAGTTGTCGCTCACTTCGACAAAGAAAGAAACTAATATAAGAACAAGAATAAGTGTTATTGTCTCCATTGGCGACACTTTGATTCCAGAACAAAGAGTGTTTCTGGCCTTGTTCTATGTAGACTTAGTTGTTGGTTGATGAAAACTCTGTGTGTAGAGTTTGGTTGTACAGACTTTTATTTGAGTCTTCAAGTTTGTATATACTTTGCTTTGGTGTAAGCAAGTTGCTTTGTTAATGAAGTTTTAGTTTTCCAAAAGAGATCAGTTGATGATAAATCATGTAATGGTACATGGTCTTGTTGTGTAAGAGCAGTAATGAACGAGGGTGTTTTCGTTTATAAAGCCTTGCCTCTTTATTTACGATGTAAAACTAGTTCATGGGGAGATTCTTCAAGTAGCATACTTAGACTAACGTATGCAATATCAAGACAAGTTGAAAGCTAATAAGCAAAGCATAGGACAGGGGTCCTAGTTGACGTAGAAATGATGTTGATGTTTGGGGATTGCAAAATGGAACGACGGCAGATGGGAAACGACAGTGCAAGCAATGCATCAAGTAAGAAATCATTTTACCAACAAGCATGAGTTGGGTAGAACTCATGGCCTTAGAGAAAGACACACACACTTTCCAGGCAATTAGTAATGCCGTTCAAAGAAGTATTTGGAGACATATTGGCTTTGAAGGCGTAGAATATGGACAGCTAAAGGGTTATCTAATGATATGTCCAAAGAGATAGTTAGTCACAGTTTTAAATGGGATGTGCAACTCAATAGTTTTGTTGCATGGAAGTTAATCAAAGGAAACTCGCCATTCCAGTTCGGGTATGCAAAATGGCATAAGTATAGAGTTTATACTTGGTGGCCACATTCATAGAAATGAGTTATTGAATGTTGTATGCATAATCAGAGTTTGGTGAGGCATGAAGTGTTGAATTCGGGTGTCTAATGCAAAGAGAACCCCTATTCACTTTGTGATGTGCTTAATGAGGAGCGTGAAGAACGACAATTCATCGGCGGGTTGTCAACAAAACTGATTAAAAATGAAGCCAAGTCGTTTATAAGTCCTTGTCACGTTGAGTGAGATGCAAGAGGCAAAGTCGTAAAGTGATGGCAATGATCATGGTGATCATATTAAGAAGAATCATTCAGTGCGTACACTTAGGCGCAAATGATTCATGTGAAATTCAAGAACAATTCAGGGAATTGGCAAGAAGAATTTCCAAGTTGCATTTGGGTATTGATATACGGTTGTAGTGGGAGTTGTAACGTATGCACAACGTGAAAACAACAGTACAAGTCAGTAAGATCAATAGAAAAGCAGTAAAGCTAAGTGGTGGCATGTGGTACTAGGCATAAAGTTTTGTCACGAAGGAATGCTAAATAAGTTTGATGAATTATGAGTGGCTTAGAAGGGTACAAGGACTAAGAAAAAGTATGTTGAGTATACTTGGTTGCTTTCAACGAGGGCGTTGAAGGGATTAGGTGGGGGACGTCTATTACGGTGCTGCAAGTGATGCATAATGATGACGCGTAACAGAATTGCAGGCCAAATCAGAGTTCCGCCGTAATGGCGCATTGCGAAGCCATAATAGCGGTATACTGTATAGACCGTTAAGTGTCGAGAATGACATGACCCTGCAGGGCTAGTGAATCAAAAAGTTAGCCCTACATTGTAAATATATTTTTCTAAGGAATGAAGCTTATTGACCGACACAATAAGGCTTCATTGAGGAGAAGGCAAGACGAAGTCATGAGGTGACTTTGTGCTACCAGGATTTGCTCTTGGGATTGAAGGGCAACCGCTGATTTTTTGCATGCCTTTACTTTGGCATCCACAAGGTTAAGGACAGCATGGTAGCGCGGCATGAGGGGCCATGGCGAGACATGTTTGGCATGGCACGACCGGCGTGGCTTGGCATGGAACGACCGGCGTGGCTTGCCATGTCTAGGTACGTGGCCAAGTTAGGGCTTTGGGCCGAAGGTCGTGTTGAGACCTTAGACGGCCAGGATTTGCTCCTGGGATTGAAGGGAAACCGTTGATTGTTGAATTCGTTCACTTTAGTGGTCGTGAGGAGAACGCCAACAGGATGGCGCGATTAGCATAGCTAGGGCCAAGGCAGATCGCGATTGGCATGGCCCGGCTAGCTTGGGCTAGACGTGGATGTCATGATTTTCCATTGGCACAAGGGTGCGGCTAGCATGGTTGGCATGCTTTGGAGCGGTTGGGTGTGGTTGGCATGATTTGCCATTGGCACACGAGACGTGGATAGCAAAGCTAGGGCCATGGCACGGTGTGATTGGAATGACACGGCTAACTTGGGCTATGTATGGATGGCATGATTTTCCATTGGCACAAGAGTGCATCTAGCATGGTGGGCATGGTTTGGCGTGGTTGGGTGTGGCTGGCATGGTTTTCCATTGGCACACGAGATCTGGCTAGCATAGCTAGGGCCATGGGGTGCGATTGGCATGGCGCGGCTAACTTGGGATAGGTGTGGATGGCATGATTTTCCATTGGCACAAGGTTAAGGGTAGCATGGTTGGCATGCTTTGGCGCGGTTGGGTGTGGCTTGCATGGTTTTCCATTGTCACACGAGATGTGGATAACATAGCTAGGGCCATGGCACAATGCGATTGGCATGGCATGACTAACTTGGGCTAGGTGTGGCTGGCATGATTTTCCATTGGCACATGTGAGAATTAGGTCTTGGTTTGTCTAACCCTAATTTTAAAAATATACCCTGGTAATTATTTAGAGACACATTAAAGGCTTTTATTTAATGCGCCTAGTAAATGCTTATTTTAAATGTGTGCTAGGGTTTTGTGTTTTACGATTTTAACCCTATACTAAAAACCACCATCAACAGCTGAATGCTGTGGCCGCCAAACCAAAACCGTGAGAAAGCATCCCCCAGTTGGTGTTGATGTCTCCAGAGTTGGTTGAACTTTGGGTCCAAGTGGCAATGCCAAGTTGCTAGGGGAGCGTGTGGCATGTTCCAATGGAATGTGCGGAATGCCTTGACCGCAAGTTACACTTTGAGTGTAAGTGGAAATTCCAAAGATGCTAGGGGAGCGTGTGGCATGTGTGGGATGCCTTTGTCGAGGGTTGCACTTTGAGTTCAAGTGGCAATGCCAAAGCTGCTAGGGGAGCGTGTGGCATGTGCCAATGGCATGTGCAGAATACCTTGGTCGCGGGTTGCACTTTGAGAACAAGTGGCAATGACAAAGCTGCTAGGGGAGCGTGTGGCATGTGCCAATAGCGTGTGCGGGATGCCTTGGTCGTGGGTTTCACTTTGAGTGCAAGTGGCAATGCCAAAGATGCTATGGGAGCATGTGGCATGTGATAATGGCATAGCGGCTTGGTAAGGAAAGATACTAGTGGTGCATGTTCGCATGAGCCAATGACACGCACGACCACTTGGGCCTATGTTGCACGGTTTGCAATCCTAGGGCGCGGGCGCTACTTTGGCATGTTCCAATGGCATAGCGGCTTGGAAAGTGGCTAGTGGTGCGTGTTGGCATGTGCCAACGGAACGCATGGCCATATTGGCCTAGGTTGCACGGTTTGCAAGCCTAGGGCGCGGGCGCTACTGTGGCATGTGCCAATGGCATAGCTGATTGAAAAGTGGCTAGCGATGCATGTTGGCATGTGCCAATTGCACGCACGACCATATTAGCCTAGGTTACATGGTTTGCAAGCCTAGGGATCTACTTTGGCATGTTCCAATGGCATAGCGGCTTGGTAAGGAAAGTGTGTAGCATAGATAGGGCCAAGGCAAAGTGTGTTTGGCATGGCGTGGTTATCTTGGGCTAGGTGTGGCTGGCATGATTTGCCAGTGTCACAGAGGTGTGGCTGGCATGGTTGGCATGCCTTAGCGCATTTGGTAAGGAAAGTGGCAAGCATATCTAGGGCCAAGGCAAAGTGTGTTTGGCATGGCGCGGATAGCTTGGGCTAGGTGTGGATAGCATGATTTTCCATTGGCACAGAGGTGCGGCTGGCATGGTTGGAATGCTTTGGCACAGTTGGTGTGACTAGCATAGCTAGGGCCAAGGCAGAGTTCGTTTGGCATGGCGCGGCTAGATTGGTCTAGGTGTGGCGGGCATGATTTTCCATTGGCACGGAGGTGTGGCTAGCATGGTTGGCATGCTTTGGCGCGATTGGTATGACTAGCATAGATAGGGCCAAGGTAGAGTGCGTTTGGCATGGCACGACTAGCTTGGGCTAGGTGTGGCTGGCATGATTTCCCATTGGCACATGGGTGCGTCTAGCATGGTTGGCATGCTTTGGCGCGATTGGTGTGACTAGCATATCTAGGGCCAAGGAAGAGCATGTTTGGCATGTCGCGGCAAGCTTGGGCTAGGTGTGGCTGGCATGATTTGTCGTTGGCACAGGGGTGCGGATAGCATGGTTGGCATGATTTGGCGCGGTTGGTGTGACTAGCATAGCTAGGGCCAAGGAAGAGTGCGTTTGGCATGGCGCGGGTAGCTTGGGCTAGGTATGGCAGACATGATTTGCCGTTGGCACAGGGGTGGGCTAGCATGGTTGGCATGCTTTGGCGCGGTTGGTGTGACTAGCATAGATAGGGCCAAGGTAGAGTGTGTTTGGCATGGCGCATCTTGCTTGGGCTAGGTGTGGCTGGCATGACTTTCCATTGGCACGGAGGGGAATTAGGGTTTCGCTCGTTGTAACCCTAATTTGAAAAAAAATACCCCCCATTAATTACCGACTACATGCATTAACTTTTCTAATAAATGTGTCACCGGTGATATTAGGTTATTTTGGGTTTTATAATTTTACCCTTTGTCTAAAAACCACCATCCAAATTAAGTCCCCTGCTTAGCTCGGAACCTTAAGATGGTGACAAACTAGTAAATCGTAAATAGAACTGAGGAGGCTTGTCTGACCTTTTTATAGATAGGATTTATAATTCTTGCCTCTGGCAGTTTTGCACAAATCGGGAGGCTGGCACAATTGGGAAGTCAACATCATTGAGAGACAGGAAGCTGGGCGCCATTGAGAAGTTGAAGAGAGATGGAAAACTGAGCGTGCTAGCTGGTGGGACCGGCACAAGGTGGGGAAGATGAGCGTGCTAGCTGGCGTGACTTGGGAAGTACTGGGAAGTTGACGCGAGTTGGGAAATTGAGGGTGCTAGATGGTGGGTCCGGCGCAAGGTGGGGAAGCTGAGCGTGCTTGTGGGTCCGTTCCTTATACGCACAAATTTGGTAAAGGGAAATCCTTCCCTATTTCGGAATCTTCATGCCTATATATAAAATCCCTTTCTCTAATCTTGCACTTTGTTATTTCATCCTTTCACGCTAGCGGCAGAGTCACGAAGAAAAACCGGCTTTCAGGTATGTCTTCCAATACTTCTCTTGTTTCCCCTTTTATGTAGGTGCAAACCCTAACAGTAGGTGTTTTTCTTTTATAATCCTTGCAATGATATTGCGCATATGATTTCTTGGCGTGCTTCTTGTAGAAAATATTGTATATATGCACTCCCAAGGAAAATACTGCATATATGATTTTGAACCCGTAGAAAAATATTGCATATATAATTTTGAACCCGAAGAAGGATACTATAGACGTATTCGAGCCCGTAGAAAATACTGCGTATATAATTTTGAACCCGAAGAAGGATACTGCAGACGCATTTGAGCCCGTATAAAATATTGCATATGTAATTTTGAACCCGAAGAAGAATATTGTATATGAATCCCGAAGAAGAATAACGTATATGTGCTTCATATGATATCAAACCCATAGGATATATTGCATATATGATTTGAACCCGTAGAAAGATGCTGCATATATAATTTTGAACCCGAAGAAGAATAGTATATATGAATCCCGAAGAATAATATTGTATATGAGCTTCATATGATATCAAACCCATAGGAAATATTGCATATATGAATTTCGGACCTGAAGAGAATACTGCGCGTGCAGTTTTGAACCCGTGGAGAATACTTTTTTTTCCATGCTTTACTTTTGTTGGGTGATATTATGTGTCAGGGAGATAATTTCGTCTTTCTCCATTTTGTTTTGTGCAAGTATCTTGTTACCAAATTGTTATGAAGAAATCCGACAAGATGTTACCTGAACAAAGTTTCGCTTCATCGAAAGATGTTGATAATTCCAAACCAAACACGGATGATGAATTCTTTGCCAAACCCTTTTCCCCTTCTCGGAAGAATCATCCATATTTCGTGCCAATTTTGTTAACCGGTGGTGAATATGAAAAGAAGACACGTTTGGTTCGCCCAGAGAACACCATACGATTTTGTCTTCATAAAGGGGTATATTCTTCTTCCAATATTGATTTCAGGATGTGTCAAAGCCCATTGCGTTCTTTTAATAGATGGGTTGAGTTCATGGTGAGTAAGGAGCACATAAATACAAACTAGACTCGAGCACATATTATTGATGCTGTCATAGCTTTAGTAAGTCTCCAGATTAGGAAGGATATCCCGGGCTTGGTTGCTTTCATCTCTAGATGGTGTTCGGACACTCATACAATCATATATAGATTGGGTGAAATAACTTTCTCCTTGGATAGTGTGGCTTATTTGCTGAATCTTCAGGTAACCGGGAATATTAATATCCAATTGTCTGATGATGAGGAGAAGATGTGAGATAACCTTGCCGCTAAGTTGGGAGATTTCTACCGAAAAGACTCCACTGCGAAGTCAAAGGATTATGTCCGGAAAGAGGATGAAAGGTGCTTTTATGGATGGTGGATATCTCAATAGTTTACGGACAAGATGGAACCTAAACAGAAAAGCAGTGATCTTCATGTTGCATCATTTTTGGCTCTCTGGTTGTCTAGAGACATTTTTTATGACAGTTCTGGCAAGAAGGAAATAAGACTAGAGTTGTTAGTGATTGCTGTGAAGTTCTAAAAATGTGAAGTTCTTCCCATTGGAAAGCTATTCCTTGGTTCCCTGTATGTGCATATAGACCACCTAGTTGCGAATATGCGAGTTTTGAATGGTTTCATGAAAGTGGATTCATATGTGCATGTTGTTTTTCTGCAAGCCTGATTATGGGAGCACTTCGAGAAGTATGCTCCGAAACCGTTGCCTTTGATTCCCGTGAGTTGGGGTGGCTCCCAAATTATTAGATGGGTGAACAGTCATCTAAGAGTTGGTATGAGATTGGTTAGTCTTCTCGATAAGTCGCACGAAATTCGTTTTTTCCCATGGGATCCGGTCCATAGGTCTGTGACTCAAATTGACACCTTTGCTTCTACTTGACACCTTTGCTTAAAACTACTCCGAACATGACTTTGTTTTAAACATGTTCAATTAGGACTGATACGTAGTTTGAGTGTTGGTGAAAACTTGTTTATTCAAAGCTGCCTCAAATTCATTTATAGTACTTCAAAACATTGAGAGGGTGACTATATACAAGAAAAATTACCTTTGCACATGGTGAGTAAATTGGAAATTCTCTGGTTATATGTTGTATTTCTTTATGGGGTCATTCCGAATCCTTAAGAAATAGCATACCAAAAATTTAGAAATATCTAATGGTTACATTCATCAGATCAGAGCTACGATATCCATTTCAATTAATGTTCTCAGTAGAAAACACAAACCTATTGACCATGCATCATAACTTAAGCATAAAAAAGAACGAAAGCAAACCTCAAAGAACACCAAGTTCTTCCCATTGACATTCTGAAGGATAGGGACCTGTATAACAAGGATAGGGACATTCTCAAACTATCATCATAACTATCTTAGGTACATGGGTTTCGATCAAGGGGTACATGTGAAGGGATGATCAATATTGCGGTAAACATTATAAACATTCAACATTAGACAAGATAATTTCAAACTACAAACAAATGAAATAAACAAAAATTCTGGTAATTTTAAAAAGATTCTAAACAAAGTCAAGAAAATAACATACCACCCATTTGGTTCAAGATGGATTGATGGAGGTGTTGGTGGTCTAAGGTGGAATCATTGGAAGTGCAAGCAAGTAGAGGCCTTGGTCTAAATATGTCCTTTGCTAAATGTTTCCAGCCCAATGCCTAACAAAATGAACACTTCAAATCCATAACTTCGCTAATTGTCCCTTGAGAAAACCCATACAAAAATAGGTTCAAATCAATCAAAAATACCATATCCACACATCTAAACTCTGATCCTCCTTCCCTTTTTTCAAACGGGAAGAGTAACAATGGGTTCTTTCTAGCGTTTGTCTTTCTCTTACGAGATCATGACTTTTAACGAGAGAGAGATATGGTTATAATTACCCTTTAATATAACGTCAGTTAAGTTCAATAAAACATCTGCTTGAGAAGTTCAAATTATAAAGAAATCTGATGGCATTTTTATAAAACACAATCGAGACGATGAGTGCCTTGTGATCCATGATTTTGTAAATAACGTGGTGGAGAATGTTTTCTTACCCGTTGTAAACCTTCCCCAGCCGTTTTTAAGAAGTATCCAATGTTGAGAGATTTCCTTGTGATCCATGATTTTGTAAAGTTGCCTGGAAACCTTCCCGGCGATTTTGAAAAGTCCCAATGTTGAGAGATTTCACAAGTTGCCCGGAAAGGAACAGAGAACGAAGAATCGTGCTAACGGGTTCCGGGAGGTTTCAAAAGATCCTCCTGCAGCTCTCGTGTCTTTCAGTTCTTACAATAACCGGGTATGTATCGCCTACTTGTTGGTTTGTCTCAAAACATGTGAATTTCTGCTGAAAACATGTGTCATGTTTCTACTAGGGATTCGGTAGTGTTAATGCTTTCGCTGCTCTTTCACGTTGCCAGGAGACGGAAATTCCACCTCCCCGTTTTTTAGTACGTTCCCAGGGTACATCTTAATCAAATAAAATGAATTTGTAGCTCTATGTTTAAGGAAAACAATCAAATTTCTTTTTTCTCAATATTTTGATCCACCTCAATGTAATCGCACGGGCGGAAAATTCTTTCCAAGAAATCTCAACATAAATTTAGTGGCATCCCACTTCAGGAAATCTTAAATCCGGTGAATTGTCTTGTCACTAAAATCAAAATATTAGGAGTTTGTACCTGATTTTAGTAGGTATCAATTTTAAAACACAAATATGGTTTTGTCGGTGCATGTTTGGGTCAGATCAATTATCAAGGGAAAAATAACATTACTGCATATCGAATTTGTCATAAGGAATTATACAAGGTTGAGATCCAAAATTTTGTAAGGATACAAGTAAGAAACTCTCTAGTTGTATAAAATCGGATATCAAAGACTTAATGAATACATAAACGTAACTCAAACACTTCTCAATATTGATGTAATTAAACTCATGGTTTAACAACCTATTTATAGTTTAACAAACTTGACTCTCAAGAAAAAACACTTTCCTAACATATCAAACTATAAACAAAGATACTTGTAGTAAATACTATACGTAATCAAACTCTAAAAACTGATAAACTTGTTTCTCAAGTTTACTACACGTTTCTCAAGTTTACATAATCGGCATCAACTTCCACTAGTTGCTTCCACTCAGACATCTTTAACTTCTTCTAGTTACTTCACTCAAACAGCAGCAACTCCACCTAGTTGCTTCCAAGTATAAATGGATATCTCCAATAAAGTGTAGATCTGAAAGTCTCAAGTGTTTTATGTTGTTCAAATCTTCAATGGAAGATATATTGGCTCTCAAATTCAAGGAATTTCAATGTGATGGTGCTTGTGAGTTAGTTAAAGTTCCATTCAGAAAATTTATTGATTCTTAAGGTATTACTTTAAGAATATCTTGTCCTAATCTTCATCAACAAAATAGAGTTGCTGATAGAAAAATTAGAAATTAGGGAAGTGGGAAATACAATATTTTTCAATGATTCTTCACCTAAAAAGTTATGGTTTGATTTCTTCTCAACTGCAACTTACCTTATGAACAGAACTCCTACAAAATTGTTGCAATTCAAATGTCATTTTAAAATTATTTTTGGTAAAGATCCAGATTACAAGTTTCTCAAAGTATTTGGCTATTTTTGTTTCCCATATCTTGCTCATTGCAGACAAGATAAGCTCAATCCCAAATCTATTGCTTGTATCTTTCTTGGTTACAACTCTTTTCATAAAGGTTATTGGTGATATGATCCTATCTCTAAGAAAGTCTTTACTTTTGTTAATGTTGTCTTTAATGAAGAAGTGTTTCCTTTGAGATCATCAACTAGCATAGTTTCTTCTAGTACTTCATCCACAATTGCTGCTTCACCAGCTTGACCTGAAGTTCAGACTCAGGTTCCCATTTCGTCATCACTTCAGTCAACACCTGCAGATATCTTATGTTCAGTACCATCTCAGACTACATCTGCAGCTCTTTCACCACAACTAGAGGTACCTATTTCTCCTACTCCTATCTGCGCTAGATCTAAATCTGGAGTTCATAAGAAGAAATCTTTAGGCCCCAATTCTGTTGATTGTTCTCATACTAAACATCCATTTCCCAAAGCTCTTAGTGTTGTTCTTCAAAATAATAAGTTGACTTCTCCTAAGACTCTTAAAGAAGCTGCCAAAAATCCTAACTGGGTTGTATCCAAGCAAGAAGAACATGATGCTTTGTACTCCAATAATACCTTTAAGTATGTTCCTTATAAACCGGGTATGAAGGTATTAGTCTGCAAATGGGTTTATAGAACTAAATAAAGACTAATGGTACTCTATAAAGGTTTAAATCTAGAACTGTAGAAAAGGGTTATCATCAAGTTGATGGAGTGGACTTTGAAGAAACTTTTATCCCTATGGTCAAAGATACCACTATCAGGTGTGTTCTCATCCTTTCTTTAAGTAATCATGGCCTATTAGACAACTTGATGTTTCAAATGCATATCTGCAGATGATATAATTGAAGATGTCTGCATGGAACAACCACTTGGATTTGTCTCAGATGACCATCCATCTTATATGTGCAAACTCAAAAAGTATTTTTATAGACATAAACAAGCTCTAAGAGCTTGGTATGATAAGCTGATCTCTTTTCTACTTCACTATGGTTTCTTTAGATCTGAGGTTGATCATTCTATGTTCATTTTTAGATAATGAGTCAGATGATTCTTCTTGTCTATGTGGATGATATTATTTAGGTAGGGTCTTCATATCCTCTTCTTTCTGACTTTATTTCTTCAATGAAGACAAATTTTATTATGAAAGACTTGAGTGCACTCCACTATTTACTTGGTAGTGAAGTTGTAATGCAGTCTTCTTCAAACTCCATGTTACTTACTCTGACAAAGTATTCTTTAGAGTTACTTAAGAAGTTTGATATGCTGGAATACAAACCTTGCAAAACTCCTGTTTCACAAGGAAAAAGAGCTTTTCTTTATGATGGAACTTCTCTCACAGATCATGCTTACTATAGATAGATTGTTGGCAGTTTACAATATCTAACTCTAACTAGATCAGATATAAGTATTGGTGTCAATTATATTTCTCGATTCATGCACCATCCAATTGATGTTTATCTGCATCTAGCCAAAAGGAATTTGAGATATGTTAAGGGATCTCTTGGTTCATGTATTACTATTACTGATGAAAAATTGATCTACTTTTACTACTTATTGTGACAGAAATTGGGATGGCTGTCCAGAATCTAGAAAATCTACAGCTACATATTGTGTTTTTCTTGGTCCAAATTTAGTGGCTTGGTCTTCTAAAGAGAAGCCTACTGTGTCAAATTATTTCATAAAAGCTGAATACAAATCCCTTACAGTTGCTACTTCTGAATGGGTTTCATATCTTCTTCATGAGTTATAGGTTGATTGTCAATTTTCGTGCACTATTTTATGTGACAATGTAGGTGCTGCTAATTTGGCTAACAACCCAGTATGTCATGCTAGAACAAAGCATGTTGCAATTGATTATCACACTGTCAGGAGTTTATTAGATACTGGTGTTGATGGTGGTTTTTAGCTTAGGGTTAAATTCGTAAAACACTAAACCCTAGCAGATAGTAATGTCACAACATTTAAAGCAACAAGCATTTACTACGCACATTTACTGAAATATTTAATGTGTCTCTAAAATAATTACCCGGGCACATTTTTCAAATTAGGGTTACGACGAGCCAAACCCTAATTCCCACGTGTGCCAATGAAACAGACATCCAATGGGGAGAATGACACCTTTTGCCAATTTTATGGCAAACTTTATAAGTTCATGTCTTATCTCTTTCTTGCCCGAGCCGTCATCAAAGATATCTATGGATAGCCAAAGAGCCAAGAACGCTGCAACATGAAGTATAATATTCTCCTGGTTCGACTTTAACACATCAGGAAACCACTGATACACCCATCAGTCATAGAAGCACTTCGTCTCATTTTCTTTCCGAACGAATACTTTTGATTTCGCAACTAGAGAGGGATGCATTTCTTCTTTATTTGCAGACAACTTAACATCAAGGTTTCCAACTACGGGAAGGTTCAACAATACATCCACGCTCTCCAAGGAAATGGTCATTTCATCCCATCTGCATACGGCCGTGTGGGTGTCCGGACACTATCTCGAAATAAAAGCAACCAAGCCTGGAATATCTTTCCTTATATGAAGCACTGCGGAAGCCGCAACGGCATCAACGATCTGCGCCTTGTTTAAATTGGTTCTTACATGCACCTGGCTCATCATGAACTGTATCCATTTCGCGAAGGGGCGCAATGGACTCATAGAGATTTTAAGTCAATAGGATAGGAATGATATTTTTTCCTCTGAAGGAAAAACCTTACTACGCCTTCTGGCCGAACCGAGCGGCCTTATCCCTTGCTTTCCGAGCTGGTCAGAATAATCGACATATAATTGGGATGGTTTCTCCTAACCGTGGCCGATGTGTTGAAGAATTTATCATCTGCGTTTGGTTTGGAATTTCAAACATCTTTCGGTATAACAAAACTTTCCTCAAGTGACGTCATAATGAAGATTCTCCCACGCTACTTTCACCTTCCAAACAACTACAATGGAATAATACGAAGAGAAATTATTACGAAAAGTGCACGGGAATTATTTTTTCACCCAAGACGCAAGCCAGTCTGTTTATAGGCCATACCATGAAGCATAAAATTCTTGTCCAACCGAGGAGGTGCGCCCCACCATGGGAACTATATATACAGCCATACCAAAACAAAGAGCAAGCCCTAAAAACTAGGTTTTCATGGAAAAGGATGGAAATTGCGCGCTTACTTTACATAGTGAGTTAAGACGATTAACATTACTATGGTATTCATACCTAAGTACTACTACGATCTCGAACAAAACATGCATACGGCTAGGATTCACACCAATATTTTCTACAAGGCCATGAAAAAGTACGCCTACGACTAGGGTTTACACCAACACAAAAGAAAAGAGAAAAACAAGTTAAAGAAGAAGTGTTGGAAGGCATACCCGAGATCTTCTCATCCGCTCCGCTTTACTACTACCACACGGCTGAGATAAATAAATAGGCGTGAAACAAAAAGAAAGGTCGGCCCACCTTTTATATATACATGGTACGTGGGAGTTTGAACAAGGAAAGGATTTCCTATTTTGAGCCAAGAAAAGAAAAGAGGAAACCGGTCCGCAAAGACCAATTTTCATGACCAAGACCGCTCACGCCATGCCTTGGCCCCAAGCGCTAAGTCATCCACTCTACTCAAGGCCAATACATCTACTCCATTATCGTGGCCCCACCATGCCTAGCCGTCCAAGCACGCCTCACCTCACCAAGTCGCGCCCTGCCATGGCCAAGCCATCCGCTCCATTGTCGCGGTCCCACCACGCTAAACCGTCTTCTTGCTTCGCCTTCCAAGACAGCGCCCTATTTTTCCTCAGAGATATACAACCACACCAAATCAGTAACCTTCGTCTCACCGATCCACGTTCTGCATCCCCATTACAACTTACGCAGGGCCGCCAACACGGGAAGACAAAGTTCTCTTTACCCCTCAAAAAGGTTAGTCAAATTTTCCCGACCATCTTTGCAATGACTTATGTCTCGATTCTGTCCTTATTTGTCACCATCATATGCTTAACTCGCAACAAGGAACATGTTCGGAGCTAAGCAGGGGACTTAATATTGACGGTGGTTTTTAGCCTAGGGTTAAAATCGTAAAACCCTAAACCGTAGTAGACAGTGACGTCACAACATTTAAGTAACAAGCATTTACTAGGCGCATTTATTAAAATATTTAATGTGCCTGTAAATAATTATCGGGGTATCTTTCTCGATTAGGGTTGCGACGAGCCAAACACTAATTCCCTCTGTGCCAATGAAAAATCATGCCAGCAACACCAACCACGCCTAAGTATGCCAACCATGCTATCCGCACCTCTATGCCAATGGAAAATCATGCCAGACACACCAACCGAGCCAAAGCATGCCAACCATGCTAGCCGAACATCTGTGCCAAGGTAAAATCATTCCATCCACACCAACCGCGCCAAAGCATGACAACCATGTAAGCCGCACCTCTGTGCCAATGGCGAATCATTCCATCCATACCAAGCGCGCCAAAGCATGCCAACTATGCTAGCCACACCTCTGTGCCAATGGAAAATCATGACAGCCACACCGACAGCGCCAAAGCATGCTAGTTGCACCTATGTGCAAATGGAAAACCATGACAGGCACATTAGCCGCGAGATGGCAAACGCACCTCGCCATGGACCCGTGCTAACTTAGACGCACCACCATGCTGGCCTTCCGTATAGTGGATACCAAAACAAATGCGTGCAACAATCAACGGTTTCCCTTCAATCCCAAGAGAAAATGATGGCCGTCTAAGTTTACCAAATGACCTTCGTCCCAAAACCCTAGCTTGGTCACGCGCCTAGCCAAAGATGGCCACGCCATGCAACCATGGAAAACCCTTTCCCCCACATGCCAAGCCAAAATCGCGCCTAGCCAAAGCTAACCATGCCATACAACCATGGCAAAACCCTTAGCCCCACGTGCCAAGCCGAAACCGCACCTAGCCAAAGCTAGCCATCCCTTGCGCCCATGGCAAACTATTGGCCCCACATGCCAAGCCAAAACCACACCTATCCAATCTAGCCACGCCATGCACCCATGGAAAACTCTTGGCCCCACATGGCAAGCAAAAAACCGCGCCTAGCCAAAGCTAGCCACGCCATGCACCCATGGAAAACCCTTGGCCCCACATGCCAAGCCAAAACCGTGCCTAGACAAAGCTAGCCATGCCATACACTCATGGAAAACCTTCGGCCCCACATGCCAAGCCAAACCGCGCCATGCAAACCTAATGGCGCAAGGCATGCCTAGCCATGCCACCATGATGGTCTTCCCTAAACGGCTACCAAAACGAAGGCGTACAATAATCAAAGGTTTCCCTTCAAACCCAAGAGAAAATCCTAGCCATCCAAGGTTACCAAACAACACATGGTAACCTTTGGCTGGCCCGAAAACCTAAGTTTGGCCACGCCAAACCATGCCAACCTAGCCGCGCCACCATGGCCTTCCCTACACGGCTACCAAAACAAAGGCGTGCAACAATCAATGGTTTCCCTTCAAACCCAGGAGAAAATCCTAGCCATCCAAGTTTACCAGACAACACATGATAACCTTTATCCCAAAAAACTATGTTTGGACACACCAAACCATGCCATGCCAACCTAGCCGCGCCACCATACTGGCCTTCCCCATGTGGCCACAAACGAACGAAAGCGTGCGACGATCAACCACTACCTTGCCTCTTAAGATGCAAGATCTCGACCATCGAAGGTCACCAATCTACCAAGTCTCCCAAGCTCAACTTTCCAGGCAACAACGACGTGTCACATGTTTTCCACAAAAACATTCGAGACATCAGACACATATCACAAACTGGGGAATCCTCTTTGGGTATTGGTTTGGCGGTTTACAGCGTGCGGCGTACACTACGCCCGTCATAAGGAAGTGTCATAATGTGAGGCGGTTAGTAAATATAGGGTGTCAATGGTGAAACGCTCAACAATCAATTCCATACGTTAATGGTTTTATGGAACATCAATTCCATGCATACGGTTATCACCTCCTCCCATTTACTTACCCATTTATCCATACCTTAATGAGAGCAAGATACATTTTACTTCGACTTGTATAAATAGGTCTTACCTATTTTCACCGAACAACAAGTTCTTTCAGTAATATACAACACTCAAAAAATACTTGCTAGCTTACCATTTGTTAGCCTTCCCACTTTTCTTATACACGTCACAGTAACACAACTACTCTTCCAGAATCAAATATTCTGGTCTTATCACTTTCCTTGCTTCCCTCCCCAAAACCAACCCATTCTCCTCCACTTTGTGACCGAAGCAAGTCCGTAACGTCCATTACTTGGTTTAGGATGGATTTGTATAGATTGATCTCTCGAACTTAAATTACTGCCTTGCAGTACATTGTTTAGGGTTTAAATTGTTTCTCACCCGTACACACTCGAAATTACTAAAATTAACGGAAACTATTTTCACCTACAAATACCTTTATATTGACCGTCCCAATAAACATGGCATCCTTGTCATACCTAATGCATACAATCGAGACTACCTAGCATTCCTGGGAATCTCCTATCCTCATTCTCCCCCAATATTTGTCAAATATCATCCTCGGTTGGTTTTCGTAAATATTTTGGACCAAAATGATTAATAATTACTTCACAAAACAATGAAAGGTAAGTGAATGAAGTTGTTTTACCCATACGAAGGTACTCATTGTTCATATCCCCTGGAGTGCCATAACCTAGAATCATTAAAGACGAAGTAACTTTTTGTTCAGGACTATGACCTATAATATTGAGAGCATCAAATTGATAATTAAATTAAGTTTCTACTTGACAAATCTCTTCAATAATCTTTATCACCAGATGCCGAGGCATACGAAATCGACGTTGAAATTTTTGATCAGAGTACACATATTTTGGAAGAAAATAATCATGCATCAACTTCTGATGGTAAAATTCCCTCCCTCGATACGTATACCTTTCTGAGAATACTTCTTGTGGCCCTGGAACTCTTGGTATTTGGCCCGTATGTACTAGCATCAAAATGTTGATGAGTTTATTATCTTGAGATTCCTCATCGTCAAGTTCTTGCAACCTCCTTTGATAGGTTTCTTGTTGTAATCTAAGTCGATTCATAACAATATTCCTCTCTTCATTGGATCTCGCCATTGATGATTATGAAATTTAAAATGAGAATAGAGATAGAGAAAATTGGTGAAATATAAGTTGAAGTAGGTGTGAATACCTTGGAGAAATACGGGGGCATATATATAGGAGCCATAAGAGGGGAATAGCCGTTGCAAAATATCCAGTGGACAATATAATTAATATGTCTCTCGTTTTGTTGTATAACGCCAGCGATAATCACAATATCACCAGCCTTATTTATAATATCGCTCGCTAGAAACTCGGTTGCTTCGTGGTTTTCCCATAATAGTATAATTGGTTTGGCAAGTCACATGGTATGCCACACATCGTTTTTTTGGCATACCCATAGGAATAGGCCTAACACCACACTCCATAGTACACATTGACATTATATATTTATGCCGGTCAAAAGGTATGGTAAATTACAATAAATTACATCTATTAGATCAAAGTTCAAATCAACGATATTAAGATAACCCTACACTTTATAAGTATAAGTATTATAGTTCAGGGTTCATCTAGGGCATCTGATTCCAAACTGTGCCTCCATTGAATGTGGAAAGAAACGCTAAAGACGGTAACAACAAAATCTATGGCAGAAGCATGTGGAAGCTTAACAAAACGACAAGCATGATGATTTCTCCTCTCAAAATAGTAATTTTTGAATTACTAGTCACTCGAATTCTCATCTGAAATGTCATGATGCATTTCAGGTTTCTGGCTTCAACGATATCTGACAGTTGAAAGCCGTCCGACCAATGTGATTGAGTCATATTATCCCCAGTCTTTTCATATTTATTTCTCAACCAGATCCACCGTCATGATATCATCACATCAAATACAGAAGAGAAGATGTAATGGAATTATGAAAAAAATTCATAGATATGCTTTATATTGAAATTGAAATCTTCAAGATCCATGTATGTTTTTTTTTTCATCATATCTTAGTCTCATTGCAACCCTAAAATCCACCAACGGACTTCTTATCAAATTGTCCAATTTATGTTGTCCCTCTAGGCCGCCAAACACCTACCAGGAAATTTTACACATTAGACCATCAAACACCTACCAGGACATTGTACACATTAGATATGCTGGCTGCTGGTCAGAAAGTTATGGTTAATATCAAACATTTCAGAGCCATAAAGCTGAATCAACGCTGTTAAGTAAACCCCCAAACTTTACAAGCAGTATATAATGTTCTCTTCTGACTAGGGCATCCCAAAACCGTGCCTCCCTCATCTCTAGAGAAAATGGAAAGAAACCCTAAAACCAAAAATACAACAGTTCCCTCATCTCATCGCATCTATGGCAGAATCAAGTGGAGGTTCAATCACAGCACTACCAACAACAACAAGCATAATGATTTCTCCTCTCAATATGTTAATTTTCAACCATATTTTCCATTTAGTTCTCATCTACAACTCCTTTTCTGGCTTAAGTTTCTTAGCGTTTTTGTGACGACTTAATGTGATGGTTGAAATAGATACACTGGAGCCTCCACCCACTGGTGATTAGATGCCGTCCCCCAATCTTTTCATCTATATTTCTCTGACCAAATCAGAGATACAACAGATCCTCCAACAGATTTGTTAACCATCACATCAAATGGAAAATCAAATATAGAAGAGAATATTGTTTATCTAGAATCCTAGATGTATACGAGCAAATTAGTAGATCTGTTAGTCTATTTTACCTGTAATAATGAAATTATGAAGATATCTATTCATGAGAATGCATGTTTTATTATACTGTAATCTTCGAGATCCATGTAATGTGTATGTGACCAATTATAAGAAAAAAGTTTTTTTTTTACTGAAATAAAAATGGATCTGCATCTGCTTGTTCAAATTCTTTCACAATTTCTCCTCTCAATATTAGGAGATCCGTCGATCTATTTTACTTGTAATGAAATTATGAAATTTATATTAAAATCTTTCAAGATCCATGTATGATGTTTTTTTCCTATCTAATGTATTTGAACCAATTATCAAAATAAAATGCTTCAAAATTTTATGATTTACTTAAGATTGTTGTTGATTCTAATCAATTTTGTAAGAAAATGCAAAAAATTATGATCAGTCCGTTGGCCCCAATTAAGGGTTCTTTAAGGGTTAATTTAGTATTTTTACCATCTTTTGGACACCCCTTATCGTTCTCTATTGGATGGATGAAGAAATCCATAGGCCCAAGTAAGTGGCATAGGCCCCAATTTAGCCAGGTTAATTATCTAGAAAATATTCGAGATACATGGTTTAAGATTAGTCCTATGAGAGAGATATTTAGCTGCTAGATTGGCCATCCACGTAAGATTGAGCAACTTCCTAAGTCCTATGGGATGGCCAATCTAGCAGCGAAAAGCCTAACAAAGCGGCGTTTAACGCCGAACCGAACAGCGTTTCCTCTCTCTCCACCTTTTTCTTTTCTCTCTCCACGGTTTAATTTTTTTAAAACAATTATTTAAAAAATAATTATCTTTCTCTTTAACTTTTCCTCTCTCTCCCCCCACTTTTCCCTCTCTCTCCCCCACTTTTCCTTCCCTCTATCTACCTTTTCCTTTCTCTCTCCATCTACTCCATGCTTTTTCCTTTTTTTTTTTTTTCACTTTTTCCATCAACGCCGAATGGTTCGGCTTTTTTCCACTTTTTGAGCGCCGCACTGTTCGGCGTTTCAAATTCGCTGATAGTGAAACTGCGAGCAAATGCTAGGAGAGAGAAGTAGCCAGATTTAGTGTTAACTTTTTTCTCACAATTATTTCATGATTTGCAACACTTTTTGGCCAATCTAGCACTCCAAACTCTCCCATAGGACTTAGCCTTACCCTGGCAGTCGAGGTTTGAATTCTCACTCTGTCAAAGGTTAAAATGTCAAACATGAAACTAGGTGGCCAGCTAACATTCTGCCCAGGCACAGTGGAATAAGTTTTGGAGGCCGAGGCATAAGCCGCCTGGTTTGCCCTTTTTCTTAAAAGAGATTGTTTTGCTTGCTGACTGCATAGCGGTAGTAATTTCCCTGATAGTTTCTATCCTAGATTTGGCCTTCCAGTGTATAGTGGTGTAGTTTCCCTTGATGGCTTTGTACGTCCTGATACACACTCCTTCAATTTGCATCCTGTTGTGACTGAGCGTATTGGTCCAAATGAGGGCATCTAGGGATATCTGAAGTTCCATTTCTAGATTGTGAGCCCTGCACACAACCACGTTTTCCTCCCTTACACAGAAAAATGGAGCCATAAGAGAACAACATAGCCAAAATTAAAACGTGTAACCGATCTCTACACACGATATATATAATGTTGTCTTCAAAAATAAGAGCTAACTCTTTCATCAATTTGGACTCTATTATGACATGTCCCTCTAGCAGGGACGGAGCGAGAAATTGAGGGGTACAAAACAAATCATTAATGGACTTAAAGACCACTTTAAAAAAAAAAAGGCTCGGAAGCTGTTGGTTGGGTGTTCTCAATTGGCTCCCTTACTGACTCATTGCTCTCTAGGCCAACCACCTAACACGGTCGATAGTTTATACATTTGATTTGCCGGTCAAAAATGCATGGTTTGTTATGGTACTTTTATAGCCGTTAGATCAAACAATCAACGATGCTAAGTTAACCCCAAACTTTATAAGCAGCATATATAATTTGTTTCTGGCCAGGGCATCCCAATCCGCTCCTCCCTCGTCTGTGTAGAGTAGGAAAAAAACCCTAAAACAAAAAATGCCTCAATTCACTCATTTATCTGTGACGGTAGCAAGAAACTTATGGCGGAAGCAAGTGGTGGTTGAACTCCAACATCACCACCACCAACAACGAGCATTATTATTTTTCCTCTCAAAATGTTAACTTTTAAAGAAGAGAAGATTATTTATCTTTAAACCCCACCCTTTTCAGATCTGATTTTCCCCAAATGCAGATTCTAATTAATGCAAGAATAGAAGATTATTTATCTAGATGTATGTGAAACAATTCAAGAGATCTGTTTACTTATAATTAAATTATGAAAATATGCATGGATGAATGTATGTTTATAGTGAAATTAACAACATCTGAAGTTTTTTTCTTATATAGATGTATGTGAACCTATTATCAGATTAAAATGGCTACAAAAATTATGATTTACTTAATTTCATGTATGTGAACCATTTTGTGCTCTACCACTGCTAGTTTTTGGCTCCTGATCAGCCCACTTCTCTGTGAGGTCCAACATATTATGAAGCTTTTTTCTTTTCTAGATGTATTTGAACCAATTATAAAAAAAAAAAATATTGATCGTGAAATAGATTTTGGTGGGAAGGATGTCATCAGATGATACATAGAGTGTCCTACTGTGTGCAAGCATTGTCTGATTATGAAGTTGCAAGTTAATTACCCTTCAAGGCGTGATACTGCGGTCAAAGGACACGACGTTTCCTAAACCTATATGGTCTTTATATCCCATGTAAGTAGTAAAAATTGGATTCTCCTTTGATTGAATGTTTAAATTTGTTAACGAGTAAAATTGGTTTTAAACAGGCTTTGGTCTCGACGTGATACGTACTATTCAGGATGCCCAAATGGCTTTAAAGGGTAGAGATTTCGTTGGTTATCTAATCCTCGAGTAGTATTTGCATAATTTATAACAGACTTGTAACAATACATTGGGGCGATAATGCAAAACGTAAGAGAGATTTGGGGAGTTCTGCTGAAAGATGTCGGCAAAAGTAATGGCGAGAAAGATTTTTATGAATCCTCAGTCACAGTATGGTTGGTTACAAAACATTTCAGCCGTTGGATCAAACAACGTTGAAATCAAGTTAACCCCAAACTATATAAGTACTGTAGTAGTTTTCTTCTAGCTAGGGCATTCCAAACTGCGCCTCCTCTCTAGTTCATGTAGAGAAGGAAGAAACCCTAAAACAAAAAACAAAAAACAGTTCCCTCGTCTATTTACCTGTAATTATCATTGACGGCAATAACAAAAATATGGCAGAAACAAGTGCAGGTTCAACTACAGCATCATCAGCCACATCAAGCATAATGATTTGTCCACTCAGAAAGTTAATTTAGTGTTTCTTGAACTCCGGAATTCTCATCTAAAACTTCTTTTATGATTTAAACGTCCATGTTGTACCGCATCCTCCAACTGGATTAAATGATAACCCCGAATCTTGAAGTCTATTTCTCAACCAGATCCCATGATCATATCAATCAAATACAGAAGAGAAGATGTAATGAAGTTATGAAAATATCCGAGGGTGAATGAAATCTTTAAGATCTATGTATGAAGCTATTTAATTTGTATGTATCTAGTTTGAATGAAATTATGAAAAAGTTCTTCAAATTTATTTTATTTACACAAAATTGGTTAAAAAGACCAAAATCAAAATTTCCTGGATGAAAATGATAGTTAGATTTAGATACTGTTTAAATGGACAAAAATTTAAAAATAGGCAGGATATAACCAGTTTCATCCTGCCCATTTCCAAATATTTTTTCTTATTTTTATTTTACACAGGATGCATCCAGTTTCATCCTTGCTATTTTTTAAGTTTAAGCCAGGATGAATCCAGTTTCATCCTTGCTAAAAATTTTTTGTCCATTTCACCCATAAAATTTTTTACTCGTCCATTTGAACCGTGTTTTAATTTTTTTTGGACAAATGACCCATTTTCCGTTTTATTTACTATTATTATTTTTTGATGCAATTTACAAGAGATGCACATATAAAGCATATTTAAAAAGAGGTGATTGACAACCCAGCAGAATCATGCGGCTCCAATTGCAGAAATTCTGTGGCTTCTAACAGATATCCCGTGAAAGAAAGTTATGATTTACTTTAGCGTGAGTGTAAGAAGAGATTAATGTCGATCAATAACATAAGGCCTCTTGTGCTCTTCCATTTTTGGAACGTTATTTTGGGGACCATGGGTTTTTTGAGGGGACCATGATTTTTTAGACATAAGTTCGGTTGGTTGCAAAAAAAAAAAATTCCCAACCGAACATAAAGTTCGGTTTAGTTGCAAAAAACATTACCCACCGAACATATGTTCGGTTAGTTGCAAATATATTTACCAACCGAACTGGTTAGTTCGGTTAGTTGCTAAAAATAATTTCCAACCGAACTGGTTAGTTCGGTTAGTTGCAATAAACATTTACCAACCGAACTGCTTAGTTCGGTTAGTTGCAAAAATATTAACCAACCGAACAATAGTTCGGTAAGTTGCAAAAAGCATTAACCAACCGAACGATAGTTGCGAGAAATATATAGCAACCGAACTTTAGTTCGGTTAGGTCGCAAAAATATTTCCTAACCGAACTTGGTGCGATGAAAAAAAAAAATGGTCCCCCAAAATAACGTTCCATTTTTGTCATCGTTTTGGGCATCCGACAGCCCACTTCTCTCGGTCTAAAAAAGATGCTCAGTCATATTCATATAGCACCAGTGCACCACCAATAATGGCCAAAATGCACCACAAGAAGTACTGAGAAATGCATGCACTAATCCAAATTTTGCCACAACAAGACCCCATTGTAGTCGTATGCAATAATGCATATGTTGACCGGGTTTTGAAAAATGCATGCGCCAGATCTAAATACTAGCCACGAGGCCCATAAAGCTAATGCGCCTCACCCAGTGCTTATCAGTGAATACTTCGCGTTAATGTCCCCAAAAGTGACTATTTTATTTGTGAAAACTACACACAGACCCATTTTACACATTCTTCCCACTGTGAAACCCACGCTCAGAAATTCTCAGGCGCGCACCCATTTTCGGAGAGAAAATTATTCTGGAACCCATAATTTATAAAATTCTGTTATCAATGTGAAATAAATACTGTGATGTTAAATCCGAGAGACCAAGAGAAGAAGAACTAGGTCACGGTCTGAAGAGCAAATGGATTGAGGGTTCTCTTCTGATACGATGTAGAAATGGGTGTTGCTGCTAGATGAACATATATCGAGATTCAGATGAGTTTAATTAGGGTTTGGTTCGAATTGAAATCACTGAGCAGCTGATGAATTTGAGGTTTGTGTTGGTGACGAAGACAAAAAGAGATGATGGATCGGAGCCTGATTTGGGTGATTAATCATGAGATCGATACAAGAGAGCAAATGGGTTCAGCCTATGTGATCTGTGTATCTTCTTTGCGAAAGCTGGGAGTCCTGGAATTTCGTAGGAGTGGTATTACTTCAGCAGTCTTCGTAAATCCTTGAAATGGTGGATTGAATTTTGGGGTTACTTTTTGCAACACCACCTGCAGAAACAGAAACAAACCGGTAATCATAAAACTGAAACAAACCCATGACAGAGATATAATCAAGAATCTAACAGTGTGATATTAAGGACTAACACCAGCAGGAAGTTTAGCTGCTCTGATTCTAAATGAATTGGGTTTTCGAATTCCAGCACTACCAATTTGATGAATCGGTCCAAGAGAAACATTCTTGAGAGATCTAGTGTGAACAAGTGGAGAATACAATGAAACAGCTGATGATAGACTTGCCATTGTTGATGTTATTCCGTATCTGATTTTACAGAGTTCTGTTCGATTGTTAGAGAAGTGACAAGAATGTGTGGCCTTATCTCTCCAAACCTTATCTACTAGTACTTCATTTCAGTCGCATCTTATTATATCGTATTACGTGTGACCATATCCACCCTACATCCCCCATGGGTCTAAACGTGGAGCAATCTAGACCATAAGAAATAGGGAGGATAACCTATTTATAACAGAGGAATGTGGGTAATATTTCAGATAATATTTAACTTGTTATGCTGTCCGGAAAATGTTTGCATAACACGTTATGCAGCTATTGTTGTAGGTGCATGACAAGTTATGCAGCATTTTTTTGTTTGCATAACTTGTTATGCAGTACAGAAAATGGTTGCATAACACGTTATGCAGCTACTTTTTGTTAGTATTGAAACCAACAAAAAAAGGGCTGCATAATACGTTATGCACCTATAATAATATCTGCATAACATGTTATGCAGTCAAGAAAATGGATGCATACCCTGTTATGCATCCGAAAATATGACTATATAATGCGTTATGCATCGATAAAATTGTTGTACAATCTTTTATGCATCGAGAAAATAGATGCATAACCCGATATGCATCCGTAAATATGGATGCATACTGCATTATGCATTAATTTGTTTTATGTACGCACTAAAATCGACCAAAACAATGGTTAGATAACTTGTTATAGATGCATAACTTTGTTATCCAAATGCATAATTTGTTATGCAGTCGAGAAAATGGTTGCATAATTCGTTATGTCTCATAATATGTTATGCATCGTTTTTGGTGGCTGCATAATGGTTATGTATCAATTTTTCGAAAATTTTCCCTAAAGTAAGGATCACCTCCGATTTTTTTGTGATTTTTTTTTTTGATATTCTTGTTTGTACTCGTTGCGTAGCTCTTTTAAAAAGATTTCCAACGATATAAAATTTGTAAAATTCTAAGGCGCGGATTTTTAGATATGTTATGTCCAAGTTGCGCTTCCAATTATACCCCTGAAAAATTAGGCTGCATAACGAGTTATGTCTGAAAAGATAGTATGCATAACGAGTTATGTATTGATTCATTAATAATTTCATATAATTATGGGTGTCACCGTACCAAAAATTAATTGTGGGTTTGACAACGAGAATAATTTTTTTTTTGGGTCTCCCCCTAATTTCCCCATTTTATTTAGGCTGCATCGAATGGCCGCTTCGTCGCAGTACTGACTTGGGCTGCATCAAAATATTCAAAATTCATAATCAAAGTGGCCTTTCATTAAAATATCCTACCCAAAATTAAAATTTTCCATGTGTACCAAGCACAAACCACAGCCGTGATCCGTCTATAACACACATGTAGGTCAGTTGTTCGTCTCGCTCTCACTCACGACTTGTGAGTTTGAGAGTTGAAGTATCTCTTGCATGCCAACAAATAAAGAAAAATGTAAAAAAGGAAGGAGGTTCAAGGAGGCTAATGAGGAGAAGTTTTGCTGCGGTCTTACTCCCTTCCCTAAGCTTTGTAATTTTTCTCCCTCAAAAAGCAAAATACGCTGCCGTCTTCACTTGGGTTAACCACGAAGTAGAGAAACTGATGATTTCTTGATACAATTAACGCGTAACATATCTCTATTCACGATTTATAATTTTGTTTTCAAAAATAAGAACTAACTCATTTCGTCAATTTGGATTGATACCCGATATGTTATTGGCAGCATACCCTATTAGGCTTGGAAGCTGTTGGGTGTTCTCAATTGGCTCCCTCACTGACTCACTGCCCTCTAGGCCAACCACCTAACACAATCCCTAGTTTACACATTTGATATGCGGGTCATAAAAAATACATGGTTAGTTGTAGTTCTTTTTAGCGGTCAGATCAAAAAATCAAACCACACTTAATTTTAAGAAAGTATATATAGTTTGCTTAATTCTGGCTAAGGCATCCCAAACCGTGCCTCCCTCATCTGTGTATAGAAGGAAAGAAACCCTAGAACAAAATTACAGCAGTTCATATGTGACAACAAATTCATGACGGAAGCAAGTGGTGGTTCAACTATATCATCACTACCACCAACAACAAGCATTATGATTTCTCCTCTCTATATATATATATTTATTTATTTTTTTTACCACTGAATTCACATCTAAATCCTTCCCTATGAGATCAATCCATCTTGAACTGATTCTGAAAGAAGAGAAGATTATTTATCTTTAAACCCCAGCCTTTTCACCTCTACTTCTCTGACCGCATTAGAGATACATCAAATCTGATTTTCCCCAAATGCAGCTTGTAATGTAAGAAGTGAAGGTTATTCATCTAGATGTATGTGAATCATTTAGGAGATCTGTCAGTCTAGTTTACTTGTAATAATGAAACTTTGAAGATATCCATGGATGAATGTGTGTGTTTATATTGAAATCTTCAAGATCTGAAGTTTTTTTGTTATCTACTCCAGATGTATGTGAACCAATTATCAAATAAAACATATACTTCAATATGATATTCATGTTGATTACAATCAATGATCAAATTATGATTTACTTAAGATTGATGTATGTGAACCATTTTGTGCTCTACCACTGCTATCGAAATTTTGCAGTCAATAATCCAGTGGTCTTTCATTTTGTGCTCTACTACTGTCCACTGCTATCGACATTAAGGTTATTAAAATGTTAAACAACTTCAATTTTTTTGTACTCTGAAACTCTACTATAGTCACTCTAGCCCTCTCTTGGTCTATCAATTTGAGTGCATTTTAGTATCCCAAGATTTCCACTCCCATCCACTTTAAAATCCATAGACACAACATTTAATTATTTTTGATCGGTCAAAAGAAAAGATTCATTGAAAAAAAGGTACTTACTGGGTACCTCAACCCAATAAATACAACCGACCCAAAAAAGGAGATCGAGTTTAGAATCCATCACCCAAAGAAAAGAACAAAGAGTCAAGAGAGAAAGAGAGAAAACAAAAAAACACAAAAAGCTTCACATCCACCTCAAAGCGGCCGATAGAAATACGAGTCCCATAAAGCTATTTCCATGTTAGCCGTCAAATCCAACATTCTAGTGTTTGCCTCCGCCCAAAAGTACGCTTGAATCTTAATATATCAGATTAAACTTTCCAAATTTAGCTTTCTGTGGGTGAATATTCTAGAGTCATTTCTTTCCAAATGCACCACCATATTGCAACCGGGAAGTTGTTCCATATGCGATCAAGTCTTTCATCACCCCAATCATAGCTCCAAGCTTTTATAGTTGTGGAAATATCAATATAGTAATTCCAATTGAAGTTGCATCCTTCGGCAAAATAATCCCAAATTCTTTTTGTTCGCCAACAATCAAACAATAAATGGGAACTTGTTTCATCTTCTTCTTCACAAAACCGGCACACCCTATCCACATCCATACCCCTTCTAAAAAGCTTGTCCTTCATCATCAACCTTTCAAGGTACAAAAGCCATAAAAAAAAGTTTACTTTGTACGGATAATGTCGACTCCAAATAATCTCATTTGGGAAGTTACTATCGCATTGGTCACAAAGAGAATCAAACCACACTTAAACATATAAACATCAACCATATTGTTTCTATTACCATCCACAATATAGAGTCTACGACCCCTTCTTGAATATTCACCACTTCTAGTAATAAGTTTATGGAAGAAAACTCCCTCATTATGGATTGAGAATATCTACTTCGAGACATGAACTTCCACTTGTTGCCATTACTCGAAATCTCATATAAACTAGCCACCACCTTCCCTTTTCTTCTTGAAGCTTCGAAAGCCAAAGGAAAGATATTGCATAAGACGGCATCTCCAATCAAAAATCTTCCCAAAATCTAATTTGATTTCCCGCACCGATCTTATAATTTAACATGTTTGTTAAAATCCTCGAGATCATTATAGATATTGTGCCACAAACTACATCCCTTTGGCCCTTTTGTAGCTATAGCTTTTGTCAAAGGATCAACAATAATATCCTCAGTTCTCAAATAACTCACTGTTATTTTCTTCTTCTTCACAATATCAAGCACATATTAATATTTTCTCCCAATATGCTTCTTTACTGGATCACCACTTAGCTCAATATTGGCAATGGTTCATAATGCTGCTTGATTATCACAAAAAATGTTAATTGATTTATCAGTAATTAATTTTAAATTAAGCAAGAAACCTTTGATCCAAACAGTTTCACTGGCTGCATGGTTATAAGCAATATACTCAGCTTCCATTGTAGACTTCGCTACACATGATTGTTTCTTGCTGGACCATGATATTACAGCACCACCAAGGGTAAATAAGTACCCATTGGTAGACTTTAATCCGTCTACGTCTCCTGAAAAATATGCATCACAATACCCTTCAACAAGTAAAGAGTCAGTACGGTAAGTTAATTTACATCTCTTAGTCTTCTGGATATACCGCAGTATGCGCTTTACTGCTATTCAGTGAGAAATACCAGGATTACTCTGAAATCTACTTACCAATCCTACAACAAAACTCAAATCAGGAAGGGTACACAACATGGTATACATTAAACTTCAAACTACATATGCGTATGGTTTTGAATTTATTTCAGTTCGTGATTTTTCATCTCAAATCAGGACTGGTACTCAAATCAGTGGTGTGTACTCCTGAATTATAACATACCAACACACACACCAAACAGATTCAAGAACTGAACCTTCTTATCTAAACTGGCAGCAGTGGCTGGAGTTGTCGTTGCAGAATAATTGACAGTTATAATTTAATATGAGGATAAACTAGATATGAAGGAGAATCACTCATTTGACTGGAATAGCTGTCGTAGTAGCCACATTAGTTGCAGAGAATACAAAGTGTTGGTCAATATAGCACCAGTAACAGGAAATTAAGAAGCATGACAAGAAGATGCTCATATATAGGAACTGCAACCTTGCTTTGTATGATCAAATCAATAGCACCGACAACACAAAAAGTATATCAAACATGAATAGCAGAGGCCTGAGAAATATATATGGTGCAGACGTGATCAACATCAACAGTATGAGCCTTGATACGTGAATATCCCAATTGAAGTAACTTATTTATGAATTTATAGAATTGCCAGTAACAAAGAAGATAACCTCAAACAAACCAACACAAACTAAAAACATATTCAAGAATTGAATCTTTTTATTGTCACCATTGAAGATAAACTTCAACTGAATTATTTGAAGAGCATGAAAAATAGAAGAAAAATAGAAGAAAAATAGGTTGCACATCGAACATATATGTTAACTAAACACTAGGTTGCATACTGAATGTATACAAGCTCAACAAAAAGAACTTCAACTGTTACTTATATAACTCTCCCATAACATCATCATCAGTTTCATCATTTCATCATTAAGCGTGCAAGCCAACTCACTCAAAAAAAAAGGATTGTACCAATGCTAGTACCAATGGGATGAAATGATAATAAGCTAATTAAGCATATATAGTGCTGCAAACTTTCATTCCATACACTCATCATTACACATCTGTGATTTAAGAGGAGATTTTCCTCACTTTCAAGTGGAACAACTTTAATCAAACATATAGATCCATCAAATTAGTCGCAAATCTGAGATGATTCAATCAAACCATCCATCGAATTTCGATTTACAGTAGCAGAGCAGAAGATGACTATAGATTAATGGTGGTGAAGATTGTTGAAGATGTAGTAATGGTGGTGATGATGAAGAATTGACAGGCTAGGTTCGTTTGTTGGTAGGTCGGTCAAGGACTATATTAGGAAATCTAGTTGGTTAAGGAAACCAAGTACTTATGTCCTAAGTATAGAAGCTTAAGAGGTTTGTCTCTTAGAGCTAAGTTAGGAAACCCTATACTTGTAGGAAAGTAATCCTTGTTAAGTAATGTGTCCATTCCTATTGATGTGTATAAATATAGATACAGAGAACTAGAGAAAACACACTAGAACTAAGTAAGAGTTCTCTTGTTCTCGTCTAAAGCTTTATATATTCCAACCTATACGGTGATCTATAAAATTGCTTATTCCTTCCCGAGGATTCAACATCGTTAAATACTTGTTCTTCTTGTGTGTGTGGTTGTGTTCTTTGTAATATTGGAGTACCATTGTAGTAGTGCAACCTAACGCTTTCGCAGGCTATGGCCCAATAATTGGTATCATAGCAAGGAGACGCTCTTGGATATGGGAACTCATATTGCAGTTGAAGTGAAGGTATTTTTCTGAAGATTGCTTGAGGTAATACTAATCTCAAATGTTCTATTTTTATCTATATTTAGTTATTTGAGAACAATGGTTGAAGGGGATAAACCAGTTGATTCGAACGATCCTGAAGGAGAACATTCAGAGTCCACAAATAAAGATAAAGAAACAAAAGAAGAAATACTCCATTCACATAAATCACAACTCAAGGTAGAAAAGTTTACAGAAACCAATAAATTTGGTTTATGGAGAAAGGACGTAATGGATGCTCTTGTTCATCTTGACCTGCAAGAAGATATAGAAGTTCAGCCAGTGGAGATGTCTGAAAATCAGTGGAACAAGTTGAATAAATTATGTCTTACTTCAATACGAGGGTGTTTAGCAACTTCAGTAAAAGTTAATTATCAGCACGAGACTTCAGCTAAGGATCTCTGGGAAAATCTAGAGAATGAATACCTTGTGAAGAACGTGGAAAATAGGATACATCTTAAAAGGAATTTGTATCGCTATAACATGAAGAGAGGTGAAACCCTAACCGAGCACCTAGATTCATATAATAAACTTCTTGCTGAGTTGGTTAACTACGATGAGAAGATCAATGACGAGGAACAAGCTTTGTGTCTGATAAACTCTCTTCCTGAAAAGTATGAACCCGTGATTAAAACATTAATGCACGGCAAGTACAATATGACATACGCCGAGGTCACTACAGCATTGCAAAGTGAGGAGTTCAGGAAGATGGATCCTAAAGACCTTGCAAGTGAAGCTAATAATGACTTTATTCTTGCAAGAGGTCATTCAACAGACAGGAGAAAGAACAATGGTGGTTATGGTAAAGTTAGCGGACGTTCTAAGAGTAGGACGCTACTGCAGAAAGATGAGTGTGCTTAGTGCCATAACTTTGATCATTGGTCTAAGGATTGCACCAAGCGTAAGTCTAGAGAAGGAGATAATAGTAATACCTAGGTGAACATTGCTAAAGTTAATGAAGAATCATATGATGCTTCTGATTTCTCGCTAACTGTGACACCATTAGCTTTTACTATTACAGATGGGACATGGGTATTAGAAACTGGAGCAACATATTGTATATGTCCATATCGGGACTGAATCTCAAGTTTTGAAGAGCTTGATGGAGAAGTACATATGGGAAACAATTATACCTGCAGGGTGATTCAGATTGGTAGCGTTCGTATCAAGATGCATGATGGTATGGTTAGAGATCTGAAGGAGGTAAGATTTATACCTTCCATAAAGAAGAATCTGATTTTTCTCGGAATTTAGAAGCTAAGGGCTACAAGTTAGTCGCTGAAAATGGTGTTCTAAAGGTAATCTATGAATCTATGGTAATCATGAAGGGCACACGTCATCATAACATGTATTACTTGATTGGGAGTATAATAACAGGGCATGTGTCTATTTCTGAACATATCGATAGTGCAGCTACCGAGAAGACGAAGTTATGGCACATGAGACTTGCACATCCAAGTGAGAAGTCGTTGCATATTTTGATTCAACAAGACTTGTTGAAAGGTGTTATCGCCTGCAAGTTAGCATTTTGTGAGCATTATGTTAAGGGCAAGAAAACAAGGAAAAGCTTTGGCACATCTATCCAAAATACTAGTGGAGTTCTTGACTATGTTCACTCAGATATTTGGAGTCCTTCCAAGAACGCATCATTGGGAGGTAAACATTGGTTTGTGTCGTTCATTAATGATTCTTCTAGGTGAGTATGGGTGTATACCATGAGGCATAAGGATGAAGTCCTAGAAGTCTTTGTGAGGTGGAAAAAGGTAACTGAGACTCAAACTGGCAGAAAGATCAAAGTAATATGTTCAGACCATGGTAGAGAGCACAAGAGTTATCTGTTCTTGCAAGTATGTCAGGATGAGGGGATAAATAGGCACTTCATAGTTAAGAAGACACCACAAAAAAATGGGGTAGCTGAACGCATGAATCGTACTTTGATGGAGAAGGTACGATGTATGTTATCTAATGCTGGATTAGGTAAGGAGTTCTGGGATGAGGCAGTTACATATGCGTGCTTCCTCATTAATAGGTTTCCATCAGCTGCATTATAAGGTCAAACTACTATGGAGAAGTGTTTTTTTAAACCAACTTATGATTATGACTCTATTCATATCTTTGGTTGTCCTGCGTGGTATCATGTTAGTAAAAACAAGCTTGATAACCGTGCCATGAAAGGAATCTTTCTGGATATGAAGAATGGAGTAAAAGGGTTCAATATTTAGAATCTAGTTGAGAAGAAGATAGGCATGAGTAGAGATGTCACATTTGATGAGATGTCTATGGTAAAGTCTTGGGGTTCTCGGCAGGTGGATGACAGAAGTACCAGTACTAGTGAGACTTTGCATCAGGTGGAGATTGATGCAACTCCACTAATTCCAGCTAAGTATGTATCTGTTCAGAATACTTCTGAAGACATTGGGTCTACAAGAGAGGTAACTACTGAATTTCCAAATGATAGTGACACTGTTGAGGAAAAGGAACAAGACTCAGTAGAAGATACAGAAGCTACGGTCATGGAGACCATAGCAACCAGCAAACCAAGAAGATCAACCAGGACGCCTGGTTGGATGAATGGTTACATTGCTTATGCATTACCAGTTATAGAAGATGGTACTCCTACTTCCTATTTATAAGTTGTACATAGTGCAGAGTGTAAAGAATGGGAATATGCAATGCAGGACGAAATGTATTCTCTTTATAAGAATGGAACATGGATTCTTATGAAGCTTATGAATGGCAAGAAGTCCATTGGTTTCAAATGGGTATATGCTAATAAATAAGGATCTCAGGTGAATCAAGTACTCTACAAGGAAAGGTTAGTTTAAAAAGGTTCTGCTCAAAGAGAAGGGATTGACTACAATGAGGTGTCCTCTCCAGTTGGGAAGCACTCATCAATCCGAATTTTATTTTCCTTGGTAGCACAATATGATTTAGACCTAGTTCATCTAGATGTTAAGATAAAATTCTTACAAGGTGATCTAGAAGAGGAGATCTATATAACTCAGCCGAGTGGGTTTAAGGGTGCTGGAAAAGAAGATTGTGTATGTAGACTAAAGAGATCATTGTACGGGCTGAAGCACTCTCCAAGACAATGGTACAAGCGATTTGATCAGTTTATGATAGGCCAAACATACACAAGAAGTCACTATGACCATTGTGTATACTTTAAGAAGCTACGTGATGGGTCTTTCATATATTTGCTCTTGTATGTCGATCATATGCTGATTGCATCGAATAACAAGAAATAGATTGATAATTTGAAGTGCAAGTTGTCATATGAGTTTGAGATGAAAGATCTGGGAGAGGCTAAGAAGATTCTTGTCATGGAGATTCAATGTGACAGAGAGAAGGGTAAGTTTTGTTTGTCTCAGAAGGCATATTTGAAGAAAGTGTTATAGAAGTTTGGTGTCTAAGAAGGAACTAAATCTGTAAGTACTCCCCATTTTAAGTTGAATGCTCGTATGTCTCCCACTACTGAAGTAGAGCGGAAGTATATGTCCCAAGTCCCATATGCCGAGGCTATTGGTATCTTGATGTATATGATGGTATGTACAAGGCCGGACATTTCACATGCAGTTAGTATGGTCAGCCGTTATATGCATTATCCTGGCAAGGAACATTGGGAAGCTGTGAAATGGATTTTGGGGTATCTTTATGGTACAATTGATGTTGGCTTGGAGTTTGTGAAGGATAAAAGTAACAATCAGTTGTGTCTTGGGTAAGTGGATTCTAACTATGCTGGTGATTTAGATAAGAGGCGTTCAACTACAGGGTATGTATTTACCATAGCAGAAGCACCAGTAAGTTGGAGATCAATCTTGCAGTCTATTGTGGCGCTTTCAACTACGGAGGCGGAGTATATGGCAGTGACTGAGGCATTTAAGGAGGCTATATGTTTACAAGGTTTACTAGATAACTTAGGAGTTGTGCAAGACCAACTGCCTGTGCATTGTGATAGTCTAAGCTCAATTTATTTGGCTAAGAATCAAGTGCATCATGCTAGAACTAAACATATAGACGTACGATTTCACTTTGTAATAGAAATTCTTGAAGAAGAATACATTCGACTTGTGAAGATCGATACCAAAGACAATCCAACTTATATGTTGACTAAAGTAGTTTTTGGGATCAAGTTTCGACATTGTTTGAAATTGATCCACATCCTTTCGTTTTGGTGAAAGGCCCATTTTGGGGTAGAGGTTCTTAGGAACCTGGTGGAGGTCTTCTAGCAAGGCCATTTGAGAGACCTACGGTCAGGTTTTATTCGTATTGAGGATACGTAGGCAGCCAGTGATGGTTCAATCGACGTTGGAATATGGAGGTGATTTTATTTCTTACTCTATTGATCGTCTCATGCATGAATACATGATTCGAGGTGGAGAATTTTTGGTAGGTCGGTCAAGGACTAGATTAGGAAATCTAGTTGGTTAAGGAAACCAAGTACCTGTGTCCTAAGTATAGCAGCTTAAGACGTTTGTCTCTTATAGCTAAGTTAGGAACCTTATACTTGTAGGAAATTAATCCTTGTTAAGGAATGTGTCCAGTCCTATTGATGTGTATAAATAGATATAGAGAGAACTATAGAAAACACACTAGAACTAAGTAAGAGTTATCTTCTTCTCGTCTAAAGCTCTGTATATTCCTACCTATACGGTGATATATAAAATTGCTTATTCCTTCCCAAGGATTCAACCTTGTTAAATACTTGTTCTTCTTGTGTGTGTGATTGTGTTCTTGGCAATATTGGAGTACCATTGTAGTAGTGCAACCTAACGCTTCCGTAGGCGTTGGCGCAACATCGGTACCCTTAGAGTTTGATGATTTCTGAGTCTAATACCATAGTAACATAGGGAAATTCTGATATCTACATTGCTGATTGTTTGAATCGAATATGATTAAGAGAAGATAAATATGAATACATGACCCTATTGAGTATGCATACTGGACACTGGATTCTCTCACACGTGCACTCGGCACATACACAACTCTCATTTCCTGCACACTGACCTTACACACACTCACAATCTCTATGTTATTACATAGTACATGATCTATGGGTAAGAGAAACTAGTTCAACCAAACATCAAAAGGGAATCTAAATGATAAAATGAAGAATTCTGAAAGAAATTTGATCATGGACTGAAAATTCCAGATAATCTAATCTCAAGTGTAAAGATAATAGTTAAATAGATTCATAATCAGACATTGCTTGAACATAATGACTCTCTAAGTAATCTCTACAGGATTTAAAAGAGCAGCATTATTCAATTATTCTCTTGACCTTTCACCACCACCTCTGCCACCTCCACGGCCAAAATCAAATCTACGCAAAAGAAGATGAGAATATATGGAATTACAATTGTTATGGTTGGTATTCTTAAGTAAAATAACAGTGGACGAGCACAAAATGGTTCACACTCATCAATCTTAAGTAAATCATAATTTTCTGCATGTTATGCCAGGTCTAACAAAATTGATTTGAATCAATATTACATAAGCATTTTATTTTGATAATTGGCTCACATACATCTACAAAAGAAAAAAGACTTCAGATCTTGAAGGTTTCTATTAAACATACATTCATTCATGGATATTTTCATAAATTCATATAAATTCATATGTAAAATAGACTGACACATCTTCTAAATGGTTCACATACATCTACATAAATAATCTTCTCTTCTTTATTTATAATCAGCATTTGGTGAAAATCAGATACGATGTAACTCTGATGCGGTCAGAGAAGTAGAGGTGGAAAGGCTGGGGTTTAAAGATAAATAATTTTCTCTGTTTACGGATCAGTTCAATAAAAAAAGAACAATTTCAGAGAAGGATTCAGATATGAATTCCGGTGGTTCAAAAGTTGAAAATTAACATATTGAGAGGAGAAATCATAATGCTAATGCTTGTTTTTGTTGGTGGTGGTGATGTAGTTGAACCACCACTTACTTCCACCATGAATTTGTTGTTTTTATCACGGATAATTGGGTGAATTGCTGTATTTTTTGTTTTAGGGTCTCTTTCTATGTCTACAGTGATAGAAGGGAGGCACATTTAGGGATTCCCTAGCCTGGAGCAAACTATATATACTGCTTATAAAGTTTGGGGTTAACTTTTTATCGTTGATTGTTTAATCTAATGGCTAAAATAGTAATATAACTAACCATACATTTTTGACCCGCATACCAAATATGTAAAGTATCGAATTAGGGGGTTGGCCAAGAGGGAAATGAGTCAGTGAATGAGCCAATTGAGAACACCGAACAGCTTCTAAGCCTTTTTTTTTTTTAAAGATGGGCTTTTAGCTCCATTTATGTGTTTTTTCTACCCCTAAGTTTCTGGCTCGATGCCTTCTAGAGGGACAAGACGTAAAAGAGTTTACTTCCAACAAGTATCGGGTGACAATCCAAATTGACGAAATTAGTTAGCTCTTGTTTTTGAAGACAAAATTGCATATCGTGTATAGAGGTCGGTTCTAATTGTATCACGAAATCTGTCTTATAACGTAATAGGGTATACTGCGGATTTGGTACTCTATTACTTTCGTTGGCACATGGGTTCTACAGCGTAAGAACACTCGACTGAGACTCATAATCTGGCTGAACAAAACCAAGACATTATAACATCACCAGATGGATGCATGCAGGATGCATGATATGTTGGATATTTTCAATAATATAGAAAATAAAATGGTTTTTATTTTTGGTTAGCCACTACAATGGGAAGTTTCATGAGCCTAATAAATGTAAAGGATGTTAGTTGGAGATGAAAAGGCATCTCCATAGGGTGTGATGGTTCACAAGAGACACATCCATTCCCATTAGACACTATTGGTGTCTTTGAGAAGTGAAAAGGCATCTCCAATGGGCATGAATTTCCTATAAATAGTGATGGTTTGTTTTCATTCAAATAATGGAAAACACATATGATTTCTTTTCTCTCTAAGCATCATCAGAAACTTAATATTGTGTGTTCTTGATTGGGACAAGGGGTGCAAACCTTGAATCCAATTTCTATGTTGTAGGGATTTCTGTTGGATAAATACCTTTGTTACCGATTTTCCAATAATACAACTCGTGTATTATCTACCGATCCGTTACAACTCTTTGTAACACGGTTTTCACTTATGTATTACATCTCGTAATACCAACAACAAAAAAAGAAAAGAGACGATCAATCACAAAACTTAAATATACTTACTTGGGTGTATTGAGGCGAGTAATCTCTTTGATTCAGACATTTGAATCCATGTATATAATGCTGTTATAGATTTAGAGGCATATGTCTCCAACATTCAACAATACCTCGATGTTTTTCGCAGCACTTCGATAACACCGAACAGAGAACGCGAATATATGTAGCACAAACTCTTTTTTAACTCTTGAAGACAACATGCAAACTCTAAAATTTCTAGTACTAATTTATTACTCTAAAACCACCATACTTGCAATGGAGAATGAGTGGGGTTTATATAGGCTATAAGTGACTCTTGGAGAAGTCCTTTCATGAAGAGTCACATCCCTTAGTGGAGAGACACATCCCTTGAAAGGTTTTATATGAATAGACACAACCCTTTACAAGTTGGTTGTAACTAACTTAATTTCTATTCAAATTTCCAACAATCCCCCACATTGAATTGAAATTCATGCAAACCTAATGCAGACACTAGAAATAGTTTGTGCGTGGAACATCACTGCATCGGGAGAGATAGCTTTTATCTTTGAATCTTCCGTAGTGAATACCTACCTGGTTTACTAGTTGTTCGGTGAACGCGATGTCTTGAACCGCCCAACTTTATGATGTAAACCGATGCAATAGATATCACACAGTTTATTTCCTTACATATCTGGTTCTCGGTTGTGTTCATTTGGGCCCTGAACGATGTTGGTTTTCATGAGTGCTCTAGATTAACTTAGACTTATAGTTATCATAGAAGCGGCACCACTTCACACTCATATAGGTGATCTCCTATTTGAAAGTATCCTGCCATACTTTTCTTAGTCAAACTAAGCCATAGGAATCATTAAGAGAAAATCTCAACCTCTCACTTCACAGACAACACTGTTTTATCATAGAAATGGGAAAGAGAGTAAACTCTCACAGTGTTTCCGGTGAGTATAAATTTATAACTTGGTTGTCCCTTTTGAACCTAGATAACCATGGGATCTCCAATCGCTAGGTTGGATGTCCGCTATAAATACTACTCTATATAGGCTATCCCATTTCCATCGATGACGCAATGATACGCTCTCTAGAATTCGTATCATTTTCCGGCTTGATACAATTCACATACACTATTTCTTTTAGATGCGCGCATTTGAGAGCAATTGCTTTATGGTACCATATCGTCGATCTATTTATCGAGACATACCATAATCCCAAACTATGTGTCTCTTCCAAAATAATTGTTTGATCAGAACAATCTATACATATACTTTGGCCATTAGTATATACTCAAGGAAATTCCAAGGCTACACTTCTAATCCGACTTTGCATCCAAAGATACGGAATTCGTAGTCGATCTTCCTATCAACCTTTATTTGGATCATTTCCATGGTAGCACATTTTCTCTACCACAAACACATAGTTCTTGCTTGATGACTTTGTTAAATCATCTATATCGACGAGTCACAAAATGAATAATGGAACCCTTCCTATTTAATGCTAGATACCGGTTCAAATTACAAAATAAATTGACCTTCTGCACAGGTGATCAGATGCTTGATCTGATTCCACCAAAATTTAAGTCAGATCGTATTCTCAGAGGACCGACCATTTTTCTCTTAAATAATCAACAAAACCGCCATCCAGTAATTATGTTACTTTAAGCAACAACTAAAATTTTTCGATAAGGAACTACATAAATAATCTTCTCTTCTTTCCTTGAGTAACTCTGATGCGGTCAGAGAAGTAGAGGTGGAAAGGCTGGGGTTTAAAGATAAATAATTTTCTCTGTTTACGGATCAGTTCAATAAGAAAAGAACAATTTCAGAGAAGGATTCAGATATGAATTCCGGTGGTTCAAAAGTTGAAAATTAACATATTGAGAGGAGAAATCATAATGCTAATGCTTGTTGTTGTTGGTGGTAGTGATGTAGTTGAACCACCACTTACTTCCACCATGAATTTGTTGTTTCTATCACGGGTAATTGGGTGAATTGCTGTATTTTTTGTTTTAGGGTCTCTTTCTATGTCTACAATGATAGAAGGGAGGCACATTTAGGGGTTCCCTAGCCTGAAGCAAACTATATATACTGCTTATAAAGTTTGGGGTTAACTTTTTATCGTTGATTGTTTAATCTAATGGCTAAAAAAGTAATATAACTAACCATATATTTTTGACCGGCATACCAAATATGTAAAGTATCGAATTAGGGGGTTGGCCAAGAGGGCAATGAGTCAGTGAGGGAGCCAATTGAGAACACCCAACAGCTTCTAAGCCTTTTTTTTTATTTTAAAGTTGGGCTTTTAGCTCCATTTATGTGTTTTTTCTACCCCTAAGTTTCTGGCTCGATGCCTTCTAGAGGGACAAGACGTAAAAGGGTTTACTTCCAACAAGTATCGGGTGACAATCCAAATTGACGAAATTAGTTAGCTCTTGTTTTTGAAGACAAAATTGCATGTCGTGTATAGAGGTCGGTTCTAATTGTATCACGAAATCTGTCTTATAACGTAATAGGGTATACTGCGGATTTGGTACTCTCTTACTTTTGTTGGCACATGGGTTCTACAGCGTAAGAACACTCGACTGAGACTCATAATCTGGCTGAACAACACCAAGACATTATAACATCACCAGATGGATGCATGCAGGATGCATGATATGTTGGATATTTTCAATAATATAGAAAATAAAATGGTTTTCATTTTTGGTTAGCCACTACAATGGGAAGTGTCATGAGCCTAATAAATGTAATGGATGTTAGTTGGAGATGAAAAGGCATCTCCATAGGGTGTGATGGTTCACAAGAGACACATCCATTCCCATTAGACACTATTGGTGTCTTTTGGAAGTGAAAAGGCATCTCCAATAGGCATGAATTTCCTATAAATAGTGATGGTTTGTTTTCATTCAAATAATGGAAAACACATCTGATTTATTTTCTCTCTAAGCATCATCAGAAACTTAATATTGTGTGTTCTTGATTGGGACAAGGGGTGCAAACCTTGAATCCAATTTCTATGTTCACTAGTGGAAAATCAAAAAAAAAAGTCTGCCAGAAAAGGACTTAATATCGCTAAAAAGGACTGCTTTTGGGGGCCCTAGATTTGTAGTCTTATTTCTTAAAAAGACTGTTTCTAAGATTCTTTTAATTTTTTAAATTAAGACTAACTTCAATAGACTCAAAATAATGGCTAACTAAAACAGACTTTTCATTATATTCAATATTAAAAACTATAAAAGCTAATCTACAGGAGAATGGGTCTGAATAATTTCAAAACAGCTGATTCATATGAATCACAGTCTAACTGGTATTTCTGACTGAACCTATTTCATAAAATCTGATTCATCTGATTCATCTGAATCCCCTGACTCACTTCTGACTGAAGATTAGATATTCATTAAATTCAAATTAAAAACTCATTTCATATACTAATCAAAACATTCACCATTCAATTCAAATTTTGTTGTACCATTAACTGAATTCACATGTGAATTGAGCTGACACTTGGGTCAAAACCCCAAAAATATATGCACAACTACTGAATTCACACCAATTTAAGTTCTTACAAATGTATTGTCTTACAATAGGTGGAAACCAACCTACAAACAATGGAAAGAAACTAAAACCAGCAAAAAGATGAACTGCGCTCCGCCAACTGATCGAAATAATATCCCTGCGGCAAAATGAAACACTGTTAAATCTTTAATTCTGTCAAGATAGAATAGAATGACCATCAATACTAACTGGAACTAAAAAAGACAAACCATGAGATGATACTAAAGTAGTCTAGATCTGAAATATATGCAGTGATCTAGACTAAAAAAGAAAAACCATCACTAAGTAAATGAAATATAATAGTTATACTAATGTGATGTGGTAGTGTGACAGCATGTGATGTGCAGTGATCATTCCTATTGAACAACCTATATGACAGCATGAGTACCAAATTTTCGAAGTACGAGACATTAGCAAATAATTCTCGACATTTTTACACTATTGGACATGTCAGATACTTGCAACTGCAAAAGAAATAATAATCATATTCTTTTACCCAACACGGCCCTCGTAACTAGTAAAAGTTAATATAGATTATATGCATTAGTTTCCAATTATCATGAAATGAAGGGAAAAAGCAAGCACGAATGGTTCTCACAAACAAGAAATTCTTTAAGAGATGATGATGACAAAAAAAAGAGTAAGATCTGAAAGAGAAGGTGGTGATGACAAAAAAAAAACAAGGATCTGCTGCAAGCAACAATCAGAGAATAATGCAGTTGTAATCAGCTAATGGTGGTGCTCATTAACTTGTAGAGAAGATATATACCTGATTTACAGGCTGCAATCCTTGGTTTTAGCTTATTTCCTGATAACATGAAGAGGACCATATGTTCAGCTCTCCATATACATAGAAAAAAAGAGAAAAACAAAATTCAAGTATTTAGTCAAAAATTATTACCTGAGCTCCATTCCAATACTCGTTGTCAGCTACGTGGTTGAAATTAGTGGAGCTTGATTCGCAGATGCAGTAAACACATAAGGATCTTCATAAGCATTCACATTTACGGCTGATCTTTTGGGAGATTCTAAAACAAGATGCCAATGCTTCCTAGTCTCATCGCCGCAATAAAATACTTGGCTAGCTTGAGAAGCATGGATGAATGGTTCGTCGACATCTTTAGACTTGATCGTAAACCTTTCGAAGTTGACGAACCTCAAGTTGGTCTCTGCGTCCACATATGATCCGTGTTTTTTATCTTCCACTCGAACCCAATTACATAAAAAAACCACTTCTGTGAAATCTTCATAATCGAGTTCAAGTATCTTTTGCACAATGCCGAAGTAAGAAGTATCATCAACCACCAAGTTAGAATCTCTAGCACTTGCTCTAAAGCTGGTGAAGGCATCCATTGTCACTCCACTATTTTGTGTGGTCATAGACTTCTCTGCTTCTTCCGTATAAAACAGATAACCATTTACTGAATACGCCCGATAGGAAACTGTCTTGAAGGAAGGACCAAGTACGAGCCTATGAAACTCTGTCAAGGGTGTGCCTAGAAGTTCCTCTCTTAACCATGGAATGTACTTCATAGCTTTGCTCCTTGATTTTCTGTTTAGACTTCCAATGTGCCTCTTGTATTTCACTAGTGGAAAATCAAAAAAAAAAGTCTGCTAGAAAAAGCCTTACAATCACTAAAAAAGACTGCTTTTGGGAGCCCTAAATATGTAGACTTATTTCCCAAAACGACTGCGTCAGGGAGCACTTTAATCTTTTCAGAAACGGCTGCCTTGAGTAGTCTTGCTAGTACAGCTGATTGCGGAAGACGTTTATATTGAACTTATTTTTATAAAAAAAAATATGAAAGTGATTCATCAGAATCAAAAGCTGATTCAGCTGAATCTAAATATGGAAGCTGATTCAGCTGAATCTAAATATAGAAGTTGAATCACAATTTAATTAAGAATTACTTCAAATCTGTATTAATCAAAAAAATTACATGGATAATGACTTTAAAAATGAACTTGTATCAAAAAGTGCTACCAGTTTACAATTTTAAATCTATTAGAAATTCGATCCTCAATTTCAATTTCAAAATGCTTAAATTTCTATTTCTATTACAAGTTTTAACTACCAAAAAGCTTCAACACTCAGTTGAAGGCAAGACTTCACAATCTCTGCTTTCATTTACTAAAGACACATGGGAGAAAGGATCAACTTTTAATGCTACCTTCAATTGCAAGCAGGAACCGAAAACAGGTTGCAAGGATGACGAGAAAGTATATTATCAAGGAACATGAAATGTGATAGCCAAAACAGAGGAGAGGCCATCAGGACCAATAGTTTGGAGGGATATCAAAATCATTGTCTGGATAAAACGGCATGTAGAAGCTGTGGAAGCAGACAAGTAAGCATCATGAAGTTGGTTTTGGAATTACAGTTGGTGATGCAATGTCAAAAGCCGGGCATACACCTTAATTAAGAGACCGAATACCAACCTACATAGCAAACAAAAAAATAAATTCTAGTTCGTTTGTGGATTCTAAATAGACAGCGAAAACTTTGTAAACACACATCATATAAAATCATTATATATTAGTTCGCAAACCTCGTAGTTGTGGAGGGCCAGCAAATTGCTCCGGGCACAACCCTTCACAAATAGAATTCATTAGAGCTTGACAATCATTAAGGTCGAGTTCCCTTTCTACAACATTACCCAACCTACATAATAATTTCACAAAAACTAAATGAAAAGAAAAGAAAGAGCATTACCCACAAAAATAAGCATATAACGTTATCATATGGGGACAACGAATGGACTACACAAACAAGAAAAGTTCTAATACTATAAGCATTGCATCACATATTAGTTTGGCACTTAGGAATTTGTTGAGACAAGGGAAGGCATCGTCGCTCAATTCTGTGATCAGTGATTTAAGACAACCAAAGGCTAGCTTCTAATGGTATCACATGTCATGAACACTCATTAAAACAGTAAGGTTTACATATGTGTTGGGAACACTCATTAAAATAGGACATGAGTCACATTTTTCAGAAAACTGCAGTTTCGGTAGTCCGTAAACAAAAATTCATAAAAAAATCATTAGGCAATGGAATTCGTCAAATTTGGTTCCGTTGGAAAGCTGAGAAATCCTTATTCAACATAAAAATGATTACCCAAAGAAATGTGGCATACAGATGACTCGAAAAGTCTCAAACAAACAGGACAGAGATAAACGTCCTCAGAAAATTCAGTTTCGGGAGTCTTAAATCGAAAATTGATACAGAATTTGTTAGACGACGGAATTGGGAAAGTTCGGTTTCGTTGGAAAGCTGAGAGACTCTTCTTTGTCATAAAAATTATAATCTGAAGTATTGAGGTTCATAGATGAGTGAACAATCCTCGGCAAAACAGCACAGCAGCAACATGTTTAGAAAATTTTCAGATTTGTAAGTGTCCAATAGAGAATTCATATAAAATTCATTTACTTGTGGATTCCAGCGAATTTAGTCTTGTTGGAAACTAGAGGAAGCCATATTTAACAGAAAATTTTCAGATTTGTAAGTGTCTAATAGATGATGCATGAGCGGTGCAATTAGAAATGGTAATAGATAAAAGTAGAGATGTTTGTAAACTGAAATCAGTAAATCTGTAGGAAAGACATGGATTTTAGGAAATGGAACGGAAAAGAACCTCTAACACGATGAAGGAAATGAAAATAAGAAAACTTACTTTCAGCAATGCACTAGTATGATAGTATGCAAGTGAGGTAGGTATAGTGACACTACTACCAATAACCCACAATCATCAAGTTCTAACACCTCCACAAAGAATTAAAAGCTAAGACAGTCATCGAAGTCAAATTTATCCCCTCGCAAATGACAAGCTTCATAAAGGTCAACATTGGCATTCTTACAGACTTTATTCTAAACCCTGCATTGGGTGGTTTCAATGTTTGTCATGTTTAACTCCAATAAACCAACTGAAAAATATGTATACATATGAGTAGTCAAACAGGAACCAAAACTAAGAAATAGATTCACAAAATATTAAGGAAATTACAGGATATATGTACCTAAGGGGGGATACCAAACTTCAAGTAGGGAACCTCGGATAAATCCTCCACCAAGTCCTAGCAGTCCACCAACCATGCTAACTGGATTCAAGCAGGTACAATATAATGCGGAATACCATTAAGAAAGCTTAAGTCAAACCACCACCTCCAAAACCATAAATTGCAAAGTAAGAAGCACCAAGCTTACTGAATATATATTACAAAATGAGTAAATAGATATAATATTCTTAAGATATCCACCTGTAGGCATACCAAGTATTTGATAGATATAACATCAAACAGTCCACAATTTTTTTTTTTCTTTCCTTGAGCACAATTTCCATCTCTGAACTCCAAAAAGTTTCTCAACTCTTCAGTCATAAGCCCTGCATCACAGTGAAAACATGTTAAACCATAACCATACACCTAAAACCCGTAACTGAAAACTAGTAACATTGAGAACCCATACAAAAGTCGAATGACCAGCCAAATTATCACCAACTCTCCCTGGCAAGCACATACTTGGCTGTCCTGTATGGTAAGAAACTCAACCAGAACCACCAATACAAATCCATTCTCATATGTCAACTATCTTAGAACCTTTCTTCTCTTCCTGTCTCCATCACCATACCCTGTTAACCTAACTCAATAACCATTCTCATATGTCAATAATCCACATAAATCCATCACCAGAACCTGCAACTTCAGCATAGTAACCACCATCTCCATTCTCTCCTTATCAATCTAAAGAACAACACCAATTTCCATTAACTACTTAATTAACCATACAGGACTCAATCAAATCCATTTATGTTTCCATTCTCAGTACCACCATCTGCACCTCAACCCAACTCTGCAATCTAAAATATCACAATCAACATCAAACCCCCATCTTCTACAGCTGCAATTCAAATCAACCAAAAATACCCAATTCCACATATTTAAACCATAAATTGAAATAAGGAAAACCAATTTTGAGAAATTGAAATCAGAGAAAGTAATTATGTTTTTTTACCTTAGAAAATTAAGATATGCATAATAAAATTAACGAAGAAAAATAACCCACCTCTTAGATTTTGATTTGTAAGACTACATATTCCTCTAATCCCTATGCCTCATCAATCATCTGAGCATACAAGTTCCTCCAATCCCTATGCCTCCAAAACAAAGATTCTTCAATTCAAATAAACAAACAAAATAAGAATCTGAAACCCTAATTTTACTTGATGATGCTAAAGAAAATAAAACAACAAATCCTAGATTTTCTCAAAACTGAATCAGAAAAATTAGGGTTTTGATTTTGTGTCTCTTACCCTGTAATTAGCTATTGGTAGATGTAATACTGAGAATTACCCATAAAATAGTGAAATCCAACACCATTTATGGTGTTCCTTTTGTGTTCTTAATCAATTGACCACCTTGAATAGATCTGGAATTGAACGGTAATTGGGGTTTTGAAATTGGAAAACTTTGGATTTTTAGAGAGATGCCAGACCATGAGGAGATGAAGGAAAGAGTTTGTTTAATGATGATGAAGAGGGGGTTCGATTTCTGAAGTTATCTCGGGAACTTTGAAGATTGGGTTTCTAGTTTTGAATGTGAGAAATAAGCTTTCGCAGTTATCTCAGGAATTTTCGGAGGAGATGAAGAAGATGAAGAACAGGGGGGGTTTGAATGAGAATTTCTCCTGTTGATTTTTCCAGTTTGACCAACATTTTTGAAGGGAGGGTTCGATTTATAGATTCATGGAGGAGATGAAGATGCAGAAAGAGTTGCAGACAACAAACTTGAGGTTTGTCGGTAAGGATAAAAGAAAACAGAGTGAGATGGGATCGCACTGAGAGAGAAGTGATAGGGAGAGGCAAGTTTGTTTCTTGAAGGAACTATGAAAACTAGTTTCCACGGCAGACATAATTGAAGTGGGACCATAGAAACATGTTTCTCCGGCAGTCCTAATATAAATCCACGTGTAAGTTTATACATTTACCAAACTGCCCCTTTACATTAAGGCTGCTATGGGAACTCGGTTTGCTTTTGTTATAAGAAGGACTATTTTTGGGAGACTAACATATAAAGAAAGCCAAGGGTAGTCTTATTTATAAATCCTAATCAGACTTAAAAAACTCATTTTCCACTAGTGTTTACTGCAAAATGACAAAGATAATAATTATTGACATGGTTATTAGTTCAAACTATACATAATTATAATGGTCAAGAGTGGCATATAGTGTAAAGAATTGATTCAGAGACAAAACTTAGGATTTTTCTTACTCTTCCCATTCAGTATTTTCATCTGAATGTCTCAAAACCCAAAGGCGAACTTGCTCATGTTGTACGGCGGTTAACTGGTATGGTTTTCCAAGTGAACTAGGCGGGTGTGGGCCTTCATAAACCTCACCGCGCAATGCTACCTTTCCATGACACTTATAAGCCTTTAGCTTACCCTCGGGAATGAACTCCATCCAATGGCGAGCTCCTTCAACGACATCATGTTGTGCAGTAATAGACCCTTCAATATAGTTTTTGTTCCGACCATAAACCTTGTAGGTTCTCATCATTCTGCACATGCAATAGGTACACCAGATATATAAGGTACATAAGTTCAAAGGAATTAAACTAAAAGGATCAATAGTTAAAGGAGAATACCTCTCAAAAGGATACATCCACCTAAATTGAACTGGTCCCAATGTTTGTGCCTCTTCGGCCAAATGTGCGACAAGATGAGTCATAGTAACAAAAAAAGCTGGCGGGAAGTACATTTCAAACACACATAAAGACTCCACTACACGTTCATGCATTAGACGAAGCTCTTCACGATCAATAACCTTAGAACAAAGAACTTCAAAAAACAATGACAAATGTCTTATTGCCTCGCGCAAAGGCTTGTGATCTTTCAAACAGTACATTAGAAAAATTGGCATCAAACCCTGCATAAGACAGTGATAGTCATGAGATTTTAAACACTTAAATTGTAACTCTTTCAAATCCACTTTTTTTTTCCAGTTTCCGCTATAACCAATAGGAACCTTCAGTTTGCTAAAAGTTTTACAGACTAGTTCTCTTTCATTCCTAGGTAACCAATAAGGAGCATGGGGGACTTCTTGTTTTCCATTATTTTCCTGCAACCACAAGTTAGGCTTTAAGTTCAGCAGTTCCAAATCTCTGCGCGCCGGAACCCCATCTTTAGACTTATCCTTGTGTCGCATTAAAGTTCCAAACAAGTTCTCTGCCCAGTTCTTTTCTACATGCATCACATCCACATTGTGTCGAATATGCAGAAACTAAAGTTAAGATTAATTTAAGTTAGCAAAGGCTAAGAAATAACAAAAACGTATTGAATAAAAGTTAGTGAAGGCCTAAAAATAAAAACATATTGAAAATTATGCATCGTTTACCTTCCAATATGGAAGACTGAAAAAGATTGATCTCTTCGAATAAGGAGATTCAACTGACCGCTTTACCAGCTTCCCAAATTCTTTATTTGCTGTTGCTGTCCTATTGAACAATTGAACGCCACTCAAACGACTTGGTGCACCCCTATTATCCTCAGATCCATTGAACCTGGCTTTTTCACGTCTATAAGGGTGAGACCGATCTCTTAAAAATTTTCTATGACCCATATACGCAAACTTACTACCCCATTTCAGCCAAAAGGCCTCAGTTTCTTCTCCTAAGACGCCGGGACAACCAAATCTTCCAGATGTTCGCAAACCAGACATGTGTGCATAAGCCGGATAGTCATGTATGCACCACATCAAAATTGCTTTCATTGTGAAAGAAGTCTTTGTATGAGCATCATACGTTAGCGTTCCGTTTAACCATAACTCAATCAACTCGTCGATCAAGGGCTGCAAATAAACATCAATATTGTGGTTGGGAGCACTTGGACCAGGAATAAGTAATGCTAACATTGTGAAATCTTTTCCCGTGCATATTGATGGTGGAAGGTTATAAGCATTAATCATGACAGGCCAAGCATCTGGCGAAGTCATCATTCCGAATGGATTAAAACCATCAGTGGCTAGTCCTAGACGCACATTACGTTTCTCGGCAGCAAACTCGGGCCATTTCCTATCTATTGATTTCCAAGAAGAAGAATCCACAGGATGTCGCATGTGTGTAGAGCTTTCCTCAACATTAGAATGCCAGTACATCTGTTCAGCTATCCACGGAGTACCATACCAACGCTGCAGCCTTTCAGTAATTCGGAAATATCTTAGTTTCTTCACTAGCACCTTTTTAGCATTTGGATTACTCCCTTCTGGAGGTAATTGCCATCTACTTGCGTGACATTTAGGACACTCATCACAATCAGCATACTCATTCCGATAAAGTATGCAATCATTAGAGCAAGCATGGATAATCTCGACCGGCAGGTTAAATGGCTTAATCATGTTCTTAGCTTTATCACAAGAATCTGGCAACGTGTTACCTTCGGGTAAAATAGTTTTCATAAATTTCAATAATTCAGTAAAGAAAACATTAGAACATTGATACCTTGCTTTCATACTAAGTAGCTCGATTACTGCCGACAGTTTTGTATGTTCACCACCACAATCTTGATACAGGGGTTGTAACGCATCGAGCATCATCTTACTGTAATCGACATCAGCGCCATCTTCAACTTTTGAAGCATTACCAGCTTGTGGATCAGAATCACTAAGGAAGTCTTCACGGTTAATGATATCAGCGCGGCCTAGTGTGTCAAAGAACAAGTCGACCATTCTCGGACCAGGAGCTTCATTCACAACATTATTAGTGGGTAACATAGGAGTTCTAACACTGGAATCTCTCACACGAGATTGCTCTCCATGATGGATCCACGTTTGATATGTCACATCAAACCCATGCTGGAGAATATCCCCATGTATTTCATCAAGAGATTTTGGACAGCTATTGTAATTCTGACATTTCATACAAGGACAATGAAATTCTTTTATATTTTTCCCAAGACTCTCAACTGTAAATTGAATGAAAGACTTAACACCTATAATAAACCGAGGTGAACCCTTAGGTTCCTTCAACCATTCTTTACTTGGAGGATCCACACAACGTGACATCTACAAATAAATGGCAAATGACAAAAGAAATCAATAATAGTAAGAAGAAACATACATCAGATCCCAAATTTTAGTAAAATTATTGTTTCAAATACATTAATCACTACATACAAAATCCCCCTTCTTAAAACCCCCATTTTTAAGAACCATAAATTACAAGAAACATCAATCAGTTAACCAAAGGGGTAATGAACCCCCAATTTTCTTTCAATTTTTTTTTTTACCTGAATCACTTTAACCGAAACTTCAGCAGAGATTAGGAGTCTGAAATTGAAATCAAAAGAAGAAATTATGAAGGGTTTCCCACTGAAATTGATATCTAGTCAAAACCCTAATAAAATAATTCTCAGAATGGAGAACATACCTGATTTAAAAGATAACTAATAATCTGTAACCCTAAAAAACGTGCGTGAGAAGATGATTTTGTATTAAACTTGTATGGGAATGTTTTTCATCGGATATTAATGAGAGAAAGAAGAGAACGGGAGAAAGAGAGAGATGGAATGAGACGATAAGGATAAGAAAAGAAAAGAATGGAAGATATTATTTTCTTTTCAGACACTAATAATCTAAACCGAGTCAGATTTGAAGCTCACTCAGTAACATCTGAATGAGCTGAAACGTCTATATTTCTTTTTCACATGTCTAGTATTCTGAAGGAAAAAAATGGATCAACCAAGGGATGGGGTTTTTATGAAATTGATTGAAGATTAAATTTGATGGAAGACTATTATGGAAAAACATTCAACCTTGATTCCTTGGAGATGATGCGGTTATCGTATACAAGTTTCTTGTAGAGTTAGCAAGTGATGGTTTTCAAAAATCCAGACCCTGAACCTAGACTGATTGCAAATTTTCCAGACCCTAAACCTAGACTGATTGCAAATTTGACATTGAAACTAAAATTTAAACAAGTAACCAGTACTGTTATGTAATCTAAAATTCATGTTCAATTTGATAATCAAATAGTTTGAGATCAATGGATAATCAAACTACAAGCACTGCAATCATTATTTTCGGCATAGTTTGAGATCAATGGATCAGTCCATTCTTTACATTGCAGCAACACAAACTCTCCTCTGGACAACAAAATTCATTGACTGCAATCATTATTTTCGGCAAACGAGCACAGCCACAAGCTCATGGTATCAGACTCACAACCCTTGTAATCTTCTCAGATGCACAATTCAGCTCAACTGCAACTCTTGCATAACCACTTGAGCCATCATCCATTCTCTGCAATTGCATTCTTAACACTGACTCAAACAAGCCACCAATTCAGTTAGCAGCACAAACTAAGCCTCCCTGCAATATCATACATTCATAATTTAACAACTTCATCTCAGCATACCACCTGTACTGCAATATAACCCCACACATTCAGTAGTTTATAATCTGCAAATCACAACAAAAACTACAAGAAAAATTAAACAAGTTACTGACACCAACAAGTGCAAAAGTGAACATACTAATATTTCATTAGATAATAACAGGGCTATGAATCCTGATGAAGCTACATATATATAAAACCATAAAACTTGCAAGTTCTATGACACTTAAGATTCAGTTTTGAGTTTTTTCTTTACAAAAGAAGAGAAGAGACTCAAAACCACAAGTTCGATCCCAAAATACTTGCACCATATACTTAGTTACCCCAAAATACTTGCACCATATCCTTAGTTACCCCAAAATACTTGCATCATATCCATATATTTCTTCAAGATAGTTACGTGTTCCCCATATACTTGATATCAACCATTTGTATACCCAAACTTCGAACTTTAAAAGTCTGTATCAAGTGTTACTGGCCAAGGACTAACAGAGTGCTTGGGCCACAAAATCTTCTCACCATGTGCGACACTAGAAAGTGTTCCATCTCCAACACAAAGCTCCTCACTGCCTACCACTATTTCATCAATGAGGATGAGATAATAAAAAGCATCATTTTCATCAGCAATCCTATCAATACGGCCAAATGCAACTGCACCCTGACGCATATTCCTTAACACAACATTCTGGATTCTTTGACCACCCACATTCATTTGCTATAAACAATAAAACATCCTTAAGTAAGAAAGAAAGCAAACTTGTTTTAACTTCTAAGTTATTCTTTCATTGTTGTTTCATTCATACTGATACTCATTCAATTTTCTAATTGATCCAGTTGTTATCAATTATCCATTCACTGCTAACTAAAGATGATAGTAGAATATTACCTGAGCATTATTAGGATTGCTGGTGCTAAGGTTTGCATTTATAGCCAACTGTCTTAGTTCATGAACCGTCTCCTCAAGACCACGGACACGAGTTTCCACAGCTGCAGTCTTTAACTTTTCCTGCCGTAGTTGTTCTCTGCTAACTGCAGATGCTTGTAACTCAGTCTTTGAAACCCCACCTCCCATGCCTAGAACATTACCCCTTCCATCAACACCAAATGTCTGCCAATAGTTACTTACATTTATGTTAAACAAAACAACAACACACAAAAAAACAGCATTATAAACTCAGTTCTACCCACCTTTGCAACTGCATCCTTATCTAAATGGGTCTCATTTCTATTTTCTTCCATTGCATATAACTCCCTCACTGTTTTCTGCACAATATAGAAAAATTATACATAAGTGGATGACAGAATATCGGAAATGCAGTTGCAAGTAATACTAGTGAATTCAACTAAATCCATGAAAACACAAAACTTACAATAAAATTTCTTGATCGTACTTCATAAGATTCGGGATCCATATTTGCAATGTCCTCTTCAGTGACTTCTTGGTACACATGTGTAGCCAGGTACAAATCAACTCTTGTTACCTGAACAGTCGGATTTTGTTTTTCCATTTCCTCCCGGCGAGATGCAATACCAGCCCTACCAGTGCTATGCAAAGCTTTCAACTCTTTCCTTGCTCGCTTCATTTTTTCCCTAATGACCCTATCTTCATCTTTACTCACCCTATCAACAAATACCTCCCAATCCTCTTTCCTCACATTTCCAGGTCTATTGTTTTTCATTTCAACAACAGTGGTATATTTATCACATATCAGCCTTAGGGGAGTCTTTGAATTCTTCCATGCCTTATGTGCCCTTTTCAGCACTTTGTCCTTCACAACTTCAGGAACCATGTAGTCATTAGTAATACTCTTCCATATCGATTCCTTCACTGGCGGCGGGACATTCTTCCAAGTTACATAACCTGGTGAGACAAGATTTCTGGTTATCTTTCCAAGTTTGGTGGAAAATGTCCTACGGGTAGGGCCTATAGGCTGTCCATTGTCATTGAATGCAATTGGAATACGTTGATCACCTACACAAAATAATACAAAATCATTAGAGGTTCTACAAATCTTGATATATTAAGGGAAGTAAAAGAAAATGGCTCGTTGCATTACCAATTACACTTTCTTCACTATTGTCAGCTTCATTATCGGTGTTTGTCCGCTGTAAAGCCTCAGGCCATGGCTCACCCCCAGACAATGGACTCCCATGACCAGTAGAATGCTCACCCTCTGACGATGGAAAAGACCTACGCCCATTACTTGCAGATGGACTTTCATGACTGCCTAAACCATCATGTGATGGAGATCTTCGTGTATCAACCAAAGGACGCCAAGTAGATGCTGAATTTGTGCTAATGCTAGGAGTTGTAGAATGACAAGATCTGTTGCTACTTCTAGGACCCCTAGCCATAGTTATCTAATTTAAAAAAAAACATAATAAGTATCTTTTAAGCCACATAAATCCATATCAGAAATCATATGCAATAATACACAAGCTTACATGGAATCAGATATAGCTACATATGCAAATAGATGCTAAAACTGGCCCATAACAAAATTTAGACATTATCCTTCTAGATACATCTTAAGCATGAACACAAATATCAAAGACTGATATTATCCTTGAACATTCAAATTGGAGTTATAGAACAAAAGTAAAATTTAGACATCATCCTTCTAGATACTAATACAAACACAATACCATAAATTGAACATTAAGGACCTCAATATAGAACACAAAGTTTAGACATTAATGACATAAAACTTCACAACCGAAGGACCTCAATAACCAAAAGACCTCAATAACATAATGTCCAAACCTAAAGATTCACAACCCTATATTTAGGTCATTAACTTGACCATTAACTTGAAAAACTCATATGCAAAAAATGATTGTCATGACCTATGCAAAAAAAGACTCTGCTTCATCACAATCTCAAAATCCAAATTAAACTATAAGAACATATAAAAGATCCTAATTCTAAGAACATCAAGATAACAATCAATACACGGATCAAAGAAAAATTTGAAAATCCAGATTTCAAGATTCTCAAACCATAGAACACAGTATAGGAAACATCAAACAGATACAAATTTATTTAAAAGTTAGCACCTAAAAAAAATCCTACTATATTTATATAAAAATAAAAGTAAAAATCATCTAAGAAACAAGAACAAAGCAACTGAAATTAATATCATATCGAATCAAATAATATCAGAACTTATACCTGAAGTTCTTTAAGAAATCCAACTGATGACCTGAATGTCTGCATAAAAAAAATAACAAAAAAAATTAAAACCTGAAAAGAAATTGAAAAATCTAACACAAAATTAACTTCTAGAACTTCAATTTAACTTCTAGAACTTCAATTTAAATCGAACCAAAGTGAAGGAATCGAATCAATCAAAGCGATGGATATGTTATACCTGAAGATAAACCCAACTTCACCGGAAGGTCTTCTGCATTAAAAAAAAATCGATTAAAACCCCAATATCATAAAATTGAAGAAACAAACAACAATTTAAGAACCAAAACTCTACCTGATGAAGATTGAAAACGAAAATAGGGTTTCAGGAAAGGGTTATAAATATATAAAGAAAAATAGGGTCTTTTAGATATGAAGAGAAATATGGCTTTTAGGGTTGTAAAGCTTGCTGGTTTTCTCTAATAGATCATGGCAATTAATTTTAGCATCTGAGTTTTTTCTCTAGAGCTCTAAAATGGAGAAAATGAATTTCTCTGAAACTGATACCAAAAAAAGAGAGAAATGGTTAGATATATACTGTAATAAAAAAGAAAGAGATATTTTGTTAAAAACGAGGAATTTTCATCTTCACCGTCGACATTTTCCAACGTTACATCTAACCCTCGCTTATGGAGGGAAAAATCCTGTACATTCCCGCCTAAAACTGGGACAATAAAAACAATTTCCCGTGGCAGACTTAGCTGAAGTCCACGTGGAATAGAAATTATTCACTAAACTACTCCTTTGTGTTAAGTCTGTTTTAGTAACTAGATTTACTTTTCCTAGTTTTTACTATGGATAAGTCTGTTTTGGAAAGCCCATTATAAAAAGAAAGCCTAGGGTAGTCTTTTTTATAAAGCCCAATCAGACTTAAAAATCCCATTTTCCACTAGTGGTTGTAGGGATTTCTGTTGGATAAATACCTTTGTTACCGATTCTCCAATAATACAACTCGTGTATTATCTACCGATCCGTTACAACTCTTTGTAACACGGTTTTCACTTATGTATTACATCTCGTAATACCAACAACAAAACAAGAAAAGAGACGATCAATCACAAAACTTAAATAGACTTACTTGGGTGTATTGAGGCGAGTAATCTCTTTGATTCAGACATTTGAATCCATGTATATAATGCTGTTATAGATTTAGAGGCATATGTCTCCAACATTCAACAATACCTCGATGTTTTTCGCAGCACTTCGATAACACCGAACAGAGAACGCGAATAGATGTATCACAAACTCTTTTTTAACTCTTGAAGACAACATGCAAACTCTAAAATTTCTAGTACTAATTTATTACTCTAAAACCACCATACTTGCAATGGAGAATGAGTGGGGTTTATATAGGCTATAAGTGACTCTTGGAGAAGTCCTTTCATGAAGAGTCACATCCCTTAGTGGAGAGACACATCCCTTGAAAGGTTTTATATGAATAGACACAACCCTTTACAAGTTGGTTGTAACTAACTTAATTTCTATTCAAATTTCCAACAATCCCCCACATTGAATTGAAATTCATGCAAACCTAATGCAGACACTAGAAAGAGTTTGTGCGCGGAACATCACTGCATCGGGAGAGATAGCTTTTATCTTTGAATCTTCCGTAGTGAATACCTACCTGGTTTACTAGTTGTTCGGTGAACGCGATGTCTTGAACCGCCCAACTTTATGATGTAAACCGATGCAATAGATATCACACAGTTTATTTCCTTACATATCTGGTTCTCGGTTGTGTTCATTTGGGCCCTGAACGATGTTGGTTTTCATGAGTGCTCTAGATTAACTTAGCCTTATAGTTATCATAGAAGCGGCACCACTTCACACTCATATAGGTGATCTCCTATTTGAAAGTATCCTGCCATACTTTTCTTAGTCAAACTAAGCCATAGGAATCATTAAGAGAAAATCTCAACCTCTCACTTCACAGACAACACTGTTTTATCATAGAAATGGGAAAGAGAGTAAACTCTCACAGTGTTTCCGGTGAGTATAAATTTATAACTTGGTTGTCCCTTTTGAACCTAGATAACCATGGGATCTCCAATCGCTAGGTTGGGTGTCCGCTATAAATACTACTCTATATAGGCTATCCCATTTCCATCGATGACGCAATGATACGCTCTCTAGAATTCGTATCATTTGCCGGCTTGATACAATTCACATACACTAATTCTTTTAGATGCGCGCATTTGAGAGAAATTGCTTTATGGTACCATATCGTCGATCTATTTATCGAGACATACCATAATCCCAAACTATGTGTCTCTTCCAAAATAATTGTTTGATCAGAACAATCTATACATATACTTTGGCCATTAGTATATACTCAAGGAAATTCCAAGGCTACACTTCTAATCCGACTTTGCATCCAAAGATACGGAATTCGTAGTCGATCTTCCTATCAACCTTTATTTGGATCATTTCCATGGTAGCACATTTTCTCTACCACAAACACATAGTTCTTTCTTGATGACTTTGTTAAATCATCTATATCGACGAGTCACAAAATGAATAATGAAACCCTTCCTATTTAATGCTAGATACCGGTTCAAATTACAAAAGAAATTGACCTTCTGCACAGGTGATCAGATGCTTGATCTGATTCCACCAAAATTTAAGTCGGATCGTATTCTCAGAGGACCGACCATTTTTCTCTTAAATAATCAACAAAACCGCCATCCAGTAATTATGTTACTTTAAGCAACAACTAAAATTTTCCGATAAGGAACTACATAAATAATCTTCTCTTCTTTCTTTAGAATCAGCATTTGGTGAAAATCAGATACGATGTAACTCTGATGCGGTCAGAGAAGTAGAGGTGGAAAGGCTGGGGTTTAAAGATAAATAATTTTCTCTGTTTACGGATCAGTTCAATAAGAAAAGAACAATTTCAGAGAAGGATTCAGATATGAATTCCGGTGGTTCAAAAGTTGAAAATTAACATATTGAGAGGAGAAATCATTATGCTAATGCTTGTTGTTGTTGGTGGTGGTGATGTAGTTGAACCACCACTTACTTCCACCATGAATTTGTTGTTTCTATCACGGATAATTGGGTGAATTGCTGTATTTTTTGTTTTAGGGTCTCTTTCTATGTCTACAATGATTGAAGGGAGGCACATTTAGGGATTCCCTAGCCTGAAGCAAACTATATATACTGCTTATAAAGTTTGGGGTTAACTTTTTATCGTTGATTGTTTAATCTAATGGCTAAAAAAGTAATATAACTAACCATACATTTTTGACCGGCATACCAAATATGTAAAGTATCGAATTAGGGGGTTGGCCAAGAGGGCAATGAGTCAGTGAGGGAGCCAATTGAGAACACCCAACAGCTTCTAAGCCTTTTTTTTATTTTAAAGATGGGCTTTTAGCTCCATGTATGTGTTTTTTCTACCCCTAAGTTTCTGGCTCGATGCCTTCTAGAGGGACAAGACGTAAAAGGGTTTACTTCCAACAAGTATCGGGTGACAATCCAAATTGACGAAATTAGTTAGCTCTTGTTTTTGAAGACAAAATTGCATATCGTGTATAGAGGTCGGTTCTAATTGTATCACGAAATCTGTCTTATAACGTAATAGGGTATACTTCGGATTTGGTACTCTCTTACTTTCGTTGGAACATGGGTTCTACAGCGTAAGAACACTCGACTGAGACTCATAATCTGGCTGAACAAAACCAAGACATTATAACATCACCAGATGGATGCATGCAGGATGCATGATATGTTGGATATTTTCAATAATATAGATAATAAAATGGTTTTCATTTTTGGTTAGCCACTACAATGGGAAGTGTCATGAGCCTAATAAATGTAATGGATGTTAGTTGGAGATGAAAAGGCATCTCCATAGGGTGTGATGGATCACAAGAGACACATCCATTCCCATTAGACACTATTGGTGTCTTTTGGAAGTGAAAAGGCATCTCCAATGGGCATGAATTCCCTATAAATAGTGATGTTTGTTTTCATTCAAATAATGGAAAACACATCTGATTTCTTTTCTCTCTAAGCATCATCAGAAACTTAATATTGTGTGTTCTTGATTGGGACAAGGGGTGCAAACCTTGAATCCAATTTCTATGTTGTAGGGCTTTCTGTTGGATAAATACCTTTGTTACCGATTCTCCAATAATAAAACTCGTGTATTATCTACCGATCCGTTACAACTCTTTGTAACACAGTTTTCACTTATGTATTACATCTCGTAATACCAACAACAAAACAAGAAAAGAATGATAGAAAAGAGTCGATCAATCACAAAACTTAAATAGACTTACTTGGGTGTATTGAGGCGAGTAATCTCTTTGATTCATACATTGAGGGTCTCGGATGTGGGTCATAGATACCCTATTTTCCACTAGTGACTCCTACTTTATATAGCAGATGGACTCAACAAAGGACTAATGGACATCCTATACAGCTAACTCTTAGCTATCACTAAGTATAGATGGAAGCACTCTATTGGTGCATTACATGTCATACATATTGACAAGTCACAACAGCATAGGTTGTTCTAACATTCAAAGTGTAACATTGGTACATTAGTTTGATAATCAAGCACTGTAACATGAAATACCTACAACTGGATATGTTAAAGAGAAAATACACATCGAAAGTCTTTTGATACTCTACCAGCTGATGAAGAGCCTAATGCAAACCAATCCTGGAGAGCCATGTTACTGCAGAAGCTTTAGAAGCACTAGTAATTTGCAATGAAATGTATAACTTGGCTTGATATATATAGTTGAAGAATATGCTATGATGTTGATGCAGAAGAAAGCAAAACCATACAAATCAAAACTGTGTCAACTCTTGAAGTTGGTCCATCTCCTACAGTGTCAACTTTGACAGTTGACCCCTCTGAACAATATCAACAACAGTTGATTTCATAATGTAGTTCAATTGAATCTGTAGTTGCACTTGTAAAGTTCACTTGTAGAGCACTCAAATGAGCCATATCTCTGTCACTAGTAACACACATGTAGATGAAGCTGATGAAGGGCTAGGCCATAACACATATGTAGATGTATGTCAGTTTTTCGTCTCACTTTCGACTTGTGACAAGGAGAGTTGGAGTATCTATTGGATGCCAATAAGTCAGTAATGCAATGAAAATAAAGAGAAATATAAAAAAAGAAAAAAAGAGATTCTTGGAGGCTAATAAGAAATGAGTAGAAGTTTTTGCTTCCATTTTACTCTTAACTGAGCCTCAAAATTTTCTCCCTCAAAAAACAAAATAAATTGTCAAGTGCACTTGAGTTAACCATACAATACGTAGATAAAAAATGATGCTTTCTTGATACAATTGAGGCATAACCAATCTCTATATGCACGATATATAATTTTGTTTCGAGAATCAGAGATAGCTTATTTCATCAATTTGGGTCGATATGCAGTACTTGTTGGTAGTTTAACAGGATGTGCCTCATTTCAAATGTATATAGAGATGAATATTATCATGGATGCTAATGGGGATACTAATTTCCAATAGTTTTAGACGATTATTTTTCCAACAGTTTTCAGCAATTATGTTTCATCGACGGAGGGTGGAATATGACTGATGTTTTGAGAACGTATGCTGGGTTTTTTTTTTTAAACTCAAGGAATGCATACTTCTATTAATAGCAACGACATGAATGGACTGCATGTTATGGAAGACTTCAACATGGGTGTGATCTGTGAACCAAACAGATAAGTTTATCTCTCTCACTTTGGATACAATATATGCTTCCTTTTTTGGTGTAGTGAGATTAGTATGCTCATCATGTTCGCTGCAAAATAGCATGTATATATGTTACTGTTGATGCATGACACACCCATATTATGGTATATGATTTTCATGAATATAGGATCTTATTAATTAACTATATATGTCTCGTGCATCCAAACTCACAGTAGATGCTAATAAGATCATTTTGTTTAGCTTTTCTTGATTGGGTGAATTAAGAAAAATAAAATGATAAATGAGTGGGTATCATTTTTGTTTATAGAGTGAATATTTAATTTTGATGTTAGTGTCGTAATTGAAAGAAAAATTGCTGCTTTGATCTCTAGTAACCGTTTGGGATTAATTAGGTACAGGGAAATGATCTTTGAAATCTTACGTTATTGAACGGACACAACTGTTCATATTTCATTTCAAAGGTCAAGAGATGCAACGTCATCGCTTGCCATGATAACTGTTTGGATCAGTGTATGCATGGTGTTTCTCTGCCTGTAGTGTTAGTGATTCTGAGATGCCTTTTCACCGAAGATAGAAACAGAAACAATTATTCATTAGGTGGGCCTCTCCTAAATATTGCAGACCAGATGTAATCCTTATGAATATAGTTTTTTATTTTTTTTGTTTCGGGGGTCTTCACCACTTCCCTGTAAAGATACATCAAAAGTTTCTAAACGAAAGCATGTTTCATGACATTTAGTTGCATTTATGCTTTTGAGAATTGTCATGAAATGGGGGAGAAGTTATATGAAAATGTCATATAAAATTTTCTAGTCGGTAGGTTATTTTATAACCAAGATCATCAATTATTTTTTAGATAACAAATTATATGATATGAGCATAATTCTTGCAATAGAATTATATAGTTCCAAAATTTGGAAATGGGCATGTCTTAAATGACATCGAAAGGGGTAGAATACCGGCTAATATGTAACATATTGGAAAATTGGGCGGCCGACCAAATATCCAACGATGAGGTGTTACGATATTACCGATGCATAAATTATGAACATTTTTACATTCCATAATGTAAAATGTTAAATAGACATTGTCTATGTTTTTTGGTATAAATTTGTAGAAGATTGGGCATGAGTAGAGGATTTACTAATCATGATAATGTGCTTGTTGAAATATTAAGTAAGTTGCCTACAAATTATCTATGCCTCTAGTATATGCAAGTTTATAATGACTTCTTGTGAATTAACCGTAAAATGTTAATTAGGATCACTAGAGAAGTTGCAATTATTTTGTAAAATCAAAGAGGAACATTTTTAATAATGTTTTCGTAATAGATTGAATGAGTAGACGCAATTAGTGAGGAGGAATGGCTTAGAACCTAACTTGTAGAGATCCCATTCTTGTAAGAAGCCATCTCAAGCGGTCTGATTAATTGTGAATCAGGATTTGATCTATAACGTCTCTAACAAAGACTTATAATGAAAAGTCAAGACATACAAGTCTTGTACATTGAACGGTAAGTCAATTACTCGAGAAAGGAGTAATTGCAGTTAGCCATTGAAACGGACAAAAACTTGGCAGACTTATCATGAAGAGTCTCCCAAAGGAATTGTTTTCAATGAAGTATACAAAGAAATGGGACTAAGGTCTGTGAAAGAAGTTTGATCTCCCATAGCAGAAACCCAACCTATGTTTTGAGAAAGATAAACAAGGTTCAATGTGGTACCAACAAGTTATGGATGTAGATTATGGATCACTAATATAAAACTTCCCATTTCTAATTAGTGCTGGGTTATGCAAGAAAATAGGATGTATGTAAATCCTTAATGAGTCTGTGATTAGTAAAAGGTGTATCGCAGAAACACCTTCGAGACTTACCTATATGAGTATGGAAATCAGGACGTTTCCTAAGATAAGAAGACCGTTCTCTAAAGAAAACTCATGAATCAAGGATATAAGCACATGGCCATTAACGTGCTTGTCTACAGAACACACAATCCATGAAATCAGTATGTGTTGAGATTCTGGTTTTATCACATGGGGTACTTGGTTCAAGACTTGTTTTACCAATGAACCAAGATAAGGCTTTGAATTTCTTACACTAAATGAAGGTTCAAATCCAAAAGATACCTATCATTTATGTATTGATTTCAACGATGATGCTTATTTCCCAATAAAGCTTGAACTACGTTGGCTTGATCCCACTCGGGTACGTAGGCAGTCACTTGAGTGATGCAGCCACTCCAGTTTTGTAAGTTTTACTTTGTTTTATTTTCATGGTTTTTGGTTATTGAAAATAGGGGGAGATTGTTGGATATTTTCAATAATATAGAAAATAAAATGGTTTTCATTTTTGGTTAGCCACTACAATGGGGAGTGTCATGAGCCAAATAGATGTAACAGATGTTATTTGGAGATGAAAAGGCATCTCCATAGGGTGTGATGGTTCACAAGAGACACATCCATTCTTATTAGACACTATTGGTGTCTTTTGGAAGTGAAAATGCATCTCCAATGGGCGTGAATTCCCTATAAATAGTGATGGTTTGTTTTCATTCAAATAATGGAAAACAAATCTGATTTCTTTTCTCTCTAAGCATCATCAGAAACTTAATATTGTGTGTTCTTGATTGGGACAATGGGTGCAAACCTTGAATCCAATTTCTCTGTTGTAGGGATTTCATTGTATCCTGAAGGCATTATTTCGCATACCTATTGCAATCTCCAATTGATATTGGGAGGGTAGAAATAATCGTCTAAAAGAAATCTTATGAGCCTTGAAAGTTTGGAGTACAACAATTTCTTTTAGTGTTATCATCCTCTGTTTTTACCCATATTTTCCAACAGTAATTTTCACCGGTATTCCACTTTTCCATTGAAATGGAAAAAAACTTGGCAGACTTATCATGAAGAGTCTCCCAAAGGAATTGTTTTCAATGAAGTATACAAAGAAATGGGACTAAGGTCTGTGAAAGAAGTTTGATCTCCCATAGCAGAAACCCAACCTATGTTTTGAAAAAGATAAACAAGGTTCAATGTGGTACCAACAAGTTATGGATGTATATTATAAAGAACTAATATAAAACTTCCCATTTCTAATTAGTGCTGGGTTCTGCAAGAAAATAGGATGGATGTAAATCCTTAATGAGTCTGTGATTAGTAAAAGGTGTATCGCAGAAACACCTTCAAGACTTACCTATATGAGTATGGAAATCAGGCCGTTTCCTAAGAGAAGAAGACCATTCTCTAAAGAAGACTCATGAATCAAGGATATAAGCACATGGCCATTAACGTGCTTGGATACAGAACACATGATTTATGAAATCAATATGTGTGGAGACTCCGGTTTTATCATAAGGGATACTTGGTTCAAGACTGGTTTCACCATAGAATCTCGATAAGGATTTGAATTTCTTACACTAAGTGAAGGTTCAAATCCAAAAGATACCTATCATTTATGTATGGATTTCAACGATGATGCTTATTTCCCAAATAAGCTTGAACTACATTGGCTTGATCCCACTCGGGTACGTAGGCAGTCACTTGAGTGATGCAGCCACTCCAGTTTTGTAAGTTTTTTACTTTGTTTTATTTTCATGGTTTTTTGGTTATTGAAAATAGGGGGAGATTGTTGGATATTTTCAATAATATAGAAAATAAAATGGTTTTCATTTTTGGTTAGCCACTACAATGGGGAGTGTCATGAGCCTAATAGATGTAATGGATGTTAGTTGGAGATGAAAAGGCATCTCCATAGGGTGTGATGGTTCACAAGAGACACATCCATTCCCATTAGACACTATTGGTGTCTTTTGAAAGTGAAAAGGCATCTCCAATGGGCATGAATTCCCTATAAATAGTGATGGTTTGTTTTCATTCAAAAAAATGGAAAAACACATCTGATTTTTATTCTTTCTAAGCATCATCAGAAACTTAATACTGTGTGTTCTTGATTGGGACAATGGGTGCAAACCTTGAATCCAAAATCTCTGTTGTAGGGATTTCATTGTATCCTGAAGGCATTATTTCGCATACCTGTTGCAATCGCCAATTGATATTGGGAGGGTAGAATTAATCGACTAAAAGAAATCTTATGATCCTTGAAAGTTTGGAGTACAACAATTTCTTTTAGTGTTGCCATCCTCTGTTTTATACCCAAAATTTCCAACATGATAGAGTTGGAGTATTTGTTTACATGCGAACAAGTCGACATGGATGCAATGAAAATAAGGACCATCAATATGAAGAAAAAAAATGCTCCAATGTAATTACATATCACTATGATACAGTGGTAAAAAAAAATTCGAAAGGTAATATTAATGATACTAGTTCAAGACTAATTAACAAAAATGAAACAATGGATGATAATACCATGATCCGAGCCTGAAACTAATCAATAACAAAAAAAAAAAAATTATCAACAGAAAATAAAAAAACAAAATATAAATATAAGTATAAGTATTAATTAAACAGTTGTCCAGTTTTGATTCTTATGACTTGTCCGGCTAACCCTGTAGGCCAAACTGCTTACACACGACAGTTTAGGTTAGATATGCGAGTCAAAAAAAGTATGGTTTCTTATTATGCATTTTTTTAGCCGTTGGATCAATCAATAAATCTGAATTAACCCCCAAACTTTGTAAGGAGTATATATAGTTGCCTCCTCCTCTCGGAAAGAAACATTAATAACCAAAACATAGCAGAACCCTGATCTCAATTATCTGTGATGGCAGCGGCAAGTGGAGGTTCAGCTTCACCATAAATAACAAGCATGATGATTTCTCCTCTCAAAACGTGAACTTTCAACTTTTTTGCAGCCTTCTAAAACTTCTTTTCATCTCAAGTATGATGATTTCTCATCTCAAAATGGTAATTTTTGAATTACCGGTCACCCGAATTCTCATCTGAAATGTCATGATGCATTTCAGGTTTCTGTCTTCAACCGCATCTGATAGTTGAAAGTCCTCCGACCAATGTGATTGAATAATATTATCCCCAATCTTTTCATCTTTATTTCTCAACCAGATCCACCGTCATTATATCATCACATCAAATACAGAAGAGAAGATGCAATTGGTGTTTATGATATAATCCATAGATAATGCTTTATATTTAAATTATCTTCAAGATCCATGTATGATGCTTCTTTTTGTATATTTTTTCCTTTTTGGAGGATATCTTTTGGTATTAGATGTATGTGAACTAATTTATCAAAAAAACAAAAAAAACTTTATATTATATTTTATTTTTTTAGCCGACTTCTTTATTTTTATGTTTTTACCATTCATTGGAATGCTCATGATGTAATTTACAAGATATGCACATACGGTGAGTTATGAGTTTCGGGTGAAGTATGTCCATCAGATGATGGATTGGTGATGCTGGATTAACCAACAGTCATTGCATTAGCTTGTATTGACAAAATTAGATTGGAAATTAACAGGGATGGGATAGCAGCATGCCTAACAGGGTTCAGCATCTTTTTATGTTTTTTTAGCAGCATCTTTTGCTTTTGAAGTAATGTAGTTGTGTTAGTACCTAAGCTGTAAGCCAAATTTCCAAGGCATTTTGTGGCTAATCTTTAGGAGCAGAATTATAACTTTTGAAAGGCATTTGGGGTTTGGTGTCTTGGTGGGATTCAGTATGCTTAACCGATTCTCATCAACATTTTACGGCTCTCTTAACTCTAATGTAGCCGCGTTCTCTCTTGTTCCGATTTTAATGCATTTCAGTATCCCAAACATTTTCATTCCCATCCACATTATTCCATAGCCAAAGCATTTGTAAACTGGTCTCCATAGTTTGATGGATGATCCATTTATCATCATCTCCACATACAAACTACAAATCAAATACAGTAAAGTTGCTTTGGTCCTGAAGGGTTCAGCTCAGATGCTGATGATGACACCCAATCATGCTCAGCTTCATTTTCTGCTTTCCTTGATCAGTCTCTTTTGCAGCGGCATTGAGAACACTCCCAGGAGCTCTAATGATGTTGCATATGTGATGCATTATTGGGATTATGAGGAGTTGAGCGAGAGTTCGCATTAATAAAAGACATTAGCTATGACCCCTATGAGGTCATTGGGGTGGACTAGCTAGGAGTCCTGATGAGCTAGTACTTTGCAGTGTGACAACAAGTCAAATGATATGTGGAGATGATGCTTTTTCAATCAAATCAATGTACCGAGATGTTACAATTGTTTGTTAAATGAAAAAAAAAATCAAGTCAAATGATATTTGGGTTTAAAAATAATTAATTTTTTTTACTATCATTATATAAAAAAATTACCTAAAACAATTAAATTATTTTTTTATGTTTTTTTTTTAATATTTTTATTATTAGATAAAGAGTATTACATTAACTAGTTGGAAGCCTAACAAGCTAAGAGCATCTCCAACCGCACATCCTTAACTTCCTAATAATTAGGCCACATAGGATTGATCTGGTTTTTGACAAAAGTTCTTTTCCAATGACAATATTAAAAGACAGTGTGAAGATTACGTGGATGGTAGTTATCTAGACATCCTCAAAGTGATCCTCTAGTTTCAGAGGTTATCTTAGAGGATTTGAATATCCTAATCACCAATATCTAGGGTTAGGATTAACTATTTAATTATTCCCAACCATTAGATTTTGAATACAATAAGTTAAAAGCTTTTTGGTTGGAGATGAATTTTTTTCCACCTCCTTAAATTTAGGGAATTTTGGTTTCACTTCCGTGAAAAAAAAATTACATGTAGGATTCTCACCAAGTTTCCATTGGAGATGCTCTTATTAAGCTCCTAAATTTTAGGCCACACGGATTTTTAGAATTTTTATCAAAAATAGTTCTCCAATGGAGATGTAAATCATAATGTGAGGATGATGTGGGTTAGTTATTAGCACATCCTCTAATCCATCCTCCAGTTTTATAGACACTACAAGAAACTTAATACTCCCTCCGTTCCACTTTAGATGACGTCGTTGGAGCTTTCACGCAGATTAAGAAATGGAGAGAGATATCAAGATTTTCCATCTATTCCCTTGAGAAAAGTCTTCAAACATTAATTGCTATTAGTGAATTTAAAAATAAACTTATTGTTCCAAGAAAAAATGTAATTAAGGGTTTTATTGGCATTTTTGTGGAAAAATATGAAAACTTTCAAGTATTGTGCAATAAAAATTTAACCCTAAAACATCATCTAAAATGGAACGGAGGGAGTATATTGCAGCACCCAATGATTATGGCAAAAACCTCTACTAGTGTCGTGAGAACCTATGTGGCAGGAAGTCTATTGCTGCACCCAATCTTTATTGGTGCAGCAAGAGATTATGTTTTTAGCCACACTGTTTTCATATTATTGCTACAGCTATGTGGCAAATTTTTTATTTTGCAACAGTAAATTAAAACTTTTAGCTGCAGCTAAAAAGCATTGTGGCTAGAAATTTTCTTTCACGACACCTATATTGAAGGTGTGGCAACATATGATGTAGCAATAGCTATACTTTCTTGTAGTCCTAAAGGATGTGATAAACCTAGATATATATTTTAACCAATCAAATCAAAGTTAAAAAAGAACAAAACATGTCCAACTAATCAGATAAATACAAGTGGATTACAATGTTATATGGCTGGAGATAATCTTTCTACTTGTCCTAAAATATAGGGAATTTTGGAGTGTATAGTCTTAGAGGATGTATTCCAACACCAACCACGTGGGAAACACATCACTACTACATTAATTGAACAAGTTGTCGTGCTAATCTACCAGCGAGCCTCATGGGTAACCTGAAGCGGATAGGGGGGCTGAGATTGTGTCACAAGTGGTGCAAACTAACACTACCTTCCATGTTAATTCCTGCAATATTACGCCATTGGAGGCTTGAACTTGGGACTTCCTGGAACGCATGAAATTTTGGGGAACGGGAATGATCAGTTGAGCTAGGACCGGTTCTTCAAAAGGCAAACAAATCTGATCCTACTTATTTATATTTAGAAACGGATTGAACGTAATGGTGTAAAGGATCGTGACTAGGTTCCAGTTGGGCGCGTAACCTGGTGACCTGCTTATGTTGGAAATTCGCAGTTTTGTGTTTCAAACGAAAAAAAAAAACACATCAAATTTATTTTTTCTCAAGTTTTTTGATCCATCCCAATGTGTTCGTCCGGAAAATACTTTTCAAGAAGTCTGAACATTTCATGACAAATATTTAATGGTGTGCCACTGCTGGATATCTTAAAGCCGGTGAATTGTCACAAGACTAAACTAGTAGGAGTTTGTCACAAGACTAAACTAAACTGGTAGGAACCAGGAACTTTTCATAAAGTAAATGTTGGTAACAATTTTAAAACACAATTCACAAAAACGAGTCTTAGGTTGTCATGAGGGATTATACCAGATGTTGAGATTTTTGCAAGAGGATACAAGTAAGCGAATAACTCTATAGCGGTTATGTTCTTCAAGAAGCCCATAGAAAAATATGCATCATTAATTAGGTTGGAAAAGAAATATCCATGTTGACATGTATTATAAGGAAGCCACTGAAAATACTTCTTATGCTGCAGCTGAACGTGATAAAGTTAAGGGAGGCCGACAGACTTCTTATAATTCGATTGATCATAGAAATTAAAAAAATCTTTGTAAGCAACATACATATTTAAGAACCAGAATAAAAGTTAGAAGATACTTTAGCTGATAAAAATTCAAAAGAAGAATGACTTTGAGTTAGATGCTCATATAACGTTACTGTCGTCGGGAAATGGGTTATAAGCAATTTGGGCACACATTACACTAAATAAAAAAATGAAGTGCAGTTTAAAATTTTGATACACAATATGGATTGCTACTCAGTACTTGGTGGCAGTATAGCATGATGTGCCTCATTTCAAATGGATATTTACCAAAGTATAGAGATGAGTGTTAGTCTAATTGCAACCCTAAAATGTACCAAATGACTTGTTATTACATCAAATTGCCCAATTTATGTTGTCTCTCTAGGCCGACATTTTTCACATTAGATATATGCTGGCTGCTGGTCAAAAAGTGATGGTTAAACGATGCTAAGTAAACCCCCAAACTTTACAAGCACTATATATATGGTGTTCTTCTTGCTAGGGCATCCCAAACTGTGCCTCCCTCGTCTCTAGAGAAGGAGGAAAGAAACCCTAAAACAAAAAACACAACAGTTCCCTCATCTGTGAGTGACCGCAACAACAAAATCATGTCAAAAGCAATCAACTACAGTATCACCACCACCAAAAACAAGCATTCTCCTCTCAATATGTTAATTTACGGTTTCTTTCCCGTCTGAATTATTATTTAAAACTCCTTTTCTGAGTTGACTGTTCCTGTGTTTTTGTCATGTGCTGATCTGATGGCTATTGGGGGAGATATATTGGATCCCTCACTCACTTGTGATTAGATCCTATCCCCCAATCTTTTCACATCTACCTCTCTGATCAAATCAGAGATACAACATATCCTCCAACGGACAAATGTGATGATCATTCGAATGCATAATCAAATATAACAGAGAAGATTATTTATCTAGATCACACTCACTTGTGAGAATAATTTTGTCACCAAATTTTCCTTATAATTTCCTCTATGCTTAGTAGGAATTTCCCGACTTTGATGACACACATATACGACTATATATGTCCATATTTTTCTTGTGTGCTGAGTGTTGGTATCTTGCAACAATGAACAACACGTTAGATGTATCAAAATTAATACGTAAACAACTCTACCAAAATAACTTGACGAGTGCAAAATCACAGGTTCAACAAGTTGTCCTTAACACATTAGTTCGCGGGTATACTCGAGTTGAGTAATGCTAAACCCTTCACAGCGAAGATGTGTCCAGGATAAGACTGCCCGATATAACTTGAGTTAGCACAACGCAAGTTACCCTCTCTTCGAACTTAGCAACAGGGATGGAAAGTAAAAACGCCGCACAAAAACAAAAGAAAGATGATGAAAAAGAATTGCTTATAGTGTGTTTTGAAAACATAATTTCGAGTTGTATTTATAGGATGAAATACTTGCAAATCAAGTTAGGTTTTGGATTTCTTTAAAAACAAGTAAAAGGAATTTAGGAAAACTCGCCAAAAAATAAATTCGTGTAAAAAGGGGACTTAGTGCATGGCATATGCGCATATCACATGGGTAAAAATATGTATTTTTACTCATCCTCTCCACCCACAATATTGTTTTTCAATATATCCATAAGCATATGGTTATATAGTGGAGCTCCTTCTCTATTATACCTAATGTGGGACTAAAGAGAGATTCATCCACTCATAAAATGAACAAGTATCTTTGGACCCATAGGTCACTAGATCAAACCACACCAAGACCAAAATATTTTTATTAAAACTCATTTTTCTCCAACACCGAGCACTAAGGAGTAGTATGTACCTGATTTTGGTATGACCCTGCAACTCATGACAAAACATTTAATGGTGTGCCACTGCTGGATATCTCAAAGCCGGTGAATTGTCACAAAAGTAGCAGGAGTAGTATGTACCTGATTTTGGTATGACCCTGCAACTTTCTATAAAGTATGTTACTGGCATGGGTATCAATTCTGAAACACAAATATACACAAATATGGTACTATCGGGATGTTTGGGTGAGGTCAGATATACAAGTAATTGCCAAGGGAAAAACAATATTACTACATATCATGTGTGCTGAGCGAGATAACAGTACTCAATAGTGTCGTCTGGCTGCAACGGATAATCCAACTGGCCAACAGTACTTTGCAACCTTTCCAAAGAAACGATTCTTGTGTTGTCATGAGGAACACCTAACGCGACAGTTTACACATTAGAAGTATGGTAAGTACCAAACGTTTCAACCGTCAGATCAAACAATAAAGCTAGAATCAACGATGTAAAGTTAACCCCTAAACCTTACAAGTAGTATATATAGTCTTCTTCTAGCTAGGGCATCCTCAACTCAACTATGCCTCCCTCGTCTGTGGAGAATGAAAGAAACCCTAAAAACAAAGAAAACAACCGCGATAAGAAAATTATGGCAGAAGCCAGTGGAGGTTAACTACAGCATCACCAGCAACAGCGAGCAAAATGATTTTTACTCTCGAAATGTTAATTTTGGTTCTCTCTTCGTTTTGAATTCTCTTCTAAAACTTCATATTTGATATGTCACTTCTGGTACTGAATCTGAAAGTGGAAAGATATAAATTGTATCCTCCAACAGTATCTGATTCTCTGTTTCTTAACTAGATCCGATTCCCCGTCTTCGTTATGAGAATCACATCAAATGCAGAAGAGAAGATGTAATGAACTTATGAAAAAAATCCATGGATGAATGCTTTATCTTGAAATATTCAAGATCCATGTATGATGTTTTTTTTTGTATGCAGATGTGAACCAGTTATGACGTTGATTTATTAAATTCTAGAATTAAGACTGCTTTATCTTGAGATGCATCTCTACTGACTCTTCTATTGGAGATAACCATAATAGTTGACAATACATGTTAATAATGCAACATATAAGGCATGTAGCTTGTGCTCTAGCATTGTTATCAGCCTGATCAGCCCACTTATCTCAGATGCTCAATCACATAGCACCAACAATAAAATGGGTAGTTACCAGTAGAGGTGTAAACTGGGCTGTGCCAGCACGAGTACAGCCCAGCACAGCACGCTAAAATTTGAGCACAATACAACCCAGCACGGCACAACACGTTAGTTAAATGGGATGGGATGGGTTTTACTAATTGGCACAGTAGCCCAGCACAGCACGTGGCACGGATTAGCACGTGGCACGGCACAGCACGTTAAGAAAGCACGTGATAATGTGTATAAGATACTACAAAACATGGCACAATACATCACATTTTGTGTATATTTCAATAAAAACCTTAATTCTAGCCAATTAGTGACATTTTATCATCGTTTTGTTGACTTATTTTCATAATAATACATATAATACCTAAATATTTGGAAAACATTTATATTGGAAAATACAAAATAAATGTGCCCGGCACAGCACAGCACGGCACAACACGGCACAACACGGCACAACACGTATTTGTTTTTTTGCCCAGCCCAGCACGCCTTCTAGCAAGGCACAACACGGCACGTTATAATCTCCAGCACAGCATATCACGGCACATAGCACGCTAAACACGTGATTTCGTGGGCTGTGTTGTGCTGGGCCGGCACGTTTTACACCTCTAGTTACCAGATATAAGCAATTTGGGGGCACACATAATTTAATAGGGATTCCATAATTTTGGAACTTATAATCCTTGGCTATTCTTTGCTTAATCACGAAACTGACTGAGAAGTGAGATATGAATGCACCAATCTGTGGGTATATATATGGAAAGAAAGCAAAAAAAATGAAACAACAACCTCCTTACTTCTTTGAGGACTAAACTTCAAAAAATAGCTTATCTTCCACATTTCTTTAGATTATCTACCACATACACGACTACTACATATTATTCCATATAAATATATAATGTTTGTGTGCCGAGGAGTAAGAATCCAAAGGAAACAATGGAAGGATGTTTTAAGTCACTAGTGATATCGGTACACTTAATTCCTCATCTCAACTGCATACACTCATATAGTCTTGGACTCAAGTTTGATGCAGAAAATGGATATTGTACAATTAATGAATTAACAGGAGAAGCTGGGAAACGAGGCCAGGGGAGGGACCAACTTTTTTGCACCGCACCCAAATAAATTATGCTTCCAAAACGGAGACTATCACTCTCCCAAATCCCAATCGGCCAATCCCATGGCAATTTGTAGTCTTTTTACTCTAAACACGTTTTGATTTATATTGGATTGAGTTAAGTTTTAGCTATAATAGTTTTCAGCCGCTAGATCAAAAGTAATGTTGGAATCGACGATTGTAATTTAACCCCAAACTCTAAGTAGTATATATTGTTTTCTTCTGGCTAAGGCATTCCAAACTGTGCCTCCTTTTTGTTTGTGTAGAGAAGAAGGGAAAAAAAACACCCTAAAATAAAAAACACAACAATTTCCTCATCTATCTGTGGTGGCAACGTCAACAAAATCATGGAAAAGCAAGTGGAGGTTCAATTACAACATCACCAACAACAACAACAAGCATCATGATTTCTCCTCTCAATATGTTAATTTGTATCTCACATAGTAGCGGAGTTCTCATTTGAAACGCTTTTTATTTTCCTAGCTGGGATCTTGATCGTTGGAGACAGACACTGGAGCATCCACCTAGAGAATTCCCCAGATCTGATTTTCCAGTCTTGATAGTCGTCACATCAAAGGCACAACCAAATGGTAGAAGATTATTTATATAGATGTATGTGAACCAATTAGGAGATCTTTCTATTTTTACTTGTAATAAAATTATGAAAATATCCATGAATGTTTATGTTGTAATCTTCAAGATTCATGTATGATGTATGTTAACCTTGTATGCTGTGTGACCCAATTATCAACAACAACAAAAAAATGCTTCACTTTTATTTTATTTTTACCAAAATAAAAAAGGTAAAATGGATCTGCATCTATTATGTTTGTCTGAGATATGTCCTAGAGACATTACCTGAAAATATTTCGTGTACAGAAAAATTTTCAGCATTAGTTGATAAAAACTTCTTCAAATTCTTTTACAGGTTCCAGTGAATATATATACAGCCACAAGTACTGAGAAATGCATTCACTAATCCCTCCCTCACAACCAAATGATGCAGAAAATAGATGCACGTATAATTCAGGCTTTATACGTGCATCTATTTCCAATAGGCTTTGAAATAGTCGACTTGAGTAGGAACCTCCTGGCTTTGATGACAAATAGCTTGTCTACGACATACACGACTAGCCACCAGCCACCGGTCAACAAATCTGTAAAACGGAAAATAGGTCATTTGTCCAAAAAAAATTAAAACACGGTTCAAATGGACGAGTAAAAAAATTTATAGGTGAAATGGACAAAAAAAAAATAGCAAGGATGAAACTGGATTCATCCTGACTTAAACTTAAAAAATAGCAAGGTTGAAACTGGATGCATCCTGTGTAAAATAAAAATAAGAAAAAGTATTTGAAAATGGGCAGGATGAAACTGGTTACATCCTGCCTATTTTTAAATTTTTGTCCATTTAAACAGTATCTAAATCTAACTGTCCTTTTCACCCAGAAAATTTTGATTTTGGTCTTTTTAACCAATTTTGTGTCTATAAAATCCATAAAGCTAATACTGACCTTAGCTCACCAACTGCTTATCAGTGAATACCTAATGATATGTCCCCAAAAACGAATTAGTTTATTTGAGTTGCATCAAAATACCCGTAAAATACATACCTAGCTATGAAGCACAAACCACAGGATGTAAGCCGTTTGTAACACAATGTTGGTCAGTTTTCTGTATCATTTGTGAGAGTGAGAGACAGAGTTACACTATCTTCACTTGCTAAACCATGGAAGAGGAAAAATGGTGATTTTGTAGATACAAATTGGGCGCAATCGATCTTTATGTATGATGTATAAAAAAAAATTCAATAATAAGAGGTAGCTTATTTCATCAATATGGATTCGCACTCGTACTTATTGGATGTATAGCAGGATGTGCCTCCTTTTAAATGTATATATATTACTCCATATAGAAATCAGTATTTGAGCAGTTCCTATGGATTCAACAAACATGATGTTTGTTCATTTTCCTCTCACAGATTAGTTGTTCAGCTTCTCAGAAAGGTTGCCTATGATGGTTACCGGTATCCACGTTGAAAAATGTTCCTCATCTGAAAGAGGCGTACTTGAAAAATTTGGTGCCTTTCATGGAAACAGTCAAAAGATTGCGAGGTTCCTCTACTTTTGAATTGGATTTGAACGGGATTCAGGGAAGAATGAAGCTGAATGTTTGGTGAGCTGATCGATATTGCGAGGCGTACTGAATGTTTATATTAAAATCTTTAAGATCCATGTACCAAGCTATTTTGTATGTAGATGTATGTGAACCAATTATCAAAAAAGAAAAACCAAATCTTCAAATTTTATTTTATTACTATTTTATTTTTTGATGCAATTTACAAGAGATGCACATATAAAGCATGTTTAGAGAGAGATGATTGACCACCCAGCGGATCCCTGCGGCTCCAATTGCAGAAATTAGGTTGCTTCTTACGGAAAATCCCGTGAAAGAAAGTTATGATTTACTTAAGTGTCTTTAAGAAGAAATTAATGTCAATCACCAACATAAGGCCTCTTGTGCTCAACCATTTTTGTCAACGTTTTGGGCACCCGAACAGCCAACTTCTTGGTGCAGAAAAAAAAAATGCTCAGTCATATTCACATAACACCAATGCACCACCAATAATGGCCAAAATGCACCAAACTGAGAAATGGCCACAACAAGTACCGAGAAATGCATGCGCTACTCCAAATTTTGCCTCCCGAGTCCGGAACCGACTAGAACTTTAAAAATAAAAGAAAAAAATCAAAATGTGCATGATTGACTATTTCATTTAGTCTTCATAAAAAATTCAAAATAATCAAAACTCATACTCAAATTGGCCATTTATAAAAATAGCCTATCCAAAATTGAAATTTTCCAATTGTACGAAGCACAAATCACAGCGGCCATCCATCAATAACAAACATGTAGGTCAGTTGTTCTTCACGCTTTGGCTCACGACTTCTGAGGGTGAGAGTTGAAGTACTGAGGGTGAGAGTTGAAGTACCCGTTGCATACCACCAAAATAGTATGAATGCAATGTAAATAAATTAAAAAAAAAATTAAAAAAAAAGGAAAAAAGATGGGAGATTCATCGAGGCTAATGAGGAGAAGTTTGTCTCCCCTTTTATTCTTACATAATAAGCTTCATAATTTTCTCCTAACAAAAAGCAAAATACACTTGCATGTGCCATCTTCACTTGGGTTAACCAATGAAGTGGGGAAACCGATGATTTCTTGATATAATTTATTGAAGTATCGTACATAATGTACGTGGAACATATTATTTGATCTTAATGTCGACACTATGATCTATGCAAAGATACTCTGCAATAATTACGGAAGATATGAGTCACAGCATATATAGGATATCTAATTCTACAGTTATCTTGTTACCTTTATTTGTTAGAGTAGTTGTTGTATTTAGGACTGTCTTTAAACATATTTAGATCGTAGTTTCCTCTCTAGTTTGACTTGTATCACTATAAATTCATATGCAAAGCAATGAACAATTCATTCGAGTCAATACAATATATTTTCGTATATTTTGATTTGGTATCAGAGCAATAGCCTAGGGTTTTACCATTAATTGTTTTCATATTTTTTTTCCGCTGCCTTGGGGGACTCTGGAGACTCGACAATGGGATCAGGATCGGATAAAGCGCTTAAATAAGTCGTTGTATGGTTTAAAACAAGCATCAAGACAATGTATGGTTCTGTAAATTTTCGTGAACTCTATTTAAGAAAGGTTTTCGTCAGCCGCAGGCCGACCATTCTTTGTTTATTTATCACGAGGGGTCAATATCCTTATATGTTTTATTTTATATCGACGACATTAGAATTATTGGCAATGACAATGATGCCATTCACAAACTAAGATCTTTTCTTGAGGGGACTTTTTCCATAAAAGATTTAGGTCGTTACAATATGTTTTAGGGATAGAAGTTTCAAGATCATTCAAAGGAATTTTCGTTCACCAACCAAAGTACACTCTTGACATCTTAAAATATGTTGGCTTTACAGGATCTCGTACTTCCAATTTTCCAGTGGAACAAAATATTAAACTTCTGCCTGTTGGTGGCATTCCTCCAAAATATTCCTTCTCATTATCGTAGTAATAGACTTTATATTATCCTCTTGCCTTATTTACCTTTAGGAGATTATCTCCATTTACTTGGGTAGTAAACAAAAAAGATATTATATGGTTTTATATATATTCTTGCCAAGAGGAACATTTCTCCTCAAGGGAAATTATCATCAAATCCAAGATGGTATCAGCCACTCTACGATCCTATTTTCTCTAAACCATTAAAATCAATGGCGACGGAACAACTGAAGCTCACAGACATTGTTGAGGCATATAGTTCTATGCATCTACATCAACCCGATAATGCTTTCTACATGGTTATCGGTGCTACCTCACATCTCACTGCTGATTCAGGTACTTTACATAATGTCACCAATTCTAGCATTGTACGGTCTATCTTAGTTGGCAATGACAATAGCATTCCAGTTACTGCTAGTGGTACCAAGCTCATAAACCTCCCTTCTCGTACCCTTCAACTGAAAAATACTCTTGTTGTTCCCGATATTATAAAAAACTTAGTTTCTGTTCGTATGTTCACCACTGATAATTGTGTATCTGTTGAGTTTGATCCATCTGATTTTTCTGTGAAAGATCTGAGTTCGAGGAGGATTATCCTTCGGAGCAATATTTCCGGGGAGCTCTACCCTATCACCAACTCTGTCGTGCCACCTACAAAATCGTCCCATCCTTCTCCCATTACCCTTGCTGCTTTTTCTCCAGATATTTGGCATAGCCGCCTGGGCCACCCTGGCAAGACAATTTTAGATGTCTTACGCAAAAATAATTCTATTCATTGTAATAAGAATAATTCTTCTCAACTTTGTCATTCATCTCAAGTTAGTAAACAAGTTATGAATGTAATTCCATTACTTTTTCACCCTTTGATATCATACATAGTGATTTATGGACCTTCCATTACATATCGATACCGGTTTTCCATATTATCTTATATAGCTTCATGATTTTACCAACTATCTATGGGTCTACCCTTTGAAATTTAAGTCCCAAGTTTATAGCAAATTTTTGGAATATCGTTCTTTCGTTCAAACTTAATTTGAACGAAAAATAAAATGTTTTCAATGTGACATGGGTCGTGAATTTGACAACTCTTCCTTCCATACTTCTTATCGTGATAATGGTCTTGTTTTTCATTTCTCTTGCCCCCAAACTTCATCCCAAAATGACAAGGCCGAATGCATGATAAGTCGTATCAATGATATCACCCGTACCCTTATGTCTCACGCTTCCGTTCCTCCAAAATATTGGGTCTACTCTCTCCATAATCTTCTACCCACCAAAGTCCTTAATTTTCACTCACCCGTGTCTATTCTTTATCAACGACAACCAACGTATGAACATCTACGTACTTTTGGTTTCCTTTGCTATCCAAATCTCTCGTCCATAACTCCACACAAACTCTCCCCTCGTTCCACTAGGTGTGCCTTTCTTGGTTTTCCTCCCAACCACTGTGGATATTGCTTCCTTAATATTTCCAAAAACAAGATCATTATCTCTCATCATGTAACGTTCGATGAAAATGTCTTTCCCTTCACAAATCTCACTACAAATACCTCTTATATTGTCGAGTCTCCCCCAAATATCCTCCATTCTTCCTATAACCTCTCTTACCCATCTATACAGAATGATCAACCTACTGACACTCAGGCTTCCACTATCCCACCCGCTACATTAGGACCCTATACCTCTCCTCACCGTCGGTCCAACTTCATATCTGCTTTGTCTGTTCTACTTCCAACCTCCAAGCCCACGTCAGTCCAACACAACTCTCTGGTTCCACCTATACGTACGTCGGTTCCACTTCCTCCACATATACGTACGTCAGTTCCACCAGCTCCTATGTCTTCACACCCACCTTCCCCTAATAGACCCCTATACCTACGTCAGTCCAATATCTTCTCAAATTCGGTTTCTCCAGGTCCTCACTGCACTAATTCCACAGCTGCAGACTCCACCATCTCCTCTACCCCTACTGCTACAGATCTTAACTCCACTACCGTCCATACTACTATCCTTCCCACTACAGTCTCTTCATCCTTGCCACCTACTAATGTCCTTCCCACTACAACATCTCCACCCACTACAGCTCATTTTCGTCTTGTTACTAGAGCCTCCCATGTATTTACCGACCGATCCACCGGCTCAATGTCCATGTTCAAACTTTACGGCATATCTCTCCAATTCCTCGCTCTCACTTGTATGCTCTTAGGGATATAAATTGGAATGCCGCCATGAAAGACGAGTACAATGCTATGTTGAAAACTAATACGTGGGAACTTATACCATGACCTCGTGATGCTCATGTTATTCGTTTCATGTGGCTTTTTTGTCACAAATATAATGCTGATGGATATTTGCAGCGACACAAGGCTCGTCTTGTTGCACTGCAAAAATGTTAAATTTTAGCCACAAACATCTTTCAACGGATTCATACTAGTCATGGCTATTAATGGAATGTTTCCACGGTTGAACATATGGCATGGCAGTAGGTCGTTCAGTTGCCATGGCCAATAGAATATTTGCTTCGGGACCTCTGTAAACCCATATTTTTTCGCTATAAATATTGGTAACACTTTAGTCACACGTAGGGGGTCGTAGGAACAGGTGGACGTCATCCGTGGCTATACAAGGAATTCCCCAAAAATTTGGCCCAGGTTCTAAGAATAAAAACTGTAGTGAACCCACCCACTTTCTCCTTCTTCTTCTATTTTACTCACACTACCATTTAACTAAGAGGCTAGAACCACCATCAAAAAATCTAAAATGATTTCTCTCCTTTTCCCTAGAAGAGACGCACAGGAAAATCATTCCCACTTTGCTATCAATTATTCACTTTTAAACCCTAAATCATGTTACCCCTAAATATCCATTAAAATCAAATCAAAACATAACCATATGTCTGGTATTTCCTCAATATTGACAATGAAAAGATCCTTTTACAAACACTAGATACTAAAATCCCATACATGTAAAGTATTTTCATCTCTGTTTCCTTCTCTCGAAAAATTTGGATGGTTCTATTTTTAAGTCTTAAATTTAATTGCTTGTTTATTACAATTTTGTAGTTGATTTTTGAAATCTGATCGGATTAATTCATCATTTTGATCTACGTATATGGAATTTTGATATTGATTGAGTTAGGTTTGAGAGTGCCGAAGAAGAAATGGAGAACAAGAGAAAGTGGTGGTGGCAGTGGTTCTTCTTAAAATTCATCAGAGGAAGATGAACATCTGGGACGAGTTTTCTAGAAGGATTACTGGTATGGGTTTTTACGTTTATGTTATTATGTCGTCTACTGTATGTATTCATGGGTTTCTGTTATTATTAACGCAATTTGAATGAGTTATTGTTTGTGGTTGTTGATGGTGGTTTTTAGTATAGGGTTAAAATCGTAAAATACTAAACACTAGCAGACATTTCAAACAAGCATTTACTAGGCGCATTAAATAAAAGCTTTTATTGTGTCTCTAAATAATTAACAGGGTATATTTTTCAAATTAGGGTTAGACAAACCAAGCCCTAATTCTCACTTGTGCCAATGGAAAATCATGCCAGCCACACCTAGCCTAAGTTAGCCGCGCCATGCCAATCGCACCGTGCCATGGACCTAGCTATGCTAGCCACATCTCGTGTGCCAATGGCAAACCATGCCAGTCACACCCAACCGAGCCAAAGCATGCCAACCATGCTATCCGCACCCTTAAATTTCAGCCGTTAGATCAACAATGAAGTTGATCCCAAAATGTAGCATTTCTAAACTGTGCCTCCGTTTTTGTTTGTGTATAAAAGAAGGAAAAAAACCCTAAAAACAAAAACATAACAATTCCCTCAGTGACGGCAACAACAATAAAATTATAGCAGAAGCAAGCGGAGGTTCAACTGCAGTATCACGACCAACAACAACAAGCATTATGATTTTTCCTCTCAGTATCTTAAGTTTTACCCTCTTCCGCATTGGAATTTTCATCTGAAACTCATTTTCTGTTTTGAACATTTTAGCTTTCTGTCTGGAGCTGCGTTTAATAGCTACAAAGATATACAGTTGAGCCTCCACCCACTGGTTATTAAATCCTATCTTTCAACCTTTTCACCTCTACCTCTATAACCAAATCTGAGATACAACAGATCCTCCAATAGCTTTGATGATCATCACATCAAAGGTAGAATCAAATACAGACGAGAAGATTATTTAATTTAGATGCATGTGAACCAATTAGTAGATCTGCCATTCTATTTACGATGTATGTGAACTAATTAGGAGATCTGTCAGTCTATTTTGCTTGTAATTAAGAAATTATAAAAATATCCATGGATAAATGTTTATATTGTAATTTTCCAGATCCACGTATGATGTATGTGAACCAATTACAAAACAAAGAAAAAAAGAAAAATAATAGATAAGTGATTAGTTAGTCCTAAAGACATCACCTGGAAATATTTCGTCTAGAAATTTTCAGGTTTAATTGATAAAACTTCTTTAAATTCTTTCACCTGAAAATATTTCGTGTATCAATGTTGACGTATGTTGGAAGTATTACAGATTGTGCCTCATTTCAAATGTATATATGTTACTCCTTATAGAAATGAGTATTAGTCTCATTGTAATGGACCGTAAATGCATCAGGACCATTGATGTTAAAATAAGCATATGCTTTTTCTTTTCTTTTTAATATAGATAACGGGGAAAAAACACAGACCTTAAGCTGTTAACATTTGCTGAGAACTTGTGCTGCTGTGCAGACTGCCGGTTCCCATTTGGTTTGCATCTAAACCATCCAAGTCTGATAAAGCTATTACAAGATTGTTAATATGAGTTCTAATACTACCAGGAATTAACTGCCGGAGATAATCATAATTAGACTGTTAACCGAAGTTTGGGTCCAAGACACATCAAAATTACACTCAACTTCTTTTCCACCATGATCCATCGTGGAACGAGCCCCTATCTTCTTCTCAACATGCATACTTAAAGAATTTGATTCAAAATGTATTATGCTTCATAATCGGTATTAGACTGATAAGCATATGCATTGACTTCTTATTGAATTAATTGATTTCTTCTGGGTTTTCTTTTCAGATTCGATTTGGTGGATGAATAAGATGGATAAGAGACTGAGGGAAAAGATGGTTTAATTGATTTCTTCAAGGTTTTTTTCTTCAGTTTCGGTTTGTGGGACGAAGAAGACGGATAAGAAGCCGAGAGAGAAAAGAAGAAGAAAGAGAAAGTGAAATTAGATATGGGGAGAGAGAAAGAGGTATTTATATGCTCGGTCAAATAATAAAAAAATTATCACATCTAAATTGGTTTCCATGGGTGACGGGATCGGTAGCAGATTTAGGGCAAAATAGTAATTATTCGGAGACCGCTATTAATCATCTCTGAATTTTTTCGATATTTTTATTATATCAGAGACCGCTTTGTTCGGTCAACGGTCCAATTACGGTCATTGAGGGTCTCGGATGTGGGTCATTGATACCCCATTTTCCACTAGTGACTCCTACTTTATATAGCAGATGGACTCAACAAAGGACTAATGGACATCCTATACAGCTAACTCTTAGCTATCACTAAGTACAGATGGAAGCACTCTATTGGTGCATTACATGTCATACATATTGACAAGTCACAACAGCATAGGTTGTTCTAACATTCAAAGTGTAACATTGGTACATTAGTTTGATAATCAAGCACTGTGACATGAAATACCTACAACTGGATATGTTAAAGAGAAAATACACATCGAAAGTCTTTTGATACTCTACCAGCTGATGAAGAGCCTAATGCAAACCAATCCTGGAGAGCCATGTTACTGCAGAAGCTTTAGAAGCACTAGTAATTTGCAATGAAATGTATAACTTGGCTTGATATATATAGTTGAATAATATGCTATGATGTTGATGCAGAAGAAAGCAAAACCATACAAATCAAAACTGTGTCAACTCTGGAAGTTGGTCCATCTCCTACAGTGTCAACTTTGACAGTTGACCCCTCTGAACAATATCAACAACAGTTGATTTCATAATGTAGTTCAATTGAATCTGTAGTTGCACTTGTAAAGTTCCCTTGTAGAGCACTCAAATGAGCCATATCTCTGTCACTAGTAACACACATGTAGATGAAGCTGATGAAGGGCTAGGCCATAACACATATGTAGATGTATGTTAGTTTTTCGTCTCACTTTCGACTTGTGACAAGGAGAGTTGGAGTATCTATTGGATGCCAATAAGTCAGTAATGCAATGAAAATAAAGAGAAATATAAAAAAAGAAAAAAAGAGATTCTTGGAGGCTAATAAGAAATGAGTAGAAGTTTTTGCTTCCATTTTACTCTTAACTGAGCCTCAGAATTTTCTCCCTCAAAAAACAAAATAAATTGTCAAGTGCACTTGAGTTAACCATACAATACGTAGATAAAAAATGATGCTTTCTTGATACAATTGGGGCATAACCAATCTCTATATGCACGATATATAATTTTGTTTCTAGAATCAGAGATAGCTTATTTAATCAATTTGGGTCGATACGCAGTACTTGTTGGTAGTTTAACAGGATGTGCCTCATTTCAAATGTATATAGAGATGAATATTATCATGGATGCTAATGGGGATACTAATTTACTAGAGAGTGTGCCAAAAGTCATATGAGACAAACTAGAAAATCTATTATCTTGTATGAATTTTGGCACTTTTCGTTGTAATTTGGCACCCCACATCAACAAGTTGGAACATTAGTCTCTTTGTAAGCGTAAATACATAGAAAAAAATAAAAAAATAAATTGTTATTCAAAAGGGTGTTGGTGTCTAACTTGTTGCTTGGTTGCCAACCAAAAACCCTGGTGTGTAATTTTTTAAGATTTGGAAATCAAATTTTGAAATTAAAACGATGTTAATTAACCATTATCTTCACTACAAAAAAAGGTCCTATTAGTGAGGGTTTAAAAACTGTCACAAATAGTCAAAAACCGTCACAAATAGCAAATACACCGTCACAAATACTCATTTGTGACGGACAACCAACCGTCTAGACTAGTGGCATCACAAATGTTATTGGTGACGGTTTTTAATTTTTTGTGGCGGTTTGGTCAACCGTCACTAATAGATTTCCTATCTGTGACGGTTATGTGGCCGTCACTAACTGTACTACCACCGCCGGATAAAGTTATTCCGGTAACGGCCGACAAATCCGGTATTCTTATTTGTGACGGTTTGCAAACCCTCACTAATATTTTCCAGCACTCATCGTTTCACATCAATCGGTCATCGGAATTCTCACATGGGATTGATTTGAGAGTTAAAGAATAGATTTTTCAGAATATAAATGTTAGGTAGAAACTTGCATTCATATATCACAAAGTTTTATAAAGTTTTCCATTGAACTTGTATTCATATACAACAAAGTTTCATGAAGCTTTGAAGCTTACATATATGCAAAAAATGCATATTTACTGTTTTAAAAACATCAGCCTGTGTGAAGTTTGGGACATTGTGAACACAACTGATGGCATGAAAACAAAAAAAGATATCATCATCTCATTCCCTTATATACCAAAAGATTAATTAGCACCTATATATCAGCCACCCAACTGATGGCATGAAAATAAAAAAAATACCATTCCCTTATATTCAAAAAAACGAGCACCTATATGTTAGTCACCCATCCATACACCATCTTCCATTCATGGACTTTTCCTCATATCCGCGTCAGTCGATGGGGTAACAACCTCGTACATCCTATAACATACGAACCATTTCAAGCATTATCATCGCATAAATTTTCATGCCAGGTTCAAGGTTTTTAAGGAGGAAATCACAAGTTTCATGCCAAGTTCAAGGTTTTTAAGGAGGAAATCACTTAATGAAGAAAGTTTATCCAAGGATCCCTGATAAGCTGTGTTGGTAGTTCCCGGCTCATCATGCGCAATAAGAAGTGTCTCTAATTCAACTATTCGTTGCGTTGTTGTTGAAGTTCTGTAAGAGTATTCTCCAGTTGTTTTCGAAGGTTCAAAATTTCTGCATTTGGTTCAGTTGTAGGCTTGGTTGATGACCTTCACCCTAATATTTCTGTGGTTTTATACCACTACCTAGACAGTGAACACGATCCCCTTTATCTCGTCCTTTCACGTCTGCAAATGCATCATGTCGTCCTTGTAGCATAATCGTAGAACCTGGTTGGCTATCTTGGATCTCTACTTCCTTCATTTCTTTCTACAGAAACACCGATCTCATGGTCAAATGCTTGAATAATGAAAACTAAACAAATTCAAAATTGATTAATGATAAAAACTAAACGACGTACAAGTTATGCAGCCACTTCAGGATCCATTAATACTTCATCCGCTTCAGTTTTATTTTTTTTAGTATGGGTAACTTCAAAAACCTCGTGATGTTTAGGACGCCGTCCTAGTTTCTTCCCAAGCTATAAAAAAAGTATTCAAGCAGAAACAACATCCTGATTAGTACACAAAGTCACAGGTTTCCATCAATACAAGTTAACATAGAAATCGATTCAGAATTCTAATTATCCAATATCAGTATAAAGAAAGTCAAACAAAAAAACTCAATTCGGAATTCTAATTATCCAATATATCAATATAAGGGAAACAAAGATCAGTCCACACAATATGATCTAAAAATATTATAGACACGGTACAGGTGTATGATCTATTTAGCCAATTTAACATCAACTTAGATCCTATCACAGTTAAAGCATAGATCAATATGATCTAAGAGAGGATTGTATCTTGTGTGTCAATAGGTTCCTAAACAATGTTAGTTAATTTGGACCAATTGGTTAAGGTCAGCAGACTCCATAAACATGATCACAAAACTGAAACTAGGCGTGGAAATAGAAACAAGTATACCTATGTTTAATCCCAAACACACCCATAAAAATCTTGTGTTCATGTAACATTCAAAAGTTTTTCATATAGCAAATGAGATGCATTACTCACAGTGACATAAAAGCTTACCTCTGCTGCACACTTTTCATGTGGTTTAGAGCCAACTCATATCCATTTTTCAGTCACAATACCTTGGAACTAAGATAAACAGTAAAGACTTTGTGAAAGCATGGACAAAAAATACCTGAAATCATAGAAAGGTTTGTTAGAAACTTAGTTACAAACATACAACAGATATTAAGCACAAATGACTCCACCAATAGTCCCCTGTAATTCAACCCCTTTACCAACTTTAACCTAAACTCCCACTAGCTCAGTTCACTCCTGCGAGTTCACTCTTTCATGAATACTTCAAGAACCATCAGCAGATTCATAATGACGGTATCGTCAATTGAGATCAAAATATAACAGTGATACGAATAAGCCAAATCTTATGTTCTTACAGTTTGCACAATATACCAACAAACAGCCTTGTATTATGGCAGTGACAAGAAGAAATGAGTATGAATCATAAACGAAGATGAGAACAACGAGATTCTAAAAGAAATGTGCATTTCTAGTTCACAGTTGAGAAGCGAGCATCAATCGTCAAAGCAAGCATAGATTAAATGGGTACAACTTAGAAAGTAAAGTTAAGCAACTCGATGATCAAACTGCAGCAGCAATGGAATCCCATTACATTCAGTCAAGAAATGAATTCAAAATACAACAGTGAGAACTAAACAACACCAACCCGGGACAACAAGAAGGAAAATTGTTAACTCAAGATTATTAATGAACTTACTACAACATTAACTTCAGCAAATATCAACAGCAACACGACGTCAACAAGAAGCAGTGAGCAATGAATAAACAGTGGAGAAATTGATGCTGCTCATAAAGATATGTACAAATTCAACTATTAAAGAAACTAAAATTTAAAGGATAGCAGCAAGATATAAACTCATCAAAGCACAACATCAATACAAACAAATTCAACTATTGAATCCACTAATGGTCCCCTGTAATTCAACCCCTTCACCAAATTAAACCTAAACTCCCACTAGGCTTCCATATATATATGTACATTATGATGTACTAGAAAATTTCAACCCAAAATAAATCAAATCAGGAAGCTATTCAAAGTAAACGCCTGCAGACGATTCAAAGTAATAATATTGAAACGTCGATGTCTACACGATTACACGTTACCTAACCAGACATATACATGTGTGTACGGCTTAAATAATGCTGAGGAGAGTCTAGCTTGACTTAATAGTTTTGACATAGGCGGAGCATGAAAATAGATAGGCGTCAGTTACAAGAAATACTATCTCCATAGAGGTGTAGTATGGCTAGGGAGTAGTAGTAGTTCATTAAGACATTGAGTCCCACAATCAGAAAATTTAAACAGTGGTACACAGCACAAAATTAATTGTAATAATTGCTTAAAGTGATTTAATGTTGGCCACGGACTAGACTTGCAGAGGTGTTATTTTAGAGCACTCATTGGGAAGGAGGCAACTTCCATGAAATGCCCTCTATAGATTAAATAACATTTCACAATCATGATCATGTCATGGCCAACTGTTAGATGCTAAACAAAATGGATACAATATACATTGAGTTTCAATTAATGATGCCAATAAATCCAAGGAGTTATATCTCGTTAAGATATCAACTCGCTCGGTCCAATCCAACATACTGAAATATCCTGGCGAAAGCAATTAATCTGAAGTTTGGCTTCATTCCCAGGGACGGTCCTGCATTTTTTGTTGCATAAAGCAAAGTTTTTTTTTTTGTGGCCTCCTACCAATCAAAATAAACTATACAAACCAAAATTTGCATTAACATTACTAACCCAAAAGAACGTCAGAACCTAGTACTTGAACATAAATCTAAAAGATGGTAATTATGAGGAGACTTGCAATCCACAAGGAAGTGGTCTACCACATTTCTCAGCAACGTAAAAAAAAGTGACATTTGGATCCAAGAGGAAGTGATAACAGATGGTGCTATTTTTTGTATCCACTTCCATTTCATTACATATCTAGCGCACTCATTTACTATACCTTTAAAATTTTCATCGCAACTTTGATCAGCATTTGCTGCAGAATGCACTAGATAATATCACTAGTAATGCAAAAGCTAAGAAATATATCCTAACTGCTGCCATCTCTCACCCTCTCTCTTTTAGCTTTCTATAATATAGCTTTCTTATATGTTGTGAATGAGAATACTGTTATACCCTATTATATACAGGAAAGTCATGGAAATTATGATATCAAAAAAGAAAGAAAGAAAATAGATATATCATGATCTGCATCTAAGGCGGAAATGACCTGATTCAAGGACACTTATAACCAAAAACCTATTTTGGGATGAACTAATTCCCAATTGATTCATTATAGAAACTGAAAATTAAACCATATACATCATCCAAACTTCAATTGAAAGCAAACCCATCACTGATTGATCAATCTATAAACTAATTTCACACAAAAACAGGATTAATTATAGAAACCCTAAAACCAACTTACCTTTCTTTTGAGTTTGAATTAACACACAGATTGACAACATAACCATCAACTATCTCCATAAAAAACTCTCTCCCTCAACACATCAGTATTAGTTTTCAATGAATCCCTCTTTTGAAATTGAAAATTACAGAGAAGGGGGAAAGAGGAACAAAAGAAGGATAAATTGAAAACAAAAGAAGAAAGGAAATTAAATTTCTTTCCAATCAAAATATTCACCTTAAAACACTCCTGCAGGTCCTTAAAGCTTCCTCCTTTATCCTGCATAAAAAAGAAACAAGAAATTAAAAGTAACAAAGAAAACAAAAACCCTAGAAATTAAAAAAAAAAAAAACAATCTTCTTTAAAGATTCGATAAAACCCCTAACAGATTCTGGTTCCTCAAAGTTTCCTGTTTAGTTCCTGCAAAAATAGAAACATGTAATTAAAATTAAGATTTATCAAAATAAAATAAAAAATAAGGAAAAAAGATGGACCGACGAGGTGATAACACAGAGAAGAGATGAGATGGTAATATAGAAAAGGTGGAGAAAAACTAGATCTCAGTTCTTCAGCAACGAAAAAATGGCGGAGAAAAAAATGGAAGTGAAAAAACCAGATCTGTTTCAGCAGATAAGGCTGAGAAAACGAATAAGAAAAGGAAAAGGAAAAAAAATTAGTAAAATATGGTGTAGAAACCATAGCTAATAGTCTGCCGGATGAAAAAAAAACTATATTGTCGGAAACTCGAAACCGACCAAATAAAAACTACCTTTGACTATTACTAGTATTTCCTACGGTTGGTCGAAAACCCTCACAAATAGAAACTATTTGTGACGGCCAAAAAAAAAAACTCACTATTAGGACGTGTTTTGTAGTGCTTGCTACATCAAAATTTATCTTATAAATTGTCTAATAGTGACTTGTCCGGTTGACCCTCTAGGCCGAACACCAGCTAACACACGACAAATCTGCCTGTCAAAAAAAGTATTGGTTAGTCACATTACATTTCCGCCGTTAGATCAGAGCTGAAATGAACGATATCAAGTGAACCCCAAACTTTATAAATATGTATAGTTTCACTACAAGAAAAACTGGTTTGAGCAACATAGCAGTTTTGGTTGCAAAAAGCCCATATTAAGTCACTCTAACCATTATATCTACTTAATTTGGCTCTCGCTCGTTAGTGGCAAAAGGTGCGATTTGTACAAGTCTAGAGCAGCTACGCAATCGCTTTAGTAATCAACCAACTCTCATGTAGCGTCTATTTTCTTAATTGCTTCATAGCTAGACCGACCTTACGGGAGCAAGCAAAATAATGATCGCTTTAGAGATAGACCGACCTCCCTGGAGCAAGCAAAATAACCATCTCTTGATAGATAGACCAACCATAATAGAGCGAGTGAAACGCTGATCGCTTGATAGATAGACCAACCATAATAGAGCAAGTGAAACGCTGATCGCTTGATAGATAGACCAACCATAATCGCTTCCTAGCTACATGTGTTTTAGGGGTATGTGTTTGTAATTGGTATAGACTTTGAACACGTCCGAAGTTAGTTGCTCTAACTCTTGCATATTCCGATGTTAAAAGGCTTTCCAATTAAGATTCTTATTCGGATGAATAACAAAATGACATTTAAATTAATACAGAAAACAAATATGAACCAAATTGAATAAAAAATTATTTTATTTTATTTTAATTAATTCAATTTACAAGATCATTTACTCAAAAAGAAATTACAATCTCAAACTTTTACAGAAAAATAAAAAATAAAATACTATCCGGAAAAAAAAATGCATTCACATTAAAAAAATAATAATAAAAAAATCCCATTAAAAACACTTTAAACTTAAGGATGAGGAACGCCATTGATATAAATATACTTCTCAATCTTGAAACACCCGTGAAAGATACCAGAATCTCACCGGACTAGCTTAACACTGGTCAATCCCTTGGCGTATATCCCTTTCCATCTATGCACGATCCCAACTGTCAGAGTGTTGTACATCTTTGGTCATTAGAACCTCTGGCTCAAATGTTGGGGTCTCAATAGTTTCCACTGAGCGCTTTCTTCCCTTAAACCTACAAAAGTTATGAAAATTGTCAAAGCAGATTAACCATAGTTGATAAATCAAGGTGATAAAAGTAAAGTGAACATATTTTATACAATTGGTAATGTAGATATCATGCATCACTTAACCTTGAGTTTTAAATGACTTTGAGAATGTGACACATTGTCCCTAATTCTTGAAAAAACATAAAACTTCACTTTCATGATTGATTGAATAGAGTAAGGAAAACTCTTAACTCCTAGCCAATCTTGGATAATTACAAATGAAAATATGCTCTAGTTCCGCTTGACGTGTATGACGTATCAAAACCACATGCTGATCAAACCAATAAATCAGCTTTGAAACTGAAGTACATCTAGTTACAGATGAAAAGAACCTCTTCTCGGTACATTATATTAAAAGAAAGGCGGAAATCTGATCTAAATGGAATGCATGCTTTTAAGAAAAAATCATAAGTAATAACTGCTAGGTGATGAACTCATCTCAAAAACAGAAATCAAACATATGAAAGAAACCTGCAAGTCAACAATTAACAAGGGAAAGGCTTAAATAAGCATATTTAATCACAAAACACCACATGGACAAAGAATTAATTCGGTGTTTGAAAAGAGTGAAGAGCAGCTCACCCCATCAATGAGTTACGTCCTGATTTTCTAGATTTCTTGTTAGCATCACTTGCTGTACTCATTATGGATAGTTCACTTCATGCATCCATTTCAGGAGTATGTCTACCAGGTGTATTCAAGTTCTCAATTTGAACAGATTTGGGAAGAACCATGTTCAACTTGTCATTATCATCAGCCTTTAATGGTGTCCCAGGAACTGTGACACCAGTATGAGATTTCGGGTGTTTCACAGTCAACAACTTCGTCATAGAATCCATAGCCTTTTCTTTTTGCCGATCTGAAACAAAAACATTCAAAGAGGATAATTAAGCACAGCTGCAATCAAATTTAGAACTGCTTTTATAAACATGTCATCTGATATATTACCATCATAACGAATTAGAGACTTGGGCAGTCCATTTGGTCTCAAGGCTTTATCGACCAAACCTTCTGTATATTTGCTGACCTCAACTTGCATTCTGAAATATCATATCAAGTGAAGTTCAAATCCACAATAACCTAATACAAGAAATTGCAATAACCAAAAAAGGTTTATCAACATACACATTATCAGTCCAATCATGCATGCATTAGCAAAAGCAACGGAACCTGGGAACTTTAAGAACTTAATAAATCACTTAAGGAAGGATGCTTTGTATTAAGGTGATAATATCCCATGAGGTTGCACTGTCATTAAGTTCCACAACTTAAAAACTTCAGAAATTTGGTTGCTCTTGGAGACACATTGAAGTGATGTAGGCTGCGTGGTGGAAACTTCGTGAGGAAATTGACGTTTCAGAGAGTGGATCGGCCAAATGTATATACTTCTTCCGGTCCGTAAGATATTGACGAGCCTGAAACAGAGATAATAACAAGGTTCAAAAGGCCTCCTACGGAGTAGCATATCACAACTGTTAGCAAACTAGCTTTTCTGTTCCAAAAGCAGTTCCTTGAGCACTTGTTTTAAAGTGCATACGTATATGTTCTACGAATCATATGTGATAAAAACAAACATTTAAAAAAATTCAGAAAACACAAAAACATTTTCAATGAATAGAGGTTCTTACCCAAGTAACTAGCATATGCTCTTCACGCACCCTACTGAAATCGAGTTCCTTTCTCCCAGTAAGCAGCTCTAACAGGACCACAACGAAACAATATATATATATCAGATTTCAGCGTTAGCTTACCACTCATTGCATACTCTGGGGCGAAATAACCATATGTTCCCATTACTCTTGTTGAAACATGAGTCTTGTCACCAACTGGGCCTAATTTTGCAAGACCAAAATCAGAGAGCTTGGGATTGAAGTCACAGTAAATAACAGGAGGGTTTGCTGTGCAATGCAAATGTTCTAGTCCCCAAGCAGCTCCTACAGCGATCTTCATTCGTGTGTTCCAGTCTAATGCATCCCCTTTAGAGCTTAAATCTGAAATTAAAAGCAATAACAGAGCTTCAATTTTAGTACTTTAAAAAATATATCCATTTTTTAAAGGTATTCAACAGCAATCAGAACATGATATGGCATCTGTCCTTCTAATGAAGGGTCACATCTATCCTTGCTAATTGTAAGTTGAACTTGGTGGTGCTAATGTTGCTAATCATAAGTTGTTTCTGCAATTCCCTGTGAAAATTTACACCAACAAATCGAATTATTCCCTGCTACCATCACACATCATTTTTATCATTGTCATTAAAAGCAAACTACTTCAAATTGTCACTAAAAAACACATAGAAATCAAACCCATACACAAAAAAACCAAACTATCTCATATAAATCAAAGTACAAAAATATATAAGTATACAAAGAAGTCAAGCACATACTATCTTGAAGAGGATTTTTACCTACCAATCTTCACACAGTTTACTAAGCTTCCTAGCCTTGTGCGTTACCTGCTGCGATTTTATTTCATTATCTATAGTTCTCAAATCTCTTTCGTAAACAGGGAGAAAAACCAAATCTTTAAAAGAATTGAGGAAATACTAGACCTTAATCAACAACACAGATGAAAATTGACTTCGTGAAGGAAGAATAGGAACCCAATTGAATATAGAAGTTAGGGTTTCATCTATTCTTCCTCTTTAGTTGTTGAAGTTAGGGCTTCTCTTATGAATCTACAAAGAGAAAACAACAGTAAAATGTAAATCCATCTGCTGCACAGATCGAGTTCATCAAAAATTATCTTAACCAAATCTGAGAGAAACCCCCACAATTTGATTACATCTGGTTTATGTTCTATTAATTTGATTTGGAATCAAAATCAAAAATTTCAAACACTAGTGGAAAATAGAAGTTTCGCGACCGCCAGGACAGGTCTTATATCCGAGTTAAACGACCTGTTTTAACCGTCTGTGAAGGGGTCGCTGATAAAGCGTCTTTTTTTTGTATGACCATAAGATGTGGGTCTCTGAATAACGACTGATTTGAACGGTCTCTAGATGCTGACACATTATATCGGTCATAGATTTAAATTATAATATAAAAAAAAAAGATTCAGATTCGCTGGAATGGCTGAATCAGATTGGATGGAATGGCTGAATCCGAAATAATCTGACTGCATCAAATGAAACTCAAATTAAAGTCAAATGTAACCCAAACTTAAATTCAAATGAAACTTCAAATTTAACTCGAATTCAAACTCAAACGAGAATTCATTCATTTATCCATTGGGTTTAAAATTACACAAAAAATGATGAACCTCTGAGGTCAGAAAAATACATATCCGAGCTAGCTAACAACAAAACAATAAGCTCCTCCGATGAGTTCAGAAAAATACTTCATAAATGATATTAAGTAGAGCATCCATGTGTTGTGTCCATGGATCACATACCACAAAGAGCATCGTTCCTACAAAGCAAATCAACATTAGTGCAATGACTTTGTTCAGTTCTTAATACAAGGTAGAACAAAATAAGTCACAAACAAAGTGAAAAAAGCAGTATGAAGATAAGGTAAAGCGAGTACAATTGCTAGTGGTTGAATTGTTTGCTTCCTCAGTATTGGACTATTTTACTAAAGAAAAAATAGATCTTTCCAAGGCAAGTAACAGAGGAGCACCAACCTTAACTCTTCCAAACTCTCCTGCTGCTCAAATCTTGCGAGTCTGCAACCACCTTCATAATTACGCCTGAATACACAACAAAATCAACATCAAAATATAAGAACACACAACACCATCAAAAATTGAATTTAGAGAACCATTGGTGGTCAATTAGCAGACCTAAAATCTCACAGATTCCCTTTTAAGATACTGAGAAACTAATTCAGTAGTTTAACACATGCATTTTGACACTACTATACATCCTTCAGTTTTAGAAGAAAGGGAACCTAAACACTGTCAGGTCATTTGTTTGTGTGGAAAATATTGCACCTTCTTATATCATTTTATTGTTTCACCCACATTTATATGTTTGATTCTTTACTTTTTTGCATTGAACTAGAACAACAAAGTTAACCAGGTTGCGCATAAGTGTATGATAGGCAGATACGATATTTTTCCCATACCAACATTGTGCAATACAAGTATTTAAAAAAAAATCTTCGAGTGGCAAGCACTAGGTAATTTAGTAGGTAAATAGCCAAGGGAGATGAAATGTGTATCTCTAATGTACCTAATTCGTTGCAATCTCCATGTTTTGGAATAGAACAGGGTGGCAATCTTCCGCCTACAAATTGGAAACATATAAGCGTAAGAAAGAAGCGACTCCAATTATGTACTACAACAAAATGATAAGACAAATCATGAATTAGTAAGAGTGAATTACTTTAAGTTTGATCATACTGAGAACTAATTCACTTTTGTCAAGAGGCTGCAGAGAACTAGTTATTGTCTCCAACAAGAAGAACGGATCTGTCAGCATAAACATACACACTAGAAGATTAAATTCAATCCAGGCCCTAAATTAAAGAAATTAGAACAGATTAAGAATTTACAAAACAAAATCCCTAAAATGAAGAAAGAACCCTTCATTATTTTAATAACTTAATCTAAAACAGTCAAAGAAATGTCCACTCATAGCCACTTAACAACTCAATCTAAACAGTCACCATATCTCCGTATCTATATTGCTATTTCCCTTAATTCATCACCACTTAATTCAACCATGAAATACAATCACCATTGCAATCCGGACCACTAAAGAAGTTTGCAATCCGGACCACTAAATAAATTAAGTTTAAACATAGTCTAAGATTAAGACTTAACCAACCAGGACCACTAAAGAAGTTTACAGCCATAAAACTAGTATTCAAGATCAACCACCATTGCAATCTGCTAATACTGAACACCTAAAACTAGTCTTTAAGATCAGAATATGTACATACATAAGTTAAATGTGAAACACATAAAATCTGCAGTCCAAATACGTACATAAGTTTAATAAAAATACTTGATCATGGGATGTAAAAGAAAGTTACTTACTTAGTAACATCATATCATGTTTTATCTGCACCTGGTTCAGTTACAAATGTGCAGGTCACTAATTAGTTAATCCTTCATTAACTGCAACATAAATGGTGATACAAAATACTTAAATATGAACCCATATTTAATGCAAAAGCACTAAGAAAAAGAAAGAATATATACCCATGTACATTTACTCGTTTATCTCCAATTTAGCTGCCACCTGCAAAACACAACCATACGCAATCCCATCAAATGAGATTTTAAAAACTAGAAAGTACTACAGAAATATACAAGTCCAGGATTAACGACATCAAACCATGTCTTCTATGTCTCATATATATACATATTATAGCAGGACAAGGCGACATTTTGCAATACTCAAAACCATCAAAATAATCCTATATCAAAACCTATTTTAAAGTGTAACCCCCAATCCCAGGGAAAGTCTATATCCTTGCTTCACACATTTAGTAAGCAGGAAACAAGAAATAACTATGCGTAACTCGAGTACTTATCATTGCTTAATCAATTCAACATACACAAAACAATGAACTCATAGGAGACAAAGCAAAGTTCAAAGAAAATCACATAGTTCAACTTCCACTAAGAAGCCAAGACATCATTAATGAAAAATAAATGATTTCCACCAAAACAAAAACACTCAAACTGTACCTGTTTTTGACCATTTCAGAAAAAACAAAGACATCCTCGTCAGAATATTCAGTTCCATAAGGTCCTTCACAAATAGTCCTTCAAATTCAAAATAAAAACAAAAAAAAGATCAAATCACCAAAACCCAAATAAGAAATTAGATCAAAACATCACAAATAACAAAGTTCTGTATGTAACCAAACCCAGAATTCTTGATAATCTGTTACCATGCACTTGCAGTTTCTTGCTCTATTAAAGCTCATGCCATGGAACCTAATAATTACCCAGCTGGAATCAACCAAAAGCGAAACCCAAACATCATCAACTCATGATATCATACTACCCCTAAAACCCAAATTGAAGAATCAAAAAACAAATTAACTCACCCCACAAAATAGACAAGCAATTTAATGAGCAATCTTATTAGAAAAATGAGTAATCTTATACTTCATCAGCATCACAAGGAATCACAATAGTAACCATTTGAAGTAAATCACATTCCTATAATCAATAAAAAGAACACTTAATTGAAACTATTACCAGTAAAATCAAGAGCTTTAAAATACTGTAACCTTAATACCAAAAATTAAATTTCTATAATTGAAGACTATGAAGAAAAATGTGTCATAGATAATTACCCAATTAATCGCCAGAGGATTTTATAATTAAAAGCACAGAGTACCATTGGAATCGATTATTTCAACATAAACATAAACTCAACTGCCACCCAAACTGAAACAACATAACTCATGATATCAGAAAATTCCATATACCCCAAATTGAAGAAAAAAATAAAATAAAACAGAACCGATAAGAAGTGTAATTGTCTAATTGACCAACTTATGCTTCACCACCACCACCACACCATCCATCAGGAATCATTATAGGAACTGGTTGAAGTAAACCGCAACCCTACTCAAGAAAAATAATAGTTCAAACAAAACTATTACCAGGAAAATCCAGAGATTGAAAATTCACCCTAACCCTAATATTAAAAATTAAATTTATGAAATTGAAGATGATGAAGAAGTCATAGATAATTACCCCAATGAATCGCAAAAAGTATTTCATTATCAACTACATAAACTACCAATGAAATTGATTATTAGCTTGAGGGTATTGAATTTTGTTTCACCTTACGGATCTGGATCGAGAAAAATAATTCGATTCTTTGAAGAAAAAGAAGGTGATGGAGGTCGATCGGGAGCAAATATTGAAACTTACAGAGGAACAAAAAAAAAAACAAGAGAATGATAGTCTGAGCTAGTGAAGAGGTAAGAGAAAGAGAGAATAAAGATAATGGAAGATAAAAGATAAAGACGAGTACAAATATACATCGATAAGAACGAAGAGGGCTATCATCCAAGCCGTTCTTTCTACTAAGCAAATCGTGACCATATAAAGTGTGGGGCCCATAATTGATTATCAGATTCACATCGCAGGTTAGGGGTCGTTGAACCAGTAGTTTTATGTTGGAAAAATAGTAAATAAATTTTGCAATTCAGAGACCGCTAATTATCCTCTCAGAATTTTTCCGATTTTTTATTATATCAGAGACAGCTTTGAAGGGTCAACGGTCAAACAACAGTCTATGGGGGTCTCTGATGTGGGTAGCTAAACATCCATTTTCCACTAGTGAAAACCCCCACAATTCCAAATCAAAAATTAAACAAACCCAGAATCTCAAATTAGAAATCAAACACATTAAAAATCTGAATTGATGATTGAAAGATGTATACCTTGAATAATCTCCTTGAAGCTCTCAGCAAAATCACCACCTTGAAGCAAAAAATTGATGATTGAAAAAATTGATGAACAGAAATTAGACAAGAGATTGATTGACAGAGATTGTTATGTTGATAATACTTCTGAACCAAATACTCGCATCATAGAAACACCCTTGGATCTAAAAAAAAATATTAAAAGAAACAAATCTTTCCTTCTGTAGGTCTGAGAATTTCCTTTAAAACACATACCTTCTTACCTAAAAATTCCCAAAACAAGGAAGAAATTTCATTAAAAAAAATCACAAATTTTCTCACAAAACCATAAAATTTCAAATTTCCTCAGAAAATCACCAAATCAAGAGAAAACATAAAACCAAACCAAACCCCGGATCCAAAATTGTATAAATTATAAGATTACAGACCTAGAAGAGATCTTAGACTTAAGTTCATCGAGTTCGATTCTCAATGAAGAAGAATCATCAAAAACTACTTGATGATTATCAGTATTAACTCCAGAATCCTCCCTAATTAAGAAAATTAATGTGAAAAAATCGTTAACAAAAAGAACTTTGAAGTCGTTATTTTCTGGAGAGACACAGAGTGGGAGGAAGAGAGCCAGAGAGAGAGACAGAGAATGGAATGGAAGAAGGGGATAAGGTTAGGGTTTTCCTTCTATGGAGAGCCAAATTAGAGGCCGTTGGATGACATAGTGAAGAAACAAAATTGACGGATGAGGTCCCTGAGTACAAGAATATCCACGGTAAAAAAAAATCAAATTTTTTCCTATAGTCAATCCGTATGAGATTTTCTTATAAGTTTATATCCGTAGGATTATAGATTTTAGTTTTCTATTGGTTAGAATAATCTCATACGGATTCACATGGATTTGTGTTTCTTTCATAAGGCATCCATCTGTGATGGTGAAGTTTCTTATTTCTGAATACTTTCATTTTTGGTAGGAATGTAGAGTTTTATACGAGGAACATGTCACCAAAAAATTAGCTTCATATTCATTGCTGGTTTGGCTCAGTAGAAAAAATGACGCTAAAATGTGAAGATTATGTCAATATAACCATGTCAACGGATCCTACCCCATTTTAGGTTCCACGCTAGTACATTTAGTGTTTCAGTGTACATTTTAAAACCATATATAGTACGTGAGGCGGATTAACGTGCAATCTGTGACATTTCAAACCATACATAGTGTTTCGTATAATATCTAGAAGAAAGATCATGTGACATTTCTTAATTGATTAACGTGCAACCTGTGACATTTTAACCTGGCCGAGTGCAATGTTGATCACTTGATAAATTTTAGACCTGGAGGCACATTTTTAGCACTAAGAAATTTTATCTAGTCACATGATAAATTTTGGTCACTTAAATCCTAAATCCATTATGAATCATATCTACTCGATAACTTATATATATCATTGATTTCCCTTATTATCTATCTCCTCAAACAAAATATCTAAAGGAATTTATTTTTATAATGTCTACGGCTTTTAACTGTAATTCTTCCTGCCTTGTGCTAAGGGTTCAAGATCTCAACCTGGCTGGGAGTGGACTACTATAAGTCGAAAACTTGGTAAGAATGATGAATCCATCCATTTACAGGTAAGATTCCTTCAAAACATTCCCCGAAACCTTAAATAAACCCTATTCTGGCATATTGTATGCATACACTAGCTCCGAGATTGAAACCTCGCTGGGAGTGGACTACTATAAGTAGGAAACTTGGTAAGAATGATGAAACCATCCATTTACAGGTAAGATTCCTTTGGAATATTCCCCGAAACCTTAAACAAACCCTATTCTGGCATATTGTAGGCATACACTGGATCCAAAATCGAAACCTCGCTGGGAGTGGACTACTATAAGTCGGAAACTTGGTAAGAATGATGAATCCAACCATTCATAAGTAAGATTCCTTTGGAATATTCTCTGAAACCTTGAACAAACCCTATTCTGGCATATTGTATGGAAACACTGGCTCCGAAATCGAAACCTCTCCTAGAGTGGACTACTATAAGTCGGAAACTTGGTAAGAATGATGAATCCAACCATTCGGAGGTAAGATTCCTTTGGGATATTCTCTAAAACCTTAAACAAACCCTATTCTGGCATATTGTATGCATAAACTGGCTCCAAGATCGAAACCTGTCTTGGAGTGGACTACTATAAATCGGAAACTTGGTAAGAATGATGAATCCATCCATTTACAGGTAAGATTCCTTTTGAATATTCACTAAAACCTTAAACAAACCCTATTTTGGCATACTGTATGCATATCATGGCTCCGAGATCGAAACGTAGCAGGGACTGGACTACTATAGGTAAGATTCCTTTGGAACATTCCCTAAAACCTTAAATAAACCATATTATGGCATATTGTATGCATACCCTGGCTTCGAGATCGAAACCTGGCCGGGAGTGGACTTCTATAAGCCGCAAACTTGGTAAAAACGATGAATCCATCCATTTACAAGTAAGATTCCTTCCGAACATTCCCTGAAACATTAAACAAACCCTTTTCTGGCATACTGTATGCAGACACTGGCTCCGAAATCGAAACCTTTCTGGGAGTGGACTACTATAAGTCGGAAACTTGGTAAGAATGATGAATCCAACCATTCAGAGGTAAGATTCCTTTGGAATATTATCTGAAACCTTAAAAAAACCCTATTCTGGCATATTGTATGCATAAACTGGCTCCGAGATCGAAACCTGGATGGGAGTGGACGACTATAAATTGGAAACTTGGTAAAAACGATGAATCCATCCATTTACAAGTAAGATTCCTTTGGAATATTCACAAAAACCTTAAACAAACCCTATTTTGGCATACTGTATCCATACCATGGCTCCGAGATCGAAACGTGGTCGTACTAGACTATTATAAGTCGGAAACTTCGTTAGAACGATGAATCTAACCATTCGTATGTAAGATTCCTTGGAATATTCTCTGAAACCTTAAACAAACCATATTCTAGCATATTGTATGCATACCCTGGCTCCGAGATTGAAAATTGTCCGGGAGTGGACTTCTATAAGCCGCAAACTTGGTAAAAACGATGAATCCATCCATTTACAGGTAAGATTCCTTCAGAATATTCCCTGAAACCTTAAGCAAACCCTATTCTAGCATAATGTACGCATACCTTGGGTCCGAGATATAAACCTGGCTGGGAGTGGACTACTATAAGTCGTAAACTTCGTAAGAATGATGAATCCATCCATTTACGGGTAATATTCCTTCGGGATATTCCCCGAAACAATAAACAAACCCTATTTTGACAAATTGTATGCATACTCTGGCTCCGATATCGAAACCTGGTCTTGAGTGGACTACTATAAGCCGAAAACTTGGTAAGAACGATGAATCCATCCACTTATAGGTAAGATTCCTTCAGAATATTCCCCGTAACCTTAAACACCCTGTATTCTGGCATATTCTATCCATTTACAGGTTCAAATATTACTAGAGGTTGACCTGAGTTTCTCTTTCAGATGAACTGGAAACGAAATATATCAGAATCGAACATCATAGGTTCAAAGATTACTAGAGGTCATGAAGTAGCTTTAATATATGATACATCATCGAAATCCGTAACCAACAGGAAATAGTTCAGTGCGATAACGGTTCAACTCTCATGTTATAGATTAGATGTTAAAATCCCACGCCGGTCCTATAAAAAAAACAAAAAAAGATCACAATCGGTATGACATTAATCTAACTAAATTGATAATCTAACGGATATATTTACGCAAAAGTAAAACTCATGCGGATTGTCATTTTATCCGACGACCACAAATTATGATCCTAATGACATTAATCTGGCCAATAGAGAATTAAGATATATAATTCAACGAATATTAACACAAGAATAAAACTAATACGGATTTCCACTTTATCCAACGACCCAGCATTCGTTTTAAATTGGAACAACATTTTAAATTCCCACCACTTTTTTAAGATGTTAAAATAACAACCACTTTTATGTCGATCCAATAAGGAGCTGGTTGTTGTTGACTCTTATCCTTCACGTGTTTGTTGGGAACTTTGTTTACTGAAGTAATTCAAGTGAAACCATGGAAGATATTCCGCCACGTGTTGACTGCTTGAAACCACTCAATAAAAATTAAAATACCAAATTCTCTCTAATGGTAGGGCGGTGGCTAAACTTAATCGCTCAAACAGGTTCGACCAACCAAACATATTTTGAGTCGCTGGTCATCATATCTTAAAGTAAGTAGATACTTACCCTGAAAAAGTGGTTGCTATATATTTAGATGGAAAAATATTTTACCGACAAAACAACTATTGGGGTCGCTAAAATTAGTGTATATATATTAAGAGAGACCTAGTAATCCGGTAGTCGCAGCATTAGTTGCTTGAAACATACCGGAAAATCTCATATAATCTCTCTAATGAACGGGTGGTCGCTAAATTTAGTCGCTCAGATAGGTTTGACCAACCAAATATTAATTGAATCGCTGGTCATCCTAGCTCGAAGTAGGTAGCTACCAAACCAAAACGGCGGTTGCTATATTCTTACCAGGAAAAGCATTTTAACGACTAAACTACTCTATGTGGTCGCTCAAATTAGTGGATGCATATTAAGACCAAGCCGCTAGTTTGATGGTCGCAAGTTTAGTAGCTTGATCCTTCAAGCGACCAAAATTTTGGGCGCTTGCTAAGATTTTAGTTTCTTAAGCCATGTTTTCTTGTAGTGTTTCCTTAGGGCATCCCAAGTTGTGATTCCCTCACCAGTGAAGAGAAGAATATAAACCCTAAAACCAATAACACAAAAGCTTCCTCATCTATCTATCTGTGTGGTTATCATCGACGACCACTAAAAAAATATATGGCAGAAGGAAGTGGAGGTTCAACTAGCATCACCAACAACAACAAGCATGATGATTTCTCCTCTATTAATACTAATTTATCAACTCAGACATCAATTCTGTCATGTATCTTTGAACGGAGGCATTACAGATGATACAGACGAGAAGATTATTTATAAAGGTGTATGTGAAACCAATTAAGAGATCTGCCGATCTATTTTACTTGTAATGAAATTGTGAAATATCTATGGATGAATGCTTTATATTGAAATCTTTCAAGATCCATGTATGATGTTTTATCCTATCTAGATGTATTGGAACCAATTATCAAAATAAAATCCTTAAAAATTATTTTTTACTGTTGATTCCAATCGATTTTGTTAGAACATGCAGAAAATTATGATTCACTTAAGATTGAACCATTTAGGAGATCTGTCTATTTTACTTGTAATAATGAAGTTTTGAGAATATTCGTTAATGAGTGCTCTATGAATTGAAAACTTCAAGATCATGATGTTTATTTTGTATGTGAACCAATTATCAAAATAAAATATTTCAAACTTATGATTTTAAATGTAGTTTGCAAAATACAAATAATCAGAACAATTTCAGAGCGGTACCACCACCATCATCCTGTTTATCTTTAAAGTCACTGTCCTCTTCCGTGCATTGTTCTGGCCCTAGATAATTAAGGCTCTCCACATAGACCGCTGCATTGGAAAAAATAATTCAGCATTACACATACATACTCATGGATCGAACCCAAAAACCATGGAAAAAATATGAATATAACCGAATCAAAGCACATGTTTCAGTACTACACATACGTACTCATAGATCATCGAACCAAAAAAGTGGAAAAACTTTGAATATAACCGAATCATAAGAATTTTATATCAGTAAGTCGTTTACATACTGTCAATTCTTACACAAAAGCAAATCGTATCAAACCTAAAAACATAATAGCATCATGAAAATCGATTTGATCTTCATAATACAAACGAATAAAAAATCAAATGAAGAAAAACGAACAAAATAATCAAAGAATATGATTAGAAAACATACACGTAAACACAAACAAATCTTCTCGACGTAAATCATAACGATGCATCATCATCTTCTTCTTCTTAATAAATTGGGTTTCTGTCAGTACGGGATATACGTACTGTTGCTTAATATACAAAAACAAACTGAAATACATCTAAAACCAACAAAATGGAAGTGGTATAAGTAAATCTAATAATGAAATGAACAAAAAATATGGTTATTCATCTAGATCTAGTAAATAATCAACAAATCAAACATGGAGATAGAAAAGTGTAATCAAACACAACAACGATTCGATCTTGAAACCCTAAAATAAACATTGATTTGATAGAAATGAGAAATATTGAAGAATTTTTTTTGGATTTGTTCAGAATCCATTCACAACAGCAATGAGAAGAAAGAGAAGAAGAAAACGAATATGAAAGGTTAATGTTCTTCTCGTGCTTATAATCCCCTGTTAAATAGGGAGGGTTATTTATGGTATTTTTAAATTTCGCATTAGTTATCCGCACGTGTACAGGACCCGGGATTAAAAAAATAGGTCCATTTTTATGTTTTCTCTTAATTATGGACCTCAGGTTACTGGGCTTCAGAGGGTGGACCTGCCACTAACTAAGAACACTATAATAGTACCTATAGGTAATTTCTACAATTTATTATTACTAGACACAACGATAGACAGAGAAAGTGAGGATGTTCACTAAAAGTGTAATGTTAATCACAATGTTAATTTGGTAGTAATTTAGAGTTTTATTTCATTATCTAAAAGCTAACTGCAACCATGTAGGGATCACAGTGCTTGTTTTAAGCATTTCAAGTGTGTGGTAGTCATTTAGAGTTTCATTTCATACTCCAAGTCCAAGACTCTCCGTATCTTTTATCATTCTTTTTTCTTTTTCTTCATTAAAAATATACATGGTTGCGCTGTAAAAATTATTTGAAAAGGAATACAATAATAAGTTTCGCACGGTTTATGCAACTACAAATTCGATATAATTGAATGTTTTATATGAGTGTGCTATTACAAATTTGAAACATAACCATGAAATCTGGTTTTAGAAAAGAATATTCATCACCAATATTTGAATAATGAGATGTCGTTGGATGTAATTGAAAATTTACATTCATGACCATGTTAATTTCATTGAAAAGTTAGCACAAATCTTGTGAAAAGCATGTGAATAAGATTATGCACAAATCTTCCCTCTTCCTGTTTTATGTTTTTTAAGAAGAATTAATCGGGGGATATGGGAATTAATTGGGGGATATGAATTACTTCCCCCAACCCATGGTGTGTGCTAAGGGGTGACTTTTGGTTATGAATATACTAAAATACCCTTCCCTCAAAATAAAATAAAAAACTTAAAATCAAAAAACAAAATCATATCCCCCATTTCCATCTCCACTTCTTCCCTCAAAATAAAAATTAAAAACTTAAAATCAAAAATCTAAATCATATCCCTCATTTCCATCTCCACTTCTTATTAATCTTATTTAGGGGTAGTGTTTTGAAACCCAAATATTCTCTATTCCCTTTCAAATTCTAAACTCTCCCCACTCTATATCAAATTCTCTTCACCTCACTTTGGAAACGAATTTTTTTTTTATTCGGAAGTGATGAAGATCATGCTGAAAGTGATGATGACCATGCCGGAATTGGTCTTTATCAATTCCGGCATGGTCTTCGTCACTTCCATTTTGAATTTTTCCTGGCTTTAAAAATCTTGGTACCGGCATAGTCAGTTGATATGAAGACCATGCCGGTATTTTTTTCCGGCATAGTTTTCATATTTATTTCCTATGCAGAAAAACAATACCGGCATGGTCTTCATATCAACTGACCATGCCTGGCCTTTTTTAAAAGCCGGGAAAAATTCAAAATGGAAGTGAGGAATACCATGCCGGAATTGATGAAGACCATATGCCGGACCACGGTACCGGCATGCCCGATAGTTTCCTATCAATGCCGGTAGTCAAGTGAAAAAAAAAATCAACATTCTGGATACTTTTCATTCTGTTCCGGCATAGGTATTTAAGCAAAATACTATACCGGAACAGATACCGGCACGCTCGAAAAAACTATTACCATGCCGGTACCTGTTCAAAACCAGAAAAAAATCAACATTCGGAAGATCAAAACCAGGAAAAAAATCGTAACGAGAGGGCGTAGCTTTTTCCAACAATTTATGAACATTTCCAACAATTGCCGGCATGAGTTTTTGGTTGAATACCATGCCGGCACCAGGCTTTTTCAGCTGCAACAATGGTGGATTCAAAGAAAAAAAATCAATTTTTCAACCTCTTATTATCAGTAATTCTCTCATCACAATCATCTTCCCATTTTCAAAAAAAAGAAATTCCTCTCAAATATTTTTTTTCCCTCCTTCTACTCTCACCCAAACACAAATAAAAATACACACTAATTTATCCCCCAAATACATAACATTTTACTAATTATACTTAATCACTAATCCTAATTAGTGGGGGTTAGATTAGGAATTAAAAAAAAATTACATAGGGGGTCACCCAGAATTGCTATTGGGACACCTATTTTGTCCCGTATCTATATCCCCCAATTAATTCCCATATCCCCCAATTAATTCTTCTTTTTTAAGGATACATAACTGCTCATAAATAATAGTTGCTGACATATTTTACATTTTTATGTTCTTTTAAATATGTCATTGCAGTCGGTTGTAAAAAATAATCAAGAAAGCATATTTTTGAAGGTTAAACATTCATCATTTTTCTTGGAATCAAAATTTGAAAACATAGATAATGGCGGTAATTGAAAGTTTATGTCACCAATCAGATGTAATCGGAGTCAGATTCTTGGTTGCATCACTCTATAGAATTTTCGAAATAAAATAAGTGTATCACAATTTGGAATTTTTTGTGTATTATTATTAATAACAACAATAATTAAAAAATGAATACCTAGAATAGAGATTATGAGAAGTCACTGGGAAGCCTAGCCAGAAGCTAGATTCCAATACCTTCGATACAAAGAATAGTGTTAGTACAAGTGTTAATAATGGACGGATGCTTATAAGTTTATATACGAAATTGGAAGTGTGAGATGATAGAGTTGGAGTATCTGTTTGCATGCCAACAAGTCAATGTAGATGCAATGTAAAGCACCATTAATATGGGAAAAATGCACCATATGAATATCGTAAAATGGGTTATATGACCATAACCTATAAAAGTGTGGGAACAATGGACTTTAAAATATAGGTCTGGGTGAAAAAGACATAAGAAAAATTAGTTATGTATACCCTTAAATTTAAACTTTATTCTTTATCATATCATTTTCTCTATCTTATTTATTTGTCACTCAAATTTAAAATTAATCGTGAGAAAAGTCTTAACTTCTTAAATATAAGTCGGATTTTAATAAAATTTATATTTTTGGAAAGGACTCGAAAATCTCTACAAAACAAGATCCATTGTTGATATGAAATTCGAAAAAAAAAATTTATTTTAACCTAGACCGAGTATACATTATGCACCCAGGTACAACTGACCATAATTTATTTCCTATAAAAATATCCATTATGCACCCAGGTGCAACTTGGACAAAATTTATATTCAATAGGAATATGCGTTATGCACTCAGGTGCAACTTGGCCAAAGTTTATTTTTCTATAAAAATCAAAAAAAATATACATTATGCACTCGATGCATCTAGACCAAAACCTATCTCACTATCAGGATATACATTATGCACTCAAGTGCATCTTGTGTAATTCGTGGATTATTTATGTTTAATATATTAATCACCTCCAATTTATTATACACAACGAAATTTTCCTCTATGTCTTTCTAAAGTTCAAAGCCACATACACCTGCATAATCACTTGCAATTGAATCATTTTAATTATTAAGAGGAACTACAAAAAATCATATAAATTATTCATGATGCACTCGGGTGCAACCTGGTCAAAAATATTTTTTTGTCATAATATTCACGATGCACTCGGGTGCATCTCGTGTATTTCATCAATAAATCAAATATTAACAAACGATCCAACACATAATAATGATCTGTTACGAATTGTTGAATTAATGAATTCGCAAGTTAACAGTTGGAATGAAGATCAGCTTAATAAGCACGTCACTGGCATTTTTCAAGGAGACCAAATCAAGGACATAAGAGTACAAGCAACTGGTAAGGACTCACTGACCTGAAAATTTGACCAGAAGTGGTGACTTTACTATGAAATTAACACATGCATAGTTTCTCCAATGGAAAAATGAAATCAATTCATACAAAGTTTCTCTAACGGCAAAATGATGTAAATCATGGAAATTGCGCAGAACCCAAAGTTGCGGCTTAGATTATGGTATTTGGAATTACCTTACAAACTTGTGTACTTCCTAGCGAGATGTTTCGACGATGCTCTTCCGGTTAAAACTAATCTACCCGAGTATGCAATAACCCAAGACCTAATCTGCCCAGAGGGTGGAAGAAATCAAAAAACTTACAACACATCTTAATACATAAAAAATATACCTAAGATCCCATTAAAATTGCTAGAACCCACAACATCATCTATGCATTCAACCATTCTATCACCATTAAAAGCTCACAGAAGCAAACATCATCCACATTTCCAACCTAAGATCTTATTCAAACAACACACACAAAATTCCCTTAAAATCAGATTTAACCATAAGAATCTCGAGCACCAACAATTTCGCTGGTATTAGAAGAGGAATGACAAACTGGTCATATTCAACCATTTCTACAAACACTTGTTGCGCATTACTCCACGTAGTAGCCATGGAAGAATTTGGTGTGTTCTGTTAACCCATGACATATCTTCTTCCCTACAACTCAACTAACAACAACCACAATCTAAACCCAAATCTTCAGATTCTTTCTGAAATCAATCACCATCGTTGCCTTAGCTTCTCAACAACAATGCGAATTTGATGAAAACCCAACTGTCCAATCACTTGTAAATATTGAATTTCCGATTCCATTTCTTGATTCCGGTAAAACTCATGTTTAATCAAAAACATTACTGATTTGAGCAAAGATTAGAGATGAGTTTGATAGGAAATCAACATCGATTAGATCCTAACACTACGGGAAAATTAGTAATCTACAACTGTAAATTGACAACTCGTAAATTAAACGTTGTAAAATGTAGTATGTTTTACAACGTTTTCCAACAAAAGCGTTGTCAAAGTAAAATATGTCCAACTCTTAGGACCAACAAGTTCCTAAGAGTAGTGACGAGATTCAGAACCACAACTTGTTGTGTGAAAAGTGTTGCAGAGAGAAGTGACCACCTTTAGAATTTACGACTCATATCCTAAAGGTAGTGAATGATTTTAAAACAACACTAATAAGGGTCGTTGAAGATAAGAAAAAAATAAAATTTGAAAAATGTTCTTGTAGAGAATCGAACCCAAGCTTACTAGGTGTTATTACAAGACGTCAACCATCCTGCTGGATTCACAATACTGGTAGATTTGTGCTTTGTCTTTTAATCAACATTCACAACCTTTATAAAGGTTGTAAAATGAAAATTGACTAGGAAAAAAATTAGGCTAGGGTGAGATTCGAACTCGGGCCTCCTCAGTGTAGGACTGGGATTCCAACCACCAGTCCAAAGTTACATGTATGATTATCAAAGTACATCTACGTTAATATTTAAGAATAATTTCAAATGAGCCTTAAAAAATGGGCAGTAAGTGCGCCATTTTGCCTGAAACATACAAGGATTTCTCTGAATTATACAAGGACGAATGCAATCACATTTCAATCAACACTCACATCACCAGGTTGTATATCTCAAAATGTAAATGAATGAAACAAGTGTAGGTGTATATTTATATGCTCAAAGTAGCGGATTCATGCAAATTTTGGTAAAGAAAACACAACAGTCATGAAGAAGCTGCAAATGCTCAAAGTTTCAGAGATTATAGGAATGTGTTACCTGTTTTTCTCGCCAACTGCAGAATTAGAGACCAACTCAATAAATCCCCTTTTCTCTCCTCCTTTATCCGGGCTTGAGACCGGCAATGAAATTATTCAATGGCGGAGTTAAAAAGGGGGGGTTCATCTGAAGAGAAACATTCAATATATCATACAAAAAATATTATAAGTCATCAACATAGCATAATTTTAATGATAAAACAAGTCCAGACCAATTCATACTACACATAAAATGAAATATTATTACATATGACTTTTTCCTAGATTTGTAATTAGATCAGCTATTTGATTTGCAGAAACTCTAACTTTTTCCTTTGCAGCAATGAAGATAGCATCTGAGGCCCATGTAAAAGCTCCACATTCTTCACATACCAGGTAAGCTATGTGCTTATTGTGTTGATTGTTGCATTTTTTTAGGTTGAGTTTGTTATTGCAGGTTGAAGAGAAGCACAACTGACTGTGTAGTGGACAATTTTTAAAAGAGTGATCATCTTCTCCACAAGCATCACAGCTTTTCACTGATGGTAACAACAATAACTTGGCTTTGCGAGGGTCGAAGCATCGATGTAAACCATTCAAAATAGGTGCAGGTAGGTATGGTGCACTTGAAAAACATTTTTCCATAGGTTTCAGTTTTTTTAGATTGAAGAAATGCTCTCACACCATTACAAGGAACATGCTTACACCTAGAATAGAGCCAAGGACACACTTTTGTCTCATGAATCCCTTGTTCACACATAGCACACTCAGTTAGGTTTTTTTTCATTCTTATGTTACTGTTGCTGCTACTACTGCTACCTGGAGAATCTTTCACACCTCCACCCATGACTAATTCAACGTTTCTAAATCCTAATTGAAGAAAATTTCTCCACAAGCCTAATTTCTGAACCCTAAATATTTTTAAAGGCTAATTCAGTGATGGCTAATTTACACATGATTGATTAGTGTTGATTAATAGATCTATTAAAGCTAGGACTAATTTCAACTGTATCATCATTCTCAGATCAATATCAATTAAACACAACGGGAAATCCAAAAAATAATAAAACCCTAAAATGGGTTATAGAATCAAACCTTCTTTTCCTTAACATAAGGTGTTGGTGGTGAAGAAATCTTCAGCTGAATCTATTGATGGGTTTTAAATTTTCGTGGTTAAAGAGATGAAGGAGGAGGTTCTGCGGGAGATGAAGGATAAAAAAGAAAAAACGACCGAAAAGAAGATAAGTGGAGGAGAATAAGTGATGGGGAGATTGAATAGATAAGAAGAAAAATATAAATAGATCTTATGCAACCCTTAGAAGAGTTGTAAAATGAAAAATAACTATGGAAAAAAAAGATCCTGGTGAGAGTCGAACATGAGTCTCCGTTGTCCCAATATAACATTCCAACCATCCTGCCACATTTATACATGTAATTATATTTACATTCATTTATATATTAGACCAAAATTTTAAATCAGCCTTTAAAAAAAGGTCAAGAAATGCACCATTTTGCCCGAAGCATGAATTCTGTCCAATGCCTGCAATCACATTTCAATCAACAATCAAAGTACCAGATTCATGGAAGTTTTAGTGAATTGTACAAGGCCTGCAATCACATTTCAAATTCCATGAAGAAGTTGCAAAATCTTAAAGTTGTGAATTATATTAACTGCAATAAAAGTAAGACATTGACTGCAAAATAAGAAAAGACATTCCAGAAAATAAAACTGCAAAATCAGATACCGGCACATGATTATATGTAACCAATTTAAGAAAATCTGCATTTAGAACTCAATAAATCCCATTTTCTCTCCTCCTTTACCCGGGCTTGAGACCGACATTGAAATGATATATCATTTCAATGGCGGAGTTAAAAAGGGGAGTTCATCTCCAGAGAAACATATAGCATATCATACCAACAATATTGCAAGTCATAAGTAAAGCAAAAATACAATCTGAATATATATGAAAGAAACAAAATAGGTTCAGAGCATCAGTGGAAATGAAAAGAGTATTTAAACCCACCATTAGCGGCACTTCTTTTTCTTATTCTTCTTGTTTTTCTTCTTTGTTGTAACCACTAAGATAGGCTCAGCATCAGTTCTTGCATAAATCTCCGTCTCATCATCCATTTGTAAGCCAAGAGTTGAAGGTTCCACTGGATGGCAACTTGTGTCTTCCTGTTCATTGTATTCCTCTAATTCATGGAAACCCCTTGGTGGTGGTTTTAACATCACAAACCAATTCGATGTATCCGACTCTCGAGAATAGAAAACTTGTCGGGCTTGCGACGCTAAAATGAATGGATCATTTTTATATTGGTTCTTATGCTGACGTAAGTTGACCAATGTAAAACCTATTTCTAGCTTGACACAAAAATAGGTGTGAGCCCAGTCACATTTGAATATGGGAATTTGAAACATATGTTGGTAGTACAACACGAGAATTTCTTCTAAAACGCCATAGAAACCACTGCTTATTTGTGATGATGCAACTAAAGATTTTGATTCAATTGAAACACCACTGTTTTTCGTGACTCTTTGAATATCCTTAGTAACAAACCTTGACCCATTTATTTGCAAGCCTTTATATGATACACATTTTTCTAAAGGACCATGTGACAACCACCGTACTGTATTTGATACTGACATGCCTTGACCAATTTGCATTTTAACCTATCAATAAAATTTAGTTAGCAGAACACAAATGACCACAATAATGGGCGCAAACTCTATGTTTTGGCTTGGTAAGATCTAATTAAGAAGTGAATGACAGATTCATCCCTAGTGGTGAAATATAACTATTGTTTTGTGGGTAATGCTAAAAAGAGGTACTACGTACTCAGGAAAAATTAATGAATCTAATAAATTTCAAACATATATAACAAATAACCAAGTGGCGTTGCACGTACCTTCTGCTTTAACCAATCTGCAAATGTTTACGAGTGTATGGAAAGGATTTGGTCTTCACTGGAAATATCGGAAGATCTTAACTCATCCATATGCATTCTAATAAGAAAAAATTTAATGTGGAAAAGATTCGTAAAACACAAGTGCTTATACTGCTAACAATTTTAAATGAACATATAACAGTGCTACTTACGTTATATATGGTTCAATTGCTGCCGTGTTAAAAATCACATATCTATGAGCGATCTTTAGCATATCACTACCGAAACACACTTGAACACCTCTAGAAAGAGGACGTCCTGCCGGCGTGGAATCATGTTGAATGTATTCATTATGGCTTTGATTTACTCCTCCTTCAGAATGTTTGTCCCCATGAACATCAAAATACCTGACGCACTCCATTCCCAGGTAACACTCTGCTATACATGCTTCAGGTTGTGCGTAATTATTTACGTATTCTTTGAATGTATTCATATACCTGCGACAAACCAAACTTCTAATTACTAGCACCCAACTCCCATTTACACAGAACAAAGCTATAACATTGTACTTAAAATAACTAAAAAAAAAAATTCATAGTAACGAAACAATTACCTTTCAAATGGATACATCCAACGATATTGTACGGGTCCACCTAAATGCACTTCTCGAGCTAGGTGAATTTTCAAGTGTACCATCACATCAAAAAATGATGGAGGGAAGTACATCTCCAACATACACAAAGTCTCAGCAATTTCATCTTCAAGTTCTATCAATCTAGTGAGATCAACAGCCCTTTGGCATACTTCGTTAAAAGAAGAACATAACCGATTTATGGCATTACTTGGCCCATCAGGTAAAAGTCCTTTCAAAGCTACATGTAATATTTGTTGCATCATAACATGGTAATCATGAGCCTTAAGGACACCTAAGAAACCATCTTTCGAGAAATGCCTCCTAAGATCAGAACTATACCCATATGGAACCTTCATATTTCTCATCCTATTATAGAATACATCCTTTCCCTTAATGCTTAAGTTACATGGTGCTGGCGGAAGCCAAATTCTGCCATTTTTGATCACATTCGCAACTCTTCTTTGATTCCCATACTTTTCAGATCATTACGGGACTTTAAGCCATCTTTTGTATTGTTTTTTATATTCAATAGAGTACCAATGACACTCTCACAGACATTTTTTTCCGTATGCATAACATCAATATTGTGTCTTAGTAACAATTCCTAGGAATGAAGGAATAACATAAAAAGTATGAGCAAGTCACTTGAGTTGTAGCTATCATAAATGAGATTTAACATGCAGATATGAATATAAGACTGAAAAGAAGATAATTTTAGGTTATAAGTTACCTTCCAGTAAGGCAAGTCGAAAAATATTGACCGTTTGTTGAATATCGGATGGTCATCAACTCGTGCACCAGAACTAGCACCAACACTCATACCGGCATCAGTAGCAACTTGCCTTTTCCGCTTCCCGCAGTTAGATTTACCGTCATTTGCACTTGTTGCCGCATTACTTTGACCCTTTTTCTGCATCTTCTTCTTATTTTCCTCTTTTTCTTTCCTTTTCTACACCTCGTTCTGCTTCGCTTTTCCAAAGTCATTTACAATACTGCTCTGACGTTCCAAAGCCTCGGCACTAGACATAGTACGTGGCTTTTCCTTCGTCTCAATTTCTCCATTGAAACATGCTTTCTTCTTAGTCGATCGAAGAGGATGATTATGAGGTAGAAATCTCCTATGATTCATGTAAACAGTTTTATGACTAAACGGCAACCAGGTTGAAAGAGTATTATCACCACAAATAGGCAGGTGACTTCCCTTTATATGTACATCCCGATAGGTTACCATAAACGGAAAATCATTTATCGTCCACATTAATAATGCCTTCAAATTGAACATTGTCTTACTAAATGCATCATAAACCTCCACGCCGTTTTCCCATAACTTAATCGGATCATCAATCGGTGGTTGCAAGTATATATCGATGTCTCTACCTGGTTGTTTCTTTCCGAATCAACAAGCTTAATATAATATTGTCGCCTTGCATACACTCCACGAGGGGAAGATTATATACCACAATCATCACCGGCCAACAACTATGGGTTGGGGAAAGATCGCCAAATGGATTAAATCCATCAGCCCATAAGCCCAAGACGCAAATTACGCGATTCAAGAAAACTCCGGAACTTTGTGTCTATGTGCTTCCAAGCCAAAGAATCCGTTGGATGACGCATCTTTCCATCTTTACTCTTATGAGTCGCGTGCCATATCAACTGCTGAGCTAGCTCTGCTGAGTTATACATTCTCCTTAATCTCGGCACAATGGGGAAGTATCTAAGCACCTTCACTGGTATCTTCTTTTTGGGCTTGTCTACCATGTCAGCATCATCCATGTTAGACGTGTCTTCCTTCCACCTAGAATAGTGACATTTAGGACATTCATCCTCGTATTTCAAATCATTTCTAAAAAAACAACAATCATTCGGACATGCGTGTATTTTCTCATAAGTGAGTTGGAAATCTTTCAGCAACTTCTTCACTTCATAAGTTGATTTAGGAAGACAATGACCTGGGGGCAACACAGAACCAATTGTCTTGAGAAGATCATCAAAAGCCCTTCGAGATAAACCATTTACTGTCTTGTGCCTATACAACTCAGTAGTCATGCTTAGCTTTGTGTGTGTAGTACAACCAGGGTATAAAGGGAAGTCGGCCTCTTCAATATCTTTCATCAGCAACTCTTCGTCGTGGTTTGGGAACCCTTCGTCCTGCCTAGGTTCACAAACCCCTTGCCCTGGTTCGACATCACCTTCAACATTAGCATCTGTCCACATCTGGTAGAAAGTACGTTGATGTGTTGCTCTGTCTTCATGAACATTATTAAAATTGCTAATATTCTCCCCGTGAAGAACCCACTCGGTGTAAGTAGGATCCATACCCCATTTTAGCAAGTGCATATGTATTGTACCAGGAGGAAGTGGCGCAGCAAGATTCTTACAATCCACAGAAGGACAACTAAACTTAGAAGGATTTCCAAGTTTCTCATGAGCCAACTCTACGAACTTCTTTATTGCATCCTGGTATGGAACTTCCCCCCTACATTAAAACTCTAATGGTTAGACATACTAAGATCGATTAATCTCATTATTAGACCTACATACCCTGTAGAGACAGTTATGACTTGGATTTACCTTGGCCAACGAACCCAATCCTTATTCATCATTTTACAAGTTAAGAGTCAGTCCTGGTTGAGTTCAATATGGTTCTTTATTTCCTTCCCACTGTCAATGAAAAACATTCTCATATTAAAACATATATAAACTTTTTCTGGGCACCAACTTGACATTATATGGACGAGACATACATAATTTGGTTTGAAATGTTCTACACACTTCAAAGATTTAACCATTTCTAATACATTGTGGGATTTCAGGTAAATAAAACTTATTGATATAAATTCACATAAATTTGGTGCCCAAAACAAAACTATTGAAATGAAAAACATAACAAGTAACTTTTACTGAATTGACAACTAGATGAAAAATATTGAAATGAAAAATAAATTTTACATTAACAGACTACAATCGGTTCATTTTAGGATCACTGAAAGCATAAATCCAGTGAAGATTAACAAAGGGTTAGCTAGATGCAAATAGACAACTAGATGCGCACTAAGACGTAACCAGGATTTTAGTGACTATTTTAATGACTGCAAAATAGTGGTTATCTCATCGGCTACAACTATAGAAGCGACTGCCAAATAGTTTATTATCTCAGCAAGCATCAAGCCTTTCCAGATAATAATAACCAATCCTTTATTCCCAAACAAGTTGAGGTAGTTGCCACATGTCACAACAACAAACAAAAATTAAAAATTGAAATTCAAAATGATGATAGACAAGGGAGCCATTATACTTCAGAAGTCAGTGGTGAATGAGAGTGCAACGAGCAAGATAGCCATCCTGCGAATAAAGGGTAGAACCGGTCACTTACAGTGAATTTATAGCAAGAGAGTCAACCCAGTGAATTTGCGACCACTTACAGGAGATCGAAAAAACATTCTAAGTGAGGTTTTTCTTATTGAGACTTGTTATGCAATGTTGAAAATTAGTCCATTGCTACTCACAGTAACTCACACTCTTTGAGCTGCAATTAAGAAGAAAATTAAGAAAATTATACAACTGAAAATTAAGAAAATTAAGACTCAAAGGAATTGATAATACAACGGAAACAATCCTCTAGCTGTAATGAAATCATTAAAAGGTGCATCAACATTTAGATTTGAAGTAATGACTGTAACTTATATTCACTGAAATAAATAAAGCACAGAAAGACCCAACTGAAAAACGTATAAGGCCAATTTATGATGACAATGATACACTCAACAAACACTTGGGTGTGAAGACTACAAGATGTCTATGCATCTCATATGAAAACCCATGGCTGCATTATGGTACCACTTGATTCTCACATTCCAACTCTCAATACAACTAAGAAGTTACAAAAATTGGTGTTTATTGCCTCCTATTTACTCAAAAACTCCATAGAAACGTAATCTGTATGCCTACACACTACTATAACATTACCAAATCGAACAATCTAACACCTAACACTACCAAATCAAAGATACTTTCCTAACTGCTATTCCCATTTCCACTCAAAATCCATTCTAACAAGTCCAAATCCATTCACCAACACCATTAATGACAAATCAAGTTTAAAAAATTAATGTAACGGTTGAAATGATTGAAATTAAAAGATACCAAATCATGAAACCCTAAATTTAATGCAAATTGAGATGAAACTATTACAAAAAATAATTAAAGCAATCGATTCTGGACCCAATTACAAGATCGATCTGTTGATGGAGAACCTCGATTTGTTGATGATGTTAACAGAGCTACCTAAACTCGATCTGTTGATGGAGAACCTCGATTTGTTGATGAAAAAAATTCCTTTTCATAGATCTATTTGCTCGATTTGTTGATGATTTTGACTTGTAATGGTTTGATTGATGGTGTTTCGGCAGATGGAGGAGATCTTTTTCTGTTGTTAGAAGAAAGATAAAAGAAGAGACGAAAAATAAAAGAAGTGGTTGAGGAAAGAAAAGAAAAGGATAAAAAGGAAAAAAAAATTAAAACAATGGACGGTTAGAGATCGATGTAAGGTTGAAATGGACAGTTGGAGATTGAAATGGAAGTTGTGATGCAGTAAAAAAAAATTCATGGCCCTTTCACAACCGTTAGAAATAGTCGTCATAGGGGTTTTTTCAGTCTTTCGAAACATCTAAATTTTTTTCACTTCTGCTAAGTTTTTTCACTTCTGAAAAGTTTTTTCACTTCTGCTAAATTTTTTAACTTCCGCTAAATTTTTTCACTCCTCGAAGTTTGAGAATTCATGTGTGTTTAGGGGTTCATGAGATTATTCTCAAGGAATCTTACGCGCAAACTGCTAAAGATCCATCGTTCATGCGAAGTTCTCGTCTCATAGTGGTACACTCCGGCCGAGTTTCGATCTCCGGACAAGTTCACTCCTCAAGTATGATGAATTCGTGTGTGTTTAGGGGTTCATGAGATTATTCTCATGGAATCTTACACATAAACTGCTAAAGATCCATCGTTCATGCGAAGTTCTCATCTCATAGTGGTACACTCCTGGCCAGGTTTCGATCTCCGGATAAGTTCACTCCTCGAAGTATGCGAATTCGTGTGTGTTTAGGGGTTCATGAGATTATTCTCATGGAATCTTACAAACAAAGCTAAAGATCCATCGTTCATGCAAAGTACTCGTCTCATAGTGGTACACTCCTGGCCAGGTTTCGATCTCCGGACAAGTTCACTCCTCGAAGTATGCGGGTCGTGTGTGTTTAGGGGTTCATGAGATTATTCTCATGGAATCTTACGCATAAAGCTGCTAAAGATCCATCGTTCAATGCAGTTCTCGTCTCATAGTGGTACACTCCTGGCCAGTTTCGATCTCCGGACAAGTTCACTCCTCGAAGTATGCGAATTCGTGTGTGTTTAGGGGTTCATGAGATTATTCTCATGGAATCTTACCACAAACTTCTAAATATCCATCGTTCATGTGAAAGTTCTCCTCTCGTCTCAGGGGTTCAGTGGTCACTCCTGCTAAGATCCATCGTTCATGTTCTCGATCTCCCGACAAGTTCCTCCCCTCGAAGTATGCGGGTTCGTGTGTGTTTAGGGGTTCATGAGATTATTCTCATGGAATCTTACGCATAAACTGCTAAAGATCCATCGTTCATGCAAGTTCTCGTCTCATAGTGGTACACTCCTGGCTGGTTTCGATCTCCGGACAAGTTCACTCCTCGAAGTATGCGAATTCGTGTGTGTTTAGGGGTTCATGAGATTATTCTCATGGAATCTTACGCACAAAATTCTAAAGATCCATCGTTCATGTGAAAGTTTCTCGTCTCATAGTGGTACACTCTGGCCAGGTTTCGATCTCAGGACAAGTTCACTCCTCGAAGTATGCGAATTCGTGTGTGTTTAGGGTTCATGAGATTATTCTCATGGAATCTTACGCATAAACTGCTAAAGATCCATCGTTCATGCGAAGTTCTCGTCTCATAGTGGTACACTCCTGCCCGATTTCGATCTCCGGACAAGTTCACTCCTCGAAGTATGCGAATCGTGTGTGTGTTTATGGGTTCATGAGATTATTCTCATGGAATCTTACGCATAAAATTCTAAAGATCCATCGTTCATGCGAAGTTCTCGTCTCATAGTGGTACACTCCTGGCCAGGTTTCGATCTCCGGACAAGTTCACTCCTCAGAAGTATGCGGAATTCGTGTGTGTTTAGGGGTTCATGAGATTATTCTCCATGGAATCTTACGCATAAACTGCTAAAGATCCATCGTTCATGCGAAGTTCTCGTCTCATAGTGGTACACTCCTGGCCAGGTTTCGATCTCCCGGACAAGTTCACTCCTCGAAGTATGCGAATTCGTGTGTGTTTAGGGGTTCATGAGATTATTCTCATGGAATCTTACGCATCAAATGCTAAAGATCCATCGTTCATGCGAAGTTCTCACTCGTCTCATAGTGGTACACTCTGCCAGGTTTCGATCTCGGACAAGTTCACTCCTCGAAGTATGCAAATTCGTGTGTGTTTAGGGGTTCATGAGATTATTCTCATGGAATCTTACATATAAAAATGCTAAAGATCCATCGTTCATGCGAAGTTCTCGTCTCATAGTGGTACACTCCTGCCCAGGTTTCGATCTCCGGACAAGTTCACTCCTCGAATTATGCGAATTCGTGTGTGTTTATGGGTTCATGAGATTATTCTCATGGAATCTTACGTAAAATGCTAAAGATCCATCGTTCATGCGAAGTTCTCGTCTCATAGTGGTACACTCTGACCCGCCCAGGTTTCGATCTCCGGACAAGTTCACTCCTCGAAGTATGCGAATTATTCGTGTGTGTTTAGGGGTTCATGAGATTATTCTCATGGAATCTTACGCATAAAATAAACTGCTAAAGATCCATCGTTCAAGATCCTTCGTTCATGCGAAGTTCTCGTCTCATGTGTTTGAAAGTGGTTACTCTCCTGCTAAAGATCCATCGTTTCGATCTCGGACAAGTTCACTCCTCGATCTCAGGACAAGTTCACTCCGAATGTGAATTCTTGTGTGTTTAGGGGTTCATGAGATTATTCTCATGGAATCTTACGCATAAACTTCTAAAGATCCTTCGTTCATCGAAGTTCTCGTCTCATAGTGGTACACTCCTGCCCGGTTTCGATCTCGACAAGTTCACTCCTCGAAGTATGAGAATTCTTGTGTGTTTAGGGGTTCATGAGATTATTCTCATGGAATCTTACGCTTCTAAAGATCCTTCGCTAAAGATCCATCGTTCATGCCGACAAGTTACTCATCTCATAGTGGTATACATCCGGCCCATCGTTTCGATCTCCGGACAAGTTCACTCCTCGAAGTATGCGAATTCTTGTGTGTATAGGGGTTCATGAGATCATTCTCATGGAATCTTACGCATAAACTGCTAAAGATCCTTCGTTCATGCGAAGTTCTCGTCTCATAGTGGTACACTTTGCCTGTGTTTCGATCTCCCGGACAAGTTCACTCCTCGAAGTATGCGAATTTGTGTGTGTTTAGGGGTTCATGAGATTATTCTCATGGAATCTTACGCATAAACTGCTAAAGATACATCGTTCATGCGAAGTTCTCGTCTCATAGTAGTACACTCCTGGCCAATTTTAAGTCAGAACCCATTTTCAGACGACGTTTTATTCATAGTTAGTAGTCAGGTTTGAAGACGAAGTCACCAGAATTTTGAGTTTATACCTATCAAATGGTTTTATTGTAAGTGTTTGTAATCCAACGAACCAAATTTAAGGAAATCAAATCACAAGCCAATCTAACGGTGAGGAAGCCTTGTTTGGTTAACAAATTTTGTGTTTTCTTCTCAATCCATATGCTTTGTTTCAACCAATGGGATTGTCAAGATTCTGATCTAACGGCTAAAAAAGAGCATCCGGATTGTGGGTTTCCCACCCAAACATCCCGCCTAAATTTGGGCACATCCTTCTAGATTTTGAACCAAATTTGGTTTCCCACCAAACATCCCTAAAGAGAATACTTTTGACCATAGACCAAAATTATTCTCTCATTTCTTTTTTTCTCTTTCTCTCTATCTTCGTTCCTCCGTCTTTGCAAGTTGTTCTCTGCAAACTCAGGAAAAAAAACCACAACTCACCTCAAACCCCACTTCATCTCAAACTTCACCTGAAACTTCACCCCAACATCATATAAGAAGAGTTCGTATCACCCAATCTCTCAGCTTCACCCTCAGGTTTGAATCTCACCTGATTAGGGTTTTATTTTTCATTTATGTTTCATATATGATTATTTTTGATTAAAAATGTATGATTTAGAGTTAGATTTAGAGTTTTCACTTTATTCTGTGTTTGATATAGGGATTGATTGATTATGGTTTTATTTTCTTACCCGAGTTAGGTTTTTTTACAAAACCGATTCAGCTTTTGATATTGCAGATTTTGTTTTAGAGTATTTTATTTTGATTGGGTTTGATTTAAAATTTGATTTAGAGTTATTTTCTGTTCTGAGTTAGGGTTCTTTACAAAACCGATTCATCTGTGTTTTCCAGTTAGTAAGACCTGTGTTTACAGAACCGATTCATTTGTGTTGGTTGCTTGGTGGTTTTTTTCTATTTCTTAGTTGTTTGTAACATGACTTCCCTTTTAGGTTGATGGTTTCTTAAGAACATGCTAGGTTCATGCAATATGTTGTTTGATTTTGCTGAAGTTTTATATTTTTTTTTGCAAGGTTTGATGAGAGATAGAGCACCCTCTTTCGTATGAGCGAAGCAATTGCTTAAGTTCTCAAGCAATGGACTTGCTCATACGAAAGAGAGTGCACCAGCTCATTCAGCATCAGTGATTCAAATGTGGTGTTTTGTCATGTACAATGGTGATTTCATATCCAATGAGATATGGTGCAATATTTAGAGTTTGACTTGTTGGTAATGTTTTTGTTGTAGATTTAGATGCTTAGTGTAGAAGGAGGTGAAGATCCAATTTGTCTGCAATGGTGAAGAATAATAAGGTGAAGACTTATATATCTTATAGTTAAGTTTGATTTTACGTATTTAGTGTAAATGATGTTCTTTCAATCCTTTTGATTAACTTATTTTACTTTATGTTACAGGTTAACGATGAAGCAAAGACCAAGAATCCAGTCTCATCTCCCAAAAGGTAGTAAGAAAGAAATCGGTAACATCTCCCAAAAAGTTAGCAAGTAAGCAAGCAAAAAAGCGTCCCTGAGCAAACCGTCGATTCTGTGCGCAGTTTGCTATGAGGGTGCGTAGTAACAAATCTCTTATAATTCAGTTTATTTTTTACTTGTTTCAATCACTTATTTTACCATCTCCTTTTGATTAACATAGTTCAGATTTTATTTTGCGGATAATTTTGAAAGATAAGATTAAAAGTCTCAAGGCAAACAAACTCTAAGAACAAGACTAAGAGTTCGTAGATTCTTGAAAGTGAAAATCTTCCAAGGAGATCATCCCCTAGGTTTAAGAACAACTCAGAGTATTCAGAGACTGCTGAAAATCCACTCAACACAATCACCAATTCGGAAAACTCATAGTCTTTGTTGAACCAGGTATTTGGAAAGCCTACTCCAACACGATCATCACTTAGGAAAAGGAAAAGTTCAGTTGAACTCGAACAATCTCAACCAGGAGCATCTCATCAACCAGGAGCATATCAAGATGCACCTTCTACTGAACCCTATGTTGAACAGTCCACACTATTAGAATCTCCATTGCACCCTTAACCTAGGAAGTCGTTCCAAAGCGAAGATCGCAAGCCGAAAATTGTATACGAGGGGACATGTCCGAATGTGCAACTCGGGAATCTGGTGATACTTTATCAGATTTTGAAGAGGAAGAAGAAGAAGATGAAGAACTTGAACAAGATAGAGATGTTGAGGTGGAAAAAAAACATAAAATGATAATGATGTTGATGTGAATGATGCAAGAAGCGAAAATGAAACTGAAGCTCATCGGGTATGACTTTTATGTTTGTTACTTTTCCATCCTTATGTATTTTCACTCTGAATTATCTGATAAAATATGAGCAAGTCACCTAAGTTGTATCCTTATTTAGTTTTTCCATCCTTAACTCTTTTATAGCAAAAAACCAAAAGAAAGCATCGTTCCTCGCCCCACAAGGATGACAGCACTAGGTCTAACAGCTAATAAGAATGGCAAGGAAGCTGTGAGCTTTAACAATAAGGATCGACTTGTTGGTAATCCTTCGGTGCAGCTTTCTAGTGTCTTGGGTGTTTTAGTTAGGCGTAACATCCCATTAAAGCACAAGGACTGGAGACTTGTCCCTAGAGAGGCCAAAGATAACATATGGGCGATTATCATGGTAATTTCTTGACTCTTCAACTCTTTTACTTTTATAATATATTTAGAAGTTTTATACTCCATCCATTATCTCTTTAACTCTTGTAACTCTTTTGCTTGTATTTGCGACAAAGGTTTATTGTCGATGAATTTTATAAAGACTACTATTTTGGGAAGATGGGAAGTTATCTGAAAGAGGCTAGGTCTAGGGAAGTTGTAAAATCCTCGCCTTGGATGGGCTAGAGGAAGAAGAAAGACAGATGAAGCTGGCAGAACTGAAACCGAAACCAGAATGATCTTGTGAATGAGGGGAAGAGTTAAGTGGTACATGTTTTCTCGGAGGGATTCAGAGTAAGTGTTCATATCGTAATAAGTTAAATTATTTTTGTGTTCAGCCATTGTACATTCACTGTTGTTTAGTAAATGACATTCCGTTACTTTATCAGGAAAAAGATTGCAGATGCAACAAGTTAGAGAGAAATACACCACTCCCACTCTTAGTAGAAGTGGTTATGCGAGACTCGAGGCTAAAAACAAGTTGTGTATTTTTATTAGATGTTCATTATAGGGTAATTGTATTCAAATTGTTCATATGCTAACTACCTGGATAACATATTATTTGCAGCAAAAGCAGTTGAATACCAAAGAAGACATTGATAGAGTCAACTTTGGATAACGAGTCCAAACCAGAAGGAAGGGAAGGAACCTAATCCTGGAAATGTAGAGGCTTTAGTAAGAAATCAACTCATATTTCTCTTATATTTTTTGTTAATTTATTTGATTAATATATATATATGTTTGAATGATGCGAAAATGTGACTAACTGGGTTACTTTTGCACTAATGCAGGAAAGAATTGATACTGACTGCACAAGAGCATGGTCTTGATGTTGGATCATCCAATGACAGATCTTCTCTCAAAGCTCTTGGTGACGTCAAACCAGGGAGACTGAGAGGTATTGGCTATGGAGCGACAATGACAAAGATGGTTGTCAAGACCCATTAGAAGAAGAACATCAAAGAGTGCAAGGATAGTATGAGTGAAATGAATGACAGACTTGCACTATTAGAGGTGAGATTCTAATTATCGCTTTCGTTTCTTTTAGTTGAAAAATTGAAACTTGCGTCTCATCTGCTAGTTTGATGTTGGTATAGGAAAAAACCTCGAGATAAATCTGCTGCCATGATGGCTCACACTTGAACAAGGCCAGTCCAATTGTAAGTATGTTTATATAAAACTGCTGGTTAGTCTCTATTGCTCTCATTATGAGTTTGATGTTCTTTGTTGTATTTTTCATGTAGTCTGGAAAGGCTAGCAACACCCATGGTTTTGCTAGCTCAGCGAGACTGTTCCCAGTTTGCAAATGACAGTCCAGTTAGCAGACCAAGGGTGGAGGAAGCGCTAGGGAAGGGTAAAGCTTGCAGGTTGCTCAGTTGGTACAATGAGAACGAGATTATTCTTGAACGATTATTATCAAACAGATCCAAAGATGGAGTGCCAATAGGTTTTGGCGCATACAAAGTGATCGTGACTAATTCTCGTGTTGATGATGCTCATCTCTACAAGACATCGGGTGACTTGACGCGTGTTATACATGCTTGTAGGAACTTTTTCACCTGGTCCAAGGATCGATAATGCCTTCATCGATAATCTATTAATTTGTTTGGGGTGTGTTTAAGGAGACAATGGTTCTTTCTTTGGTTGATTTCATCAGTTTAAGGAGACAATGGTTCTTTTTGTGGGTTGATTTCGTCAGTTTTAAAACAATTAGTGTTTCAGGAAACAATGCCGATCTGTTAACTTGTTTAAATGCGGATCTGTTGACTAGTTACATTTTAATTGTTTTTATCTGAATGAATAGAAGTCAATTAATATATATTTGTGTGCATCGAAATTTTAGGTTTTTTTTTCTTTCTAAAATATAAAAGAATCACAACTGCTAAACATGGTTGGAAAAAAAGGTGATCACTACACATGATATGGGTTGTGAAACAGTAATTATACAACTCAAACATGTACTGTGAAACATTTTTATGCTACACAGGATATGGGTAGTGAAACAGTAATTATACAACACAAAAAAATATTGTGATACATTTTTATGCTACACAGAGTAAGGATTGTGATATGAAAATAATGGTTGTCATACTTGTTTCTGCTACACATCGGATTTGTTGTGAAAAAATTCACTGGATTATGGAAACAAACTTCTACTACACATACAAAGGTTGTGATACAAGTTTTTGCTACACATATCAAGGGTTGTGAAGAACATGTCTTACTATTATAACCTTGGTTGTCATACGAGTTTCTGCTACACAACTAAGCTGTTGTGAAAATGATGTCATACTACTATGAACCTGGTTGTGATACGAGTTTCTCCTATACATATTTTTGTTGTGTAAGAAGTACTTACAACCCAAGTAATAATTGTGAAACAAGTCTTAGACTACGCTTCCATAAGTTGTGATATGAGTTTTACGCTACACTACCCTCTTGTAGTGAAACATTAGTTAGGAATGTCCTACAACTATAATAATAGTTGGAGAATGGTATATACACAACAATTATGGCAGTTGTGTTAGATATTTCTAAGACTTATAATTTTGTTGTGAAACAATTTATTACAACCTCTTGATGGGTTGTGTGAGATGTTGCCCAGAAATTTGGATTAAGTATCACAACCGAAGCACGTGTTGTATAAAATTGAACCACAACTAAGTTTACGACACTATCTTACAAGTTGCAAACAATTGAAGACTTTCTACAACCCCCCCTTGTGTAACCTATAGATAAACGTCGTCTTATGTGGTACCACAACTGATTTCTGGGGTAGTTAATCGATGTTTTTCCCGTAGTGTAAAATTGGAGCACATGTTTCAAGTCTGCATCTTAAAATCAAAAGTGGATATGTTTTTGTTAACATCGACCAAGTATAATTGTGGTCAAGGACTCAAGGGTATGATGGTCAGTTACAATCAAATATTTTTAATATTTTGGGTAGTATATCCAAACTTGGATATTCAAAATGTATATTTGAATCCTTGGTTATTTCAACAGTGATCATATTTTACTTGTATTTTTGATCAAGAAATTCAAATCCAAGGGCTAATTAACCAAAAAACTGATTTAAATATTAGTTGTCAATGCTAGTATAATACAATGGTAAAATCATTGGAACTATTAATAGTTCATAACTAATTAGTAAACAATGAAAACATAAACGTCTCATTTCACGGAATGGGAGGCCGGAAAATATGTTTTGTGATTTGGGGTGTCCGTTTCACTAGATTTTATGGGGCACAGTTAAAATTGCCATAAACTTACTAAATTTTCCTATGATATATGGCTTGTCCCCCTAGTAGGACAAACACCTAACACTTGTTCACATTATATGCCAGTCAACAAGTAACTAATAAACTTCATCCGTCAGATCAAAGTTCAAAATCAACGATGTTAAGCTAACCCTAAACTTTATAAGATGTATAGTTCTTTATTTTTGTAGCTAGGGCATCCAGAATCCTAACTGTGCCTCCTCCCTCATCCATGTAGAGAAGAGAAAGAAACCATAAAAAAATTTCAACAGTTCCCTCGTCGGTATGTGATTATCATCGACGGCAACAACACAAAATCTATGGAAGAAGCAAGTGCAGGTTCAACTACAGCATCACCACCAACAACAACAAGCATGATGATTTCTCCTCTCACAATGTTAATTTTGGAAGTCTGGATCACATGAATACTAGTCCAAACCTACTTTTCTTCTTTCTTGAATTGAGTCTCTGATAGTTGAAAGAGATAAATTGGATCCTCCACTCACTCTCATTTCTTAACCAGATCCAATATACAGAAGAGAAGATGCAATGAAATTATGAAAACATTCATGGATGAATTTTTATATAGAAATCTTTAAGGTCCATGTATGATTTTTCTCTTCTTTGAATCTAAATGACTGTAAACCAAGTACCATAATAAATTTCTTCAATTTTTTACAAAAGATGTAATTTACCACGATGTAATTTACAAAAGATGCACATATATGTATGGTGATCTTATAAATTTCGGGTGAAGTATGTCCTTCGGATGGATTGATGATTCTGCATTTAGCAACAGTCATTTCATTAGCTTAGATTGACAAAATTAGATTGGAGTACATGCATGCTCATATTATTGTAACCAGCAACATCTTTTACTTTTGAAGTAATGTAATTGAGGTAGTCTTAGTAACTAAGGCGTAAGCCAAATTTCCAAGGCATTTTGCGGCTAATCTTTAACAGTACAGTAATAAAAATGCTTATAGCAACAATATTGTTGAGATTATTTGTCCCACATTGTATGGGCATCTAAGATCCTGCGGTGAGTTGGATACCCGTATTCTAACATGGTATCAAAGCAGGCTATTTGAGACCATGTTAGAATACCGCGCCTTTACTCCGCGTCACCCGATTTAATTGTCCACGTGTTAGACCCAACGATGCTACACGTGAGGGGGCGTGTTGAGATTATTAGTCCCAAATTGTCTGGGCATCTAAGATCCTTCGGTTTATAATCCGTGAGGGGGCGTGTTGAGATTATTAGTCCCACATTGTCTGGGCCTCTCCACTCATTTCCAATTGGTTTTGAGTTGGATGCTCGTATTCTAACATGGTACCAGAGAAGGCTATTTGCGATGAGTCATTTGACCACGCCTTTACTCTGCGTCACCCGATTTAATTGTCCACGTGTTAGACCCAACGAGGCTACACGTGAGGGGGCGTGTTGAGATTATTAGTCCCACATTGTATGGGCATCTAAGATCCTGCGGTTTATAATCTCTTAGGGCCTCTCCACTCATTGCCAATTGGTTTTGAGTTGGATGCCCGTATACTAAAAAGTAGGACCTCATCATAATCCCTTCATTCATTTATTCCTATATATATATATATAAAAATGAAGTGTGCATTCAAATTTGGATGCACACAATAGGAACTCATCATAATCATTCGCAATAATGCATCAATTTTGAGTACTGAAAATTTGTATGCATCAATCTAAAAAAACCCATAAAGCTAATTAATTTGGTTCACCCAGTGCTTAGCAGTGAGTACCTCACGATATTCCCCCAAATAAATTATTTTATTATTTAGGCTGCATCAAAATACCCAAAGTACATATTGTACTGCCTTTTATGAAAATATCCTACCCAAAACTATAACTTATCATGTGTATGAACTATGAAGCTGTGAAAGGATAATAGTCCCACATCGCTATAATCTGCTTAATTAACTTAAAATATAATATGGAAGGGCTGCTCCACTCATTGCCAATTGGTTTTGAGTTGGATGCTCGCAGATTTTAACATGGTATCAGAGCTAATCCCCAGACCCAGACCTGCGTACGCCGGGTGTAGGCCGAGTTACTGGACGAAGTGTTTAACCGATATTGTCACTTGTACACCCGGGGTGTAGGCCAATGTCGATACTGGCCGAGGTGTTACCCCATGATTTAGTCACTCACATGTGTACACCTGTTACCGATGGACTGGTAACTCGTGCGCAGGTCCACGTGTGAGGCCCAGTGACTGGCCTTACATGTGAGGGGGCGTGTGAAAGGACAATAGTCCCACATTGCTATAATCCGCTTAATTAACTTAAAATATACTCCCTCTGTCCCACTAATAAGTGACCTATTTAATTTTAGATTTTGTCCCACTATTAAGTGACCTATATCACTAAACAAGGAGATATTTCTAAAATTATCATTTTAATTGATTATAAGAAATATAAGAAATATGCATAATTTGATAGGCATGTTTATATTCGTTACGTAGGTGTTTTAAAATGATTTTTAATGGTATGAAGTTTGCGAACATCCGTGGTGTAGTTTGAGAGATAAATCATTTTAAAATTTCATTAGTTATTATCCATAAGGGTATAGTTGTAAAAAATGCTTAAATATACTCTCTTCCCTTGCTTGCCTTAAAAATTGTGCATACTTGAACTAGGTCACTTAATAGTGGGACGGAGGGAGTAATATGGAAGGGGTGCTCCACTCATTGCCAATTGGTTTTGAGTTGGATGCTCGCAGACTTTTACAGAAGCACAAACCACAACCGTGATCCTGGCTGTAGCATACATATAGGTCAGTTGTGAGTCTCATGCATACATATAGGTCAGTTGCTAGTCTCATTTACCAATTGGGAGAGCGAGAGTTGAAGTCTTTTTTTTTTTCCTTTTACTTTTTGAAGCGTGATAGAGTTGGAGGCCAAAAACTAGGTTTTGTATTCCGGGGTGGCAGTTTGACTGGGTTATACGGGGGTGCAGTCAAAGTTCCCCAATTTTTTTGAAACTTTCCTATGACTTGTCCCCTTACATGACAACTGGGAAAATGAATCTTATAGCCAAAATCTAAACATTTACTATTACACAAGCTTGATGACGGTAGTGATGCCGATTGCCGAGTCTCTTTTCTTTTGTTTTGTCAACTTTGGTTGAACAATTTTGCTTGGTTTACGAATATGGAAAACAAATGCAGACGCAAGTTCTCATTATATTCCTGAGTTAGCATTTTTTTTTTGGCTAAAGCAAACCCTGGTGCTCAGGTCAGATGCTATTCGATACTATGGAACTTCAAGAATGTTTAAAGCTTACGAAACTACTTCTTTTAGTCTGCGTCTGGACATGCTATGATGTTAATACTCAGCAATCAATCTTGCAACAGCTCAAAACGAATTTCGTCAAAGACACATAGAAACCATTTAAATATAGGCATAATTATGAGATCTGAAGGACAGTGTTCCGGCATGTTTATATTAACCACATTATATGATAATGTAACATTTTACCCATTCTTTTTAGCAAAACCAATCAAAAGGGGCAAAATAAATAAATAACACTTCCTTGTGGTATCAATTCTCATATCATATTTTCTATCAAGGAGATCTGTTGCAAGCTTTGTATATACAATTTCAAAAGAAAATGAAAATAATTTTTGCTATGTAAATCAGTAAAGAAGATAAAAAATCTTGAACAAAATCATCCAAAAGTTTCATAGAGCCATCTCTTTCAAATTGGATTCTCAATTCTTGTTGTTCCAACATAAGAAGGCTGTTGAAGATGACAAAATAAGATCTTGAGAGGAGAAATCATTATGCTATGGATTGATCGAAAAGATTGTGCGATCTTCCCAAGAAATGTGTAAGGCTTCTCGTACAAACCCAAAATCACATTCATAAAAACAACAGAAGAAAGCTATTGAAGTTAAAACATCAAATTATATTCATTTCTGATCAGGATTCAACACCTCCGGTTGGCCTCACTAGTCTTTTCACTTTCTCACTTCTGGCTCTTTATATACCGAGAAATGAAATGCTAGGGTTTTTCTTTACTAATTTAAAATCATGTGATTTACCAAAATATCCTTGTTAGTTTGGAATAACCCTACAGATGCATGATTGCTAAAGGATTTGTTCCTGCCCAGCTGATAGCGATGCCTGCCTTTAACAATCGTGCTAAGGCTGTGTCTAGTGGTGTTTCCTTTGAATTTTTAACTTGCGCATCTGTTTTAAAGGCGAGCCAAGTACCCAACCCCTCAAACGATGAATGGCTATACATGATTTGCGTAGAGCCATTTCACCAAAAAGTAACTGACATCAAGGGAATCCCTCGAACCATAAGTTGAATCAAGGGAATAGGGCAACAGTTTTCGATGTTGAATCCTTAACTTGAACAACAACTTGATAATGGTAGGGATGCCAATTTTGAGTTGAACATTCCTACTATTTTCCAATTGGTTGACATTGAGCTGAGTTTTGTGATTCTTCAATGATAAACTCTTTAGTGTGATGTTCTATATAGTTGAATGGATGAATACTTGAATTGTAAGCTTTCTCACGTTTTTGCAAACCAATTATGCACTCCAAAAAATAATGAAGCATCTCAAATAGTGTATAAGAAAGATAAATATGTAAAGATGCCAATGTTTCAATGCATCTGGTGTGTATAATTTCAAGCCATTTAAAGCTATCCGTTGCAACAAATTCATATATTACATCTTCTATGCTTGGAAATTACAAGCTTTGTGTTTACAATTTGTTAACATTTGAATCAAATTAAGGAGATAAATAATCTTCTACGAAATCATCCATTTCCTTGAAGATATCTTAACAGTCATCAGTTTCCTTCTCCTTCAATGTCAGAATCTATGAAATACTTAACAAGTGACACAAAGAAGTAAACAGGTTCACCAAAACAGAAGCTGGAAGCTTGAGATCATAAGAAATTACCCAGTTCTCTGAAAATAAAACCATGAGAGGAAAAATCATTGTGCGATTTTCTAATGTGTGGTTTCTGTGGTCTCCACCAGGGTATTTGAATTTTGAAATGCTTCCCACCCAAACCTAAAATTATATTCATTACAACAACAATCCATTTATGATGATCAGATCTTAGAGACTTTGATAGACACCGTCGAGCTGATCTGACTCGTCTCTCTCCACTTCCAACTCTTTCACTTTTCTGAGTTTTCTCCCCTCTTTCATTTCACATCAGATGAAGTTCTAGGGTTTTGTTTTTATATGGCAACACAAGAATGTGATTTACCAAAAGGTCCTTTATAGCTAACATTCTATAGGGATAGCCCGGAATAAACACCCTTTGTGGTTAGGCGCAGATGAATGATGTCCATTGCTGGTTTGAATGGTTGGCCCATCATTGGATATTGGTGAACATCGTTTCTAGCGCCCAATGTCAGCCAAGTTGAACCAAGTTGAAATTTGAAGTCGACGACCATAAAAGTTAGCCTAATACATTGATATCGTATTATTTTTTAGAGGGATTAATTGCTTTTGAGATACAAAATCCAATATGTAAACAAATAAAAGATGAAAAGTTTCCAACATTATTTGTTAAATAAGTCACAAGGTGTCTTGCAATGTTGGCCATCAGAGAGTGTTTTCCTCCTTATTTGTGCAAGGAATGGATGAGCAGCAATATCTTCGATCACAGAGATTCCCCAATTTCGCTTTCTCAAATTTCAATAGATCAGTTCACTTTCATAACTTTCAACAGAGACAGAGAAGTTACATCTCAGCCCCCAAGTCCCAACTCAGTTTGTGGCATGGATAGGAAAAATCTTTGCACCCTCACTCCTGCTAGCTCCGCCCATGTTTGCAAGGTTCAAATTGCAACATAGTAATATATAAATCTCACAATTATACAAAATGTGCATGGTATAATACCGTCCTATGAGTCCTATCACTCTTTACTTGCCTAGATAACATTTTCTCTAGCCTGCATATTAATGTCAACTCTTGGCATACATCAATTTTCAAACACCTTGTTTTGGTACTCACTTTCTTATTTACAATTATGGTTTCCTAATAACTTGCTTGCTAACTTCAAGCTCTCCATGAATGACAGAAACACGCAAAAATGAAAACAAAAACCTTGAAAGAATCAAATATAGATGACAGGATGAAATACTAGTACAAGAAATTAAAATGAAAGGATTTTCCGATGAGTCTTTTTATTGTATTTCTAGGAAATCCAAATGTTGCATACATTTCCTAAGCATTTCCCTTGGCCTTCCCATCCAATTTACGGACCAAGATTCACCATTAGTTGCACCATATAATGATGTTGGTGTACAAGGAACGGCAACCAATCTTGCTAATTAATTAGCTGGACCAGGTGAAGCTCCACTAGAAGTTGCATCAGGAGAAGTTGCTAAGATTTGCATTTAGAATTTGAATAAAGATCTACATTCAAAAGAAGAAGATGATTAGCATATATTTGCTAGAGATTAATCAAGGAAATAGATCTTTTTCCATAAAATCATCCAATGTGAATTTTTTGAGAGGCACTTCCTTTAAGATATTTTAAGATGTCTTGATCAGTTTCTCTAGCGGTTACGTTCTTCTTCAACGTGAAATCTGAAAAATTCGTCACAAGGGTGGTTTACTTAATATATAAAAGTGTATGGTAAATATAAATAAAACGGAAATCTGTACGAGAGACAACTGGCAACTTAGCGCAAGTGCAATCTGTTCACAGATGAGATACACTAATTATTTAACAGAATCTCATATATTTGTGTAATGGAACCGGCGAACTCTTCTCTCTCCTCTCACTTTTCTCCTCTTTTTCCAAAACATCAAATGGAATGCTAGGGTTTTATTTTTATATGGTAACACAAGAATGTAATTTACCAAAATGACCTTTAAATCCTTTTGGGTTAGCTTGGAGTAGACACCCCTAAATAACATGGATACCCTAACCATTCTAGAGTGAGTAATCCATTGATGTAAATACCAAATAACCATTGAGTGATAAATTCTCCAAGATGTATGGGAATTGCTAGACAAATTAAGGATCAAAAATTTGAAACGGATGCGAGTTTCTCGAAAAATGAATAGTCAAAACAAATCCACCGAGGAACATTCTCTACCGATATTTAAGGTACACAGAAGTCATATAATGTCTCCTTGTTCTAGGATATATTTTCCCCCTTATTTTCGCAAGGGCCGGATGCCTGGATGGATTGCAATGCCCACGGAGCATGCAAAGGAAAGGTTATCATGTGATATCTAGAATTTTGAAATCCTACTGTAGGGCTAGGTGTGGTTTTGGCTTGGCATGTGGGGCCAAGGGTTTGTCATGGGCGCATGGCGTGGCTAGGGCCAAGGCAATGGCGTTTGGCTTGGCATGTGGCGATAAGGGTTTGCCTTAGGCGTATGGCGTGGCTAGCTTTGGCTAGCTGCGTGATCAAGCTAGGGTTTTGGGCCAAAGGTCGTGAGGTGACCTATGACGGCCATGATATTCTCCTGGGATTGAAGGGCAACCATTGATTGTTGCACGCCTTCACTTTAATAGCCGCTTGGGGAAGGACGGCATGGTGGCACGGCATGGGGGGCCATGGAATGATGTGTTTGGCATGACGCGGATAGCTTGGCTAGGTGCGTGACCAAGCTAGGGTTTTGGGCCAAAGGCCGTGAGGAGACCTTAGACGGCCAGGATTTGCTCATGGGATTGAAGGGAAACCATTGATTGTTGCACTCCTTCACTTTGGTAGACGCGAGGGGAAGGCCAGCATGGTGGCGTAGCATGGGGGCCATGACGAGATGTGTTTGGCATGGTGTGGCTAGCTTGGCTAGGTGCGTGACCAAGCTAGGGTTTTTGGCCAAATGTCGTGAGGTGACCTTAGGCGGCCAGGATTTTCTCTTGGGATTAAAGGGAAACAGTTGATTGTTGCACGCCTTCACTATGGTAGCCCCGTGGGGAAGGCCAGCATGGTGGCACGGCATGGGGGCCATGGAGAGATGTGTTTGGCATGGTGCGGCTAGCTTGGATAGGTGCATGACCAAGCTAGGGTTTTCGGCCAAAGGTCGTGAAGTGACCTGTAAAGGCCAGGATTTGCTCATGGGATTGAAGGGCAACCGTTGATTGTTGAACGCCTTCACTTTGGTAGCCACTTGGGAAAGGCCATCATGGTGGCGCGGCGTGGGAGGCCATGGAGAGATGTGTTTGGCATAACTAGGTCGGTGTGGATGGCATGATTTGCCATTTGAACTAAAGTGCGGCTAGCATGGTTGGAATGCTTTGGAGTGGTTGGTGTGGCTGGCATGATTTGCCATTGGCACAGAGGTGCATCTAGCATGGTTGGCATGCTTTGGCGTGGTTGGTGTGGCTGGCATGATTTGCCATTGGCACAGAGGTGCGGCTAGAATGGTTAGCATGCTTTGGCGCAGTTGGTGTGGCTGGCATGATTTGTCATTGGCATAGAGGTTCGGCTAGCATGGTTGGCATGCTTTGGCGCGGTTGGTGTGGATGGAATGATTTTCCATTAGCATAGAGCTAAGGCTAGCATGGTTGGCATGTTTTGGTGTGGTTAGTGTGGATGGCATGATTTTCCATTGGCACAGAGGTGCGGCTAGCATGGTTGGCAAGCTTTGGTGTGGTTGGTGTGGCTGGCATGATTTCCCGTTGGAACAGAGGTGCGGCTAGCATGGTTGGCATGCTTTGGCGCGGTGGGTGTGGATGACATGATTTTCCATTGGCACAAAGGTGTGGATAGCATGGTTGGCATGCTTTGGCGCAGTTGGTGTGGCTGACATGATTTGTCATTGGCACAGAGGTGCGGCTAGCATGGTTGGCATGCTTTTGCGCGGTTGGTGTGGCTGGCATGATTTTCCATTGGCACAGAGGTGCGGTTAGCATGGTTGGCATGCTTTGGCGCGGTTGGTGTGGCTGGCATGATTTTCTATTGGCACAGAGGTGCGACTAGCATGCTTTGGCGCGATTGGTGTGGCTTTCATGATTTGCCATTGCCATAGAGGTGCGGCTAGCATTAGATGGCATGATTTTCCATTTGCATAGAGGTGCGGCTAGATTGGTTGGCATACTTTGGCGCGATTGGTGTGGCTGGCATGATTTGCCATTGGCACAAAGGGGAATTAGGGTTTTGCTTGTTGTAACCCTAATTTTAAAAAGGTACCCTGGTAATTGTTTAGAGACACATTAAAGGCTTTTCAATAAATGCGCTTAGTAAATTCTTTATCACTTAAATGTTGCTATGTCACTGTCTGCTAGGGTTTAGTGTTTTATGATTTTAACCCTAAGCTAAAAACCATCATTAATATTAAGTCCCATGCTTAGCTCGGAACATGTGCCTTGTTGGGAGGTAAGCATATGATGGTGACAGACGAGGACGGAATCGATATGTAAATCATGTTGGAGGCCCTGCGTAAGTTTTACTTGGGATGCATACCGTGGAGTGGTAAGATGAAAGTTATCGGCTTGGTCTGGTCGTACATATCCAAGCTAAAGGGGGCGCGGTCTTGGAAGGCGGAGCAATTGGATGGCTTGGATCGAGGGGCCAAGAGGTGGCGTGGTCCTGGCCGCGGAAAAGTCATGGTGGAACACGTAGGGGAGGCTAGACGTGGTGGGGTCGCGGTGATGGATAGATGAATTGTCCGGGGCCGTAGAAAGGTGATGCGCGGTTTGATGAGGCATTTTATTTTGAGGCTGGTTTCCCGACTGTGATTCCGGTATGTTCCGCCTATTCAGCCTGCGTTTCTCCTTCTTCTTTTAGGGTTTCCATAGTATTTATGCCTGGTGAAGTTACGTCGTCTTCCTAGTTTTCAACAGAGATTTCTTCTCGTCAAGTCCAACTTTCATCATGTCGATTAGAAGCGAATCTTCCTCAAGTTGACCAGGTTCTCCAAAAAAACGTGCGAGGCTTGATTCTTGCGACAGCTCCCCCATCCTAGTCATCCGGGTTAAGAAGGCCATACTGGTATGTTCTCATTAATCAGCATACGTTTCTTTATTTGCCGATGAATAATCGAAGTTTTCCTTTTGTGTAGAGGTATCTTGTTAGAGCATGAGTTACCGTCATTGATGAAGATAACTTGGTTACCCCTTTTTCTTCAAGCTCGATCTTTCTAGCCACTGTAGATTTGAAGAATGCTGACTTAAGAATTTGTTTCCATGAGTATCCCAATACAGGCTTGTTGTTCGGAACCCACATGAGGTGCGTTTCTCCTAACTATCGGAACGTTGGGGGGTTCCTTGTGTGAAAAGAATTCGTAACTATTTACACAAAAATATGAAAGGTATACGGCCATATTGGCAACAGGAACGTGGTACAATATTATTCATCTGCTTTAGTTTTTATCATGAGTTGTCTCCTGTCGATGGTTTTTGAAATGGAGAATATGTCTATCCGTACCATCGCGGAAGCAGCTATTCAAAAGTGGGATAACATGGTGTCTACTTGCGAATCTCTGAAGTTCAATATTAGTTTGTTGCGGCATCATCTTGAAATTGTGAAGGTCGACAGGGCCGGTATTCTTGCTGGCGTGGTTCCTTCTACGAAAGCTATTTTGGAAGAGGAGAAAGCCTTGGTCGTGGAGTCACATAAGGTAGAAGATTCAATCCGGAATTTGAAGAGAAATACTGAGAGGTACCAAAGTCGATTGAAGATGATGCTTTATAGGGATTACCATCTCTTGGTCGGTCTTTTCTGAGTCATGTAGTTGTGATATGTTTGGGTTTCTTTTCTGGGTTTTGAGCATTTTTTTTTACATCATTTTTTTTTGAAAAAACAAGAGAATTTTATTGATTTGCTTCAACTAAATGAAAGAAAAACTCAATACGGTATGGAGGAAAGTGGAAAGATGCCTGGATATCCGTGCTTGTGATATGGTGGGGTAAGGCGGTGCTAAGGCGTAGTATGCCTTTAGTCATTTCACGTTGATGACCGTTTCTAGTTTTCCTCCGTCCTCCTTAATGACTTTGTAGTACCCACTGCTGTATGATTTCATGACTATATAAGGACCTTCCCATTTTGCGGAGAATTTTGGTGCAGATGCGTTTTGCTGGACGTGTTTAGCAGTCTTTAGTACCAAGTCTACTATTTGAAAAATTCGAGGTTTCACGGTTTTATTGTATGCTCGGGAAACCATGTTTCAATATGCCTGTACATGTTCTTCTACTTTGGCACTCCTGGAGTCTACAGTATCCAATTCTGGAACCCTGGCACTTAATGCTTCAGCTTCATTCCATCGAACTCCGCTTTCTTCGGCAATCCTAGATGATGGAATTTTAATTTTCGCTGGGAGGATAGCGTATGCGCCATAAACAAGAGAATAAAGATATACCTTATTGGAACTTCTTGGTGACATTCGGTACTCCCAGAGCGTCATGGGAAGTTGCTCATGCCATGTTCGAGGATTATCGTGCATTGTCCGACTGAGGATTCGAAATAGAGTTTTGTTGGTGCTTTCAGCCTGCCCATTCCCTTAAGGGTAGTATACGGTGGAGAAGACCTGTTTAATCCCGTATTCATTGAGTAGCTCTCGTACTTGCCTGTTCGTGAAAGAGGTGCCATTATCGGTGACGATATGTTTAGGCACGCCAAAACGGCATATAATGTACTCCCTAATGAATGACGTGATCGTGGTTCCGTTCTTCCCTCGTAAAGCTATGGCTTCGACCCATTTGTTAAATTATTCGGTTGCTGTTATTACATACTCGTAATGTTTTGAGGATGGTAGGTTGATCTTCCCAATGAAGTGGAGTCCCCATCTATGAAAGGTCCATGGAATGCTTATTGAATGAAGGGTGGTTGCCGGTACATGAATAAGGTTTCCGTGGACCTGACACTCCTTGTACCTCTGTACGAAAACTGCTGTGTCATCCTCCATAGTCGGCCAGTAGTACTTCTCATGTATTTGGAGAAATAACTTCCGCTTTCCTTGGTTTTTGCCTTCGTGCATCTCTTTTAGCATGATTGGGACCTATGCCTCGTTCAAAAATCGCAGAAGACTCCTTCCAAAGCTTTTACGATATAAGACCCCTTCGTGAAATACGGACCTCTTGGACCTTTGTTTTATTTTGGATTCCTCATTCTCATTGGTGGGGAGCATCCCGTCGCAAATGTAACTGAAACCTCATTGCCAAGGCATTGGATTCCTCATTTTCTTGGACCTTTGTTTTATTCTGCCAGTCCCCGGCGTGGCCAATGTTAAAAATTTCTAATTTATGCGGCGGAGGTTGACAGTTGGAGCAGGTTCTTTGAAGTAACCGAGCTTGGACTTCCATCTCCGGCCAATAATAGCCAAGGCATTGCAAACGACGATAGAGGGTCACTACCAACGTCTGTCCGCAGACCTCACCATAGACGCGATTGAGATATTTTTGTGCTTCCTCTTCTCCGAGGCATCTTGACAAAGAGCTGTCTGGATTTCTATGGTATAGTACCCCTCGAAGCATGAAGAAATCACGCAAGGTTTTAAGAATGACCTTTCCTTGAAAGATTGAACTGCTAAGCTCTTGGATAATCGATGTCCTCCAGTCATCAACTTCATCTTTTTCAGGTTGTAAAAGCCACGTTGAAGCCACAGTTCTTCTTTTCACTGTTAGAGTTTCCTTAAGGCCTTCAAATCGCAGTTTTGATGCTAATGTTGCTAGGCAGTCAGCATGTTGGTTGTTGTCGTTCCTGATATGGGCTACTATTGCGTCGGCGAAGTAGTTCAGCGGTTTTTGTGACTCGGCTCTGTATGGGGCTAATGTTACCTTCTTTAGTGCGTATACTCCGTTTACTTGGTTGACCAGCAGTTTAGAGTCCTCTCTTATTTCCAGACGTGTGACACCGGCTTGTTTAGCCAAGGAAAAACCAATGAGGAAGGCTTCGTACTCTACTCAATTGTTGGTGCGTTTGGCATGGCGCGGAAAGCTTGGGCTAGGTGTGGCTGGCATGATTTGCCATTGGAACGGAGGTGCGGCTAGCATGGTTAGCATGCTTTGGCGCATTTGGTGTGACTATCATAGCTAGGGCCAAGGCAGAGTGCGTTTGGCATGGCGCGACTAGATTGGGCTAGGTGTGGCTGGAATGATTTTCCATTGGCACGGAGGTGCGGCTAGCATGGTTAGCATGATTTGGCGCATTTGGTGTGACTAGCATCGCTAGGGCCAAGTCAGAGTGCATTTGGCATGGCGCGGCTAGCTTGGGCTAGGTGTGGCTGGCATGATTTGCCATTGGCACGGAGGTGATTAGGGTTTTGTTCGTTGTAACCCTAATTTGAAAAAATACCCCCCATTAATTACTGACTATATGCATTAAATGTCCTAATAAATGTGTCACCGGTGACATTAGGTTATTTGGGATTTTAAAATTTCACCCTTTGTTTAAAAAACCACCATCAACATTAAGTCCCCTGCTTAGCTCGGAACAGGAGCTTTGTTGTGAGGTAAGCATAAGATGGTGACAAATTATCAACAAATCATAAAGAGAATTGAGGAGGCTTGTTTGACCTTTTTATAAATAGGATTTGGAACTCTTGCCTCTGGCAGTTTGCACAACTCGGGAGGCTGGCATAATTGGGAAGTCATTGAGACACGTGAAGCTGGGAGGCATTGAGAGTCGGGAAGCTGGGAATCATTGAGAAGTTGACGTGAGTTGGGAAACTGAGCGTGTTAGCCTGTAGGGCCGGTTCAATCTAGGGAAGAATAATCTCTTGACGCAAAATTTCCTTATGATTTGAATTGTCTTCTTTGTGCACGGCTCTGATTGAGGGTTCTTTATTGATGTGTGATTTCCTAGAACCATTCGGCCATGAAGCACGCCCTTCCTTCTCACATAAATATTATTGGTAAGATTTTGTCGTCTTCTCCCTTTCTACTGGTCGCATAGTGAGGCGACTACACCGTTTTCATATTTTTGCGATGGCAGCCCATGGTGACAATGGCGATGGTATTGTTGGTCCCTCCAAGAAGTATCATAGGATTAATGGGGCTCGATCTTCTTACAAAGAGTCGTTGGGTAGGATCGGCTCATTACTTTATGAGATTATAGCCATCATCCAAGATATCCCTCCTGTTCCTCCGGGTGACGTACGCAAAAAAGCACAGGTTCCTATGGATTCTGACATGAGCGAGTCAAGTGATTTTTTTTAGGAGTTGCTGAGGATAATCTTGGTGAAAACTTTATTGATGACGTTGGTGTTGCTGGAGGAATCATGGTTGCACATGTTGACTCCACATCGGAGATGAGGAGGAAAGAATCGTTGGTTGGCGCATCTGTTGACGTGTCTTATTTGTGGAACCTTTGCTGCCCGGAGGATTGTTGAGTCTGGAGTTCAACATGTGGATTTGGCGACTCCTTCCCCGATAGTAGAGTATTGTTGGTAAGCTGTTGACCGGGTGGAAAGTTATTCGGACTGTTGGATGCCCTCTCTGGTGTTGACACATGAAAGGATGATGCTCATAATTCCGTTTTGTTGTCAAGAACCAACGGGCGCCCCAAAACCATGTCGTAATTTAGATTCATGACAATGTGGAAAGTCCCGCGCGTTGCGATATTTCCTATGTTGATCCCGAGACTATCGTAGCCAAGCTCCTGCAGGTTATTCCCCTCGTGGTCTTTAATATCCGATGGGGAGTGAGTGGCCTCTTGTTTTGTTACCCCTGCCATTTTCAGAGTCTTGAACGTAACAATGTTGAATTCTGAGGCTGCGTCGATGAGCGTGTTTTCGAACTCGGCGTCCTTTAAGCGGGCCATGGTGAGAAGTCCCCAGTTGTACTTCTTGGAAGGGACGCCGGTGGGATCTGTTCCTCGGGTGTGTTTTTTGTGGAAGAGTGGAGTCGATTCCCAGATACTATGTGGTTTAGGGCTACGAAAGCGTCTCGACGTTGCTCCTCGGAAAAGTAGAGGATTTCGCATATGTGCTTCATCATGGATTGTACTATCTCATGTATGGAGCCCCAAGAGGACCCGCAGTTTCTTATTAGGAGCGGGTTTCGATGCACTCTTTTGTCTCCTGGTTGGAGTCCTCCCGCTTCCATCCTTTCTTTCAAAATATGCTTTAGTTTCTTGCAATCGCTAGTCGGGTGGTGAACGAACCTGTGGTAGTGGCAGTACTTGGGGTTCGACATCTCAGCCTCAGTCGGTGGACGTCTGGGAGGCGGAAGTCTGATAATATCATCTTGAACCAGGTTTCTAGGATGGAAATCACCTCCTCGATAGGAAACGGGAAATCAAGGGTATTTCCTTCGGTCTCATGACGCTGCATGGGGGTTTTAGCGACAATCTTTCGTGGCGAGGGTTCCCGTTGCGCCGACGCTTCACATTTTGGCTGGTAGCTCGTAGTTGGGGCTTTCCCTTTTCCCCTTTCGTTTACTATGTTCACGGAGGAAGAGCCGGCATAAAATTTCTTGCTGATGGGGAGTCTACTCCCGCGAGTTTCACGCATATCTTTGTTTCGAGTTGGCCTAACGTTTTCCAGTAATGCTGGTGCGGTTGTTACAGATTATCTGGAAGCTTCATGGAGTTCGAAGAATATTTGGAAGCGTAAGTTTTCTAACAGGGCGCGGTAAATAGAAACCATACCATTGATGCATGCGTTCACCAGTTGTTGCTCGGTCACATTTGGGTCGTGACAGTCGAGTGCTTGAACCCTGAACCTTTTGACGAAATCATTCGGATGTTAGTTATCCCACTGGTATATTCTTCCGAGGTCTGAGAAAGTAACTTGCTCAGACACGAAGAAATATTTCTTATAAAACGCAGTGACCATGCTACTCCAGTTGGGAATGTTGTTCGGTGGGATGTTTTTGTACCATGTATACGCCCTTCCAGTAAGTGATTTTTAGAATTCCCTTAAACGAAGAACTTGATTATATTCATGTTCACCTAGGGATTCCAGGAAATATGAGATATGCTCATGCGCATTCCCAGTACCATCATATAAGGTAAATTGAAGAGAAGAGTACCCCCTTGGGAGATGGATTCTCTGCATTTCAGATGGGTAAGGGGGTTGGTGATGATGCACGCCCAGTTCATCATTCTTGATTTGGTTGCGGAGGAGTTGTTCCAGATCTTCTCGCGTGACGAAGTTGGGAGGCTGATTTCTTTCCAATGGGATTCTAGCATGAGCTTCCTCACCCGTGGAGGCGTGCTCCACCGAGGTGCTGGCGTCGGAGTTGTTGAATACATTCCTAAGCGACTATGGAGGACGCGAATCACATGGTAGTCGCTATGTATGGGTCTTGACAAAGGCGAGTACCTCTTTCTGCGTTGAAACCATATCCGTCTGGGATCTGGAGAGCATCTCCTGTCGTTCTATCAAATCAGCGATGGTGGCATAAGGACGACTTCCTCTGGTCCCTTCGGTTTCTCGTCCCATCGGATGGGGAGTTGGGACCTTAGTTGTGGTCGGAGGTGCCCTGCTAGACGAAGAATTAGGGGTCGTAGCGGCGACTCTGGCCCTGGTGACTGGTGGCGTGACACCCTAAGAGATATTTCCGTTGTCGTGATTAGAGGGTTATGCAGATACACTAGAGGAGGCAGCGGATCTGGCCCTGGTGATTGGTGGCGTTACGCTTGAGGGAGTGAATTAGATGTTACAGTAGTCAGCAGATGATGCAACAATGTTATTGAGGGACACTCTAACATCAGGGGTGTGTTGTGTGCTGGTATTCTTGGCAGTCGCTCCGGACCTGAGTTACACCATGCTGGGATTCGATGTTCGGGAAACAAAATCTGGAGTCGGAGTTGGTATTGTAACCGATAGATCAATCCTCCCGCCGTGGTCGCCAATTGTTTATGGGTAAAAATCATTTCTGCCGATTTCGGTAAATTCGGTAGGTGAGTGAGAAACTGGTTCAAACCCTAAACAAATGTGTTGCACGTTAAGCACTTTTAGGTTCGAGAGATCAATCTGTACAAGTCCGGCCTAAACCAAGAAATGGCCGTTCCAGACTTGCTTCGGTCACAAAGTGGAGGAGAAGGGTTGATTTGGGGAGGATAGTAAGAAGGGTGTTGAGACCAGAAAGTTCTCGAAAGGTAGTATCTCGACTTGTATCAGAAAAGTAGAAGCTTAGGAAGCTTACTAGTGATGGAAGCTTTTGAGAGAGCTCGCAAAGTGTCTATCTGATAGTGTTATCTTTTTCCTGACCAAGACTTGTTGCCTGGTAGAAATAGGTGAGACCTATTTATACAAGTGAGATCGAACGTACCCTGGCCTCATTAAGGAATAGAGTAAAGTCGCGGATTAAATAGAGGAGGTGGTAACCGCAGGTGTTTATGGTGAAAACGTTTTTCACCATTACTGCATTATTTAATTGACAGCTGCACGCTGTGACCGCCAAACTAAAACCCCAAGAAAGCATCCCCCAGTTTGTGTTGATGTCTCGAGTGTTGGTCGCACCTTGAGTGCAAGTGGCGCTACTAGGGGCGCGTGTGGCATGTGCCAATGGCATGTGCGGAATTCCTTTGTTGCGGGTTGCACCTCGAGTGCAAGTGGAAGTGCAGATTTCCTAGTGGCGTGTGTCGCATGTGCCAATGGCATGTACGGAATGCCTTTGTTGTGGGTTGCACCTAGAGCGCAAGTGGCAGTGCCAGAGCTGCTAGTGGCATGTGTGGCATGTGCCAATGGCATGTGCGAAATGCCTTTGTTGCGGGTTGCACCTCGAGCGCAAGTGGTAGTGCCAGAGCTGCTAGTGGCATGTGTGGCATGTGCCAATGGCATGTGTTGAATGCCTTGGTGGTAGGTTGTACGGTTTGCAAGTTTGGCTACCAGCGTGGGTTTTGGCATGTGCCATTGGCATGCGTGGCCAACTTGGATCATGGCCCGGTAAGAAAAGCTACCAGCGAGCGTGTTGGCATGTTCCAATGGCATGCTTGGCCATTAGGGCCACAGTTTGGCAACAAAAGCTACCAGCGAGCATGTTGGCATGTTCCAATGACATGCTCGGCCATTAGGGCCACGATTTGGTAAGGAAAGCTACCAGCGAGCATGTTGGCATGTGCCAATGGCATGCTCGGCCATTAGGGACACGGTTTGGTAAGGAAAGCTACCAGCGAGCATGTTGGCATGTGCTAATGGAATGCTCGGCCATTAGGGACACAGATTGGTAAAGAAAGCTACCAGCAAGCATGTTGGAATGTGCCAATGACATTCTAGGCCATTACGGCCAAGATTTGGTAAGGAAATCTACCAGTGAGCATGTTGGCATGTGCCATGGCATGCTCGGCCATTAGGGCCACAGTTTGGTAAGGAAAGCTATGAGCGAGCATTGTGGCATGTGTCGATGACATGCTCGGCCATTATGGACATGATTTGGTAAGGAAAGCTACTAGCGAGCATATTTGCATGTGCCAATGGCATGCATGACCAATTTGGCCTAGGTTGCACGATTTGCAAGCATAGGTGCGGGCGCTACTTTGGCATGGTGTTGCTAGGTCCAAGGTAAGGGTGTTTGGCTTGGCATGACCAGCGTAGCTAGGGTCAAGGCAGAGTGTGTTCGACATGGAGTGTCTAGCTTGAGATAGGTGTTGCTGGCATGATTTTCCAATGGCACGGAGGTGCAGCTAGCATGGTTAGCATGCTTTGGCGCGTTTGGTGTGACTAGCATAGCTAGGTCCAAGGCAGAGTGCGTTTGGCATGGCGTGGATAGCTTGGGCTAGGTGCGGCTGGCATGATTTTCCATTAGCACGGAGGTGCGGCTATCATGGTTAGCATGCTTTGGCGCATTTGGTGTGACTATCATAGCTAGGGCCAAGGCAGAGTGCGTTTGGAATGGCGTGGCTAGCTTGGGCTAGGTGCGGCTGACATGATTTTCCATTGGCACGGAGCTGCGACTAGCATGGTTAACATGCTTTGGCGCATTTGGTGTGACTAGCATAGCTAGGGCCAAGGAAGACTGCGTTTGGCATGGCGCGGCTAGCTTGGGATAGGTGTGGCTGGCATGATTTTCCATTGGCACGGAGGTGCGGCTAGCATGGTTAGCATGCTTTTGTGCATTTGGTGTGACTAGCGTATCTAGGTTCAAGGCAGAGGGTGTTCGGCATGGAGTGGCTAGCTTGGGCTAGGTGTTGCTGGCATGATTTGCCAATGGCACGGAGGTGCGGATAGCATGGTTAGCATGATTTGGCGCGTTTGGTGTGACTTGCATAGCTAGGGCGAAGGCAGAGTGTGTTTGGCATGGCGCGGCTAGCTTGGGCTAGGTGTGGCTGGCATGATTTGCCATTGGCATGGAGGTTCGGCTAGCATGGTTAGCATGCTTTGGCGCATTTGGTGTGACTGGCATAGCTAGGGCCAAGGCAGAGTGCGTTTTTCATGGACGGCTAGCTTGGGCTAGGTGTGGCTGTCATGATTTTCCATTGGCACGGAGGTGCGGCTAGCATGGTTAGCATGCTTTGGCGCATTTGGTGTGACTAGCATAGCTAGGGCCAAGGCAGAGTGCGTTTGGCATGGCGCGGATAGCTTGGGCTATGTGTGGCTGGCATGATTTTCCATTGGAACGGAGGTGCGGCTAGCATGGTTAGCATGCTTTGGCGCATTTGGTGTGACTAGCGTAGTTAGGGTCAAGGCAGAGTGTGTTCGGCATGGAGTGGCTAGCTTGGGCTAGGTATTGCTGGCATGATTTTCCAATGGCACGGAGGTGAAGATAGCATGGTTAGCATGCTTTGGCGCGTTTGGTGTGACTAGCATAACTAGGGCGAAGGCAGAGTGTGTTTGGCATGGAGCGGCTAGCTTGGGCTAGGTGCGGCTGGCATGATTTTCCATTGGCACGGAGGTGCGGCTCGCATGGTTAGCATGATTTGGCGCATTTGGTGTGACTATCATAGCTAGGGCCAAGGCAGAGTGCGTTTGGAATGGCGTGGCTAGCTTGGGCTAGGTGCGGCTGGCATGAATTTCCATTGGCACGGAGGTGCGGCTAGCATGGTTAACATGCTTTGGCACATTTGGTGTGACTAGCATAGCTAGGGCCAAGGAAGAGTGCGTTTGGCATGGCGCGGCTAGCTTGGGATAGGTGTGGCTGGCATGATTTTCCATTGGCACGGAGGTGCGGCTAGCATGGTTAGCATGCTTTGGCGCATTTGGTGTGACTAGCGTAGCTAGGGTCAAGGCAGAGGATGTTCGGCATGGAGTGGCTAGCTTGGGCTAGGTGTTGCTGGAATGATTTGCCAATGGCACGGAGGTGCGGCTAGCATGGTTAGCATGATTTGGCGCGTTTGGTGTGACTTGCATAGCTAGGGCGAAGGTAGAGTGTGTTTGGCATGGCGCGGCTAGCTTGGGCTAGGTGCGGCTGGCATGATTTTCCATTGGCACGGAGGTGCGGCTAGCATGGTTAGCATGCTTTGGCGCATTTGGTGTGACTAGCATAGCTAGGGCCAAGGCAGAGTGCGTTTTGCATGGACGGCTAGCTTGGGCTAGGTGTGGCTGTCATGATTTTCCATTGGCACGGAGGTGCGGCTAGCATGGTTAGCATGCTTTGGCGCATTTGGTGTGACTAGCATAGCTAGGACCAAGGCAGAGTGCATTTGGCATGGCGCGGATAGCTTGGGCTAGGTGTGGCTGGCATGATTTTCCATTGGAACGGAGGTGCGGCTAGCATGGTTTGCATGCTTTGGCGCATTTGGTGTGACTAGAGTAGTTAGGGTCAAGGCATAGTGTGTTCGGCATGGAGTGGCTAGCTTGGGCTAGGTATTGCTGGCATGATTTTCCAATGGCACGGAGGTGCAGATAGCATGGTTAGCATGCTTTGGCGCGTTTGGTGTGACTAGCATAACTAGGGAGAAGGCAGAGTGTGTTTGGCATGGAGCAGCTAGCTTGAGCTAGGTGCGGCTGGCATGATTTGCCATTGGCACGGAGGTGCGGCTAGCATGGTTAGCATGCTTTGGCGCATTTGGTGTGACTAACATAGCTAGGGCCAAGGCAGAGTGTGTTTGGCATGGCGCGGCTAGCTTGGGCTAGGTATGGATGGCATGATTTGCCATTAGCACGGAGGTGAGGCTAGCATGGTTAGCATGCTTTGGCGCATTTGGTGTGACTAGCATAGCTAGGGCCAAGGCAGAGTGTGTTTGAAATGGCGCGGCTAGCTTGGGCTAGGTGTGGCTGGCATGATTTCCCATTGGAACAGAGGTGCAGCTAGCATGGTTAGCATGCTTTGGCGCATTTTGTGTGACTAGCATAGCTAAGGCCAAGGAAGAGTGCGTTTGGCATGGCGCGGATAGCTTGGGCTAGGTGTGGGTGGAATGATTTTCCATTGGAACGGAGGTGCGGCTAGCATGGTTAGCATGCTTTGGCGCATTTGGTGTGACTAGCATAGCTAGGGCCAAGGAAGAGTGTGTTTGGCATGGCACGTCTAGCTTGGGCTAGGTGTGGCTGGCATAATTTTCCATTGGCACGGAGGTGCGGTTAGCATTGTTAGCATGCTTTGGCGCATTTGGTGTGACTAGCATAGCTAGGGCCAAGGCAGAGTGCATTTGGCATGGCGCGGCTAGCTTGGGCTAGGTGTGGCTGGCATGATTTTCCATTGGCACGGAGGTGCGGCTATCATGGTTAGCATGCTTTGGCGCGTTTGGTGTGACTAGCATAGCTAAGGCCAAGGGAGAGTGCATTTGGCATGGCGCGGCTAGCTTGGGCTAGGTGTGGCTGGCATGATTTGCCATTGGCACGGAGGTGATTAGGGTTTTGTTCGTTGTAACCCTAATTTGAAAAAATACCCCCTATTAATTACTGACTATATGCATTAAATGTCCTAATAAATGTGTCACCGGTGACATTAGGTTATTTAGGGTTTTACAATTTTACCCTTTGTTTAAAAAATCACCATCAACACCTATGGATGCACATTTGAAATTACGTGCTCAAGACGGCAAACCTTTGCATTATCCTTCTATTTACCATCGATTAATTGGGAGGCTACTGTACCTCACAGTAACACGACTTGATATCACGTATGCTGTGAATTATATGAGTCAATTTATGCAAAATCCTCATACTACACATCTTGATGATGCTCATCATGTGCTAAGATACTTAAAAGGAACAATTTTACATGGCATATTCTTGTCATCTTCTATTCCCCTGCTTCTCAGAGGATACACTGACTCTGATTGGGAAGGGTGTCCCATGACTCGACGTTCTACTACTGGTTATTTTGTTACAATTGGTGATAGTCCTATTTCATGGAAATCTAATAAGCAGCCAACAATTTATCGGTCATCAGCTGAAGCTGAGTATCGTGATCTTGCGAATTTAACAGCTGAACTACAATGGCTCAAATATCTTTTCATGGATTTACACATTCCATGTACTCTCCCTATCATTGTCTCTTGTGACAGTCAGGCGGCAATTCATATTGCTCAAAATCCTATATTTCATGAAAGAACTAAGCACATCGAAATAGATTGCTACTTTGTCCGTGAGAAATTGCTCAGTGGTTTGATTCTGCCCAAACATCTTCCATCAGCAGATCAGCTTGCCGACATATTTACAAAGCCCTTAGGAGTGCGAAAATTACTAAATCTGGTTAGCAAGTTGGGCATTCGTTCTATCTCTCCAGCTCCAACTTGATGGGGGGTATTAGCGATATATGTGACACATATTAGTACCATCACCTATGTAACATACTCATCACCTATGTAACCATATCTTCTAAGTCTTCCTGAATTGTAGTTTACTTAGTTAGCTTACTCAGTCTTCCATTATCAGGTATTCTTGTAAACCCTACTGAATGTTGTAACTATATATAGCATTGAATGAAAACAATCAATTCACAGTTGTGAAAACAAATACACTGTCTTCTAAATTCTTTATGTTGCAATCACCAAACTGATGAATTGCCACAATCAAGTTTGTACCTCCTGAGTCCTGACTTTGATACTTAAAAATTATCTTATCTACCACATATTGTTTGTGTGCTGAGGAGTCGAGGACTAAGAATCGGAAGGAAACAATCGAAGGGTGTTTGAAGTCACTAGTGAAATTGGTGCACGCTCAAACTAACCAATAAGCAATTTGGTGCACGCTCAAACTGACAAATAATTGAAGGATGTACTTTTATCTATTTACTTCCAAAGAAAACAGAAGCTACAAAGTTAAAAGATTTTAGGCCCATAAGTCTTATTGGCGGTGTTTATAAGATAATTGCAAGAGTTCATGCAAATAGGCTTAAGACAGTACTTCCCAAGATGATATCTCAAGAGCAGGGAGCATTTCTTCATGAGCGGAAAATTTTGGATGGCATTTTGATCGCATCTGAATGTATAGACTCGCGAATAAAATAGAAAAAACCAGGGATTATTTGTAAAATAGATATGGAGAAAGCGTACGACCATGTAAACTGGAAAAAAATTGAGGTCATTGGTCGCAAAATGGGGTTTGGCGGGAGGTGGATAAGTTGGATGAAAACGTGCTATGAGGATACGCGGTTCTCGGTTCCTGTCAATGGGGCGACGTCGGGTTTATTTAAGGGGTCAATAGGCCTTCACCAAGGAGAACCGCACTTTATGTTCTTATTTCTAATGGCGGCAGAGATATTCTCAGTTCTTATGAAGAAGGCAGAGACTAGTGGGTTAATAAGCGGTTTCAGCGTCAAAAGCAACGGAACACAGGTAACGCATTAATAATTTGCAGACGATACAATTTTATTTCTTGATGCAAATCCAACACAATTTACGGTATTAAAACAAATCCTACTTGACATACAACAAATTACCGGTTTGAATATTAATTTTGGAGATTGTGCTAGAGTTCTGGGGTGTGAAGTTGGAAGTTTTCCAATTACATATCTTGGACTCCCAATAGGAAGTTCTTCAAGAATAATTAGTATTTGGGATCCAGTTATTGATAGGATAAAGAAACGGCTAGCGCTATGGAAATGATAGCATTTGTCAAATGGAGGGAGGTTGAGCCTTATAAAAGATGTTTAAGCTCGATGCCTATATACTATCTCTCTTTATTTACAATTCCAACTTCAGTAGCAAACACATTGGAGAAAATCATACGTGGATTTCTGTGGGGGGACTCGGAAATTGGAAAGAAGCCACAATGGGTGTCTTGGCTAAGGATGCGCAAGTCAAAAAAATTAGGTGGTCTATGCATAAAGTCTATAAGAACAATGATCCAAGCTCTTTTAACTAAGTGGATATGGAGATATGAAAAATAAATAGCTAGTCTTTGGCGTACTATCATTCATGAAAAATTTGGAGGAGATGAAGAGGCATGGAATGCTCCACAGACAAATCAGAATCAAGGTTGTGGTCTATGGAAAAATATCCTCAAGCAATCAAAAATCTTTAAAAAAGGGACAAAGTAAGTAGTTTTGGCCGGTAAAGTGTACGTTTTTGGGAGGATTGTTGGAAAACCACGCAACCCTTGAAATAACTTTTTCCTAAAATTTGGAGAAAGTCGAGTAAGAAAGGAAAAGTGATAAGAAAAATGGTGATCAACAATGGGTCTCAAACCCCAACATGGGATATGGGTTTTAAATCTATTTTTGGTGAAGAAGAAATGAGTAGTGTTGTTTCCTTTATTGAAACAATTGGGGATCCTTTGAGTTTTGGGGATGAAGAGGACACAAGTTCATGGATTGAAGGGACTAATGGAGACTTCTCAGTATCTTCATGTTATGAAATGATTGACGTACAACTACAACAACAAGGACAAGCTCAAGAGAGACAAAGAAAAATGCCTTCAAAGTATATATGGAATTCAACCATCCCACCAAAAGTGTCATTCCTAGTTTGGGCTACAGCAATGAATGGTTTTCCAATTGTTGATCGTCTTCTTCAAAGAGGTATGGCAATTACAAAAATCAATTGTTGTATGTGTCACCAAGAACCCGAAACAATATCACACATATTTATCCATTGTGTATTTGCAAAGAAATTGTGGGAGCATTTCCTCAACCTGTTGGAGTCAAGATGGTGACCACCAGATTCGTGTATGGAAATTCTTATCTCATGGCAGCTGAAACTCAAAACTGAACCTATTGACCTCCTAAAATTTTGCTTTCCTTTCGCTATATGGAAACAAATTTGGAAGGAAAGAAACGGGAGAATCTTCTTGTTGATGGTGGTTTTTAGCTTAGGGTTAAAATCGTAAAACACTAAACCCTAACAGATAGTGATGTCACAATATTTAAAGTAACAAGCATTTACTAGGCACATTTACTGAAACATTTAATGTGTCTCTAAATAATTACCGAGGTACCTTTTTCAAATTAGGGTTATGACAAACCAAACCATAATTCCCACCTGTGCCAATGGAAAATCATGCCAGCCACACCAACCACTTCAAAGCATGCCAACAATGCTAGATGCAACTCTGTGCCAATGGAAAATCATTCCATCCACACCAACAGTGCCAGAGCATGCCAACCATGATAGCTGCACGTCTATGCCAATGGCAAATTATGCCAGCAGTACTAACCGCGCCAAAGAATGCCAACCATGCTAGCCGCACCTCTGTGCCAATGGAAAATCATGTCAGCCCCATCAACCGCCCCAAAGCATGCCAACCATGGCAGACGCACCTCTGTGCCAATGGAAAATCATGCCAGCCACACCAACCGCGCCAAATCATTCCAACCATGTTGGCCGCACCTCCGTGACAATAGCAAATCATGCCATCCACACCTACCGCGCCATGCCATACGCACCTCTCCATGGCCCCATGTCACGCCACCATACTGGCTTTCACTACGCGACTATCAAAACGAAGGCGTGCAATAATGAACAGTTTCCATTCAATCCCAGGAGTAGATCCTGGCCATCTAAGGTTACCAAACTAACTTTTCCCCAAAACCCTAGCTTGGTCACGTACCTAACCCAAGCTAGTCACGCCATGTGCCAATGGAAAACCCTATTCCCCACATGCTAAGACAAAACTGCACCTAGCCCAAGCTAGTCACGTTATGCGCCTATGGAAAACCCTTGGCCCCACATGCCAAGCCAAACCCGCACCTAGCCCAAGCAAGACACGCCATGAGCCTATGGAAAACCCTTGGCCGCACATGCCAATCCAAAATAACACCTAGCCCAAGCTAGCCGCGCCATGCCAAACACACTCTGCCTTGGCCCTAGCTATGCTAGTCACACCATGCCAAGCCAAACACCCTTTCCTTTGCCCTAGCCACGCCATACAACCATGGAAAACCGTTAGCCCCACATGCCAATCCAAAACCGCACCTAGCCCAAGCTAGACACGCCATGTGCCTATGGCAAACACTTGGCCCCACATGCCAAGCCAAAATCACACCTAGCCTAATCTAGCCACGCCATACGCCCATGGAAAACCCTTGGCCCCACATGCCAAGCCAAAATCGCACCTAGCCAAAGCAAGCCACGCCCAAGGCGAACCCTTGGCCCCACATGCCAAGCCTAAAAACACCTTAGCCACGCCACCATGCTATCCCTCACTACACGGCTACCAAAACAAAGGCGTGCAACAATCAACGGGTTCCCTTAAATCCCAGGAGCAAATCATAGCCATCCAAGGTTACCAGACGACACATGGTAACATTTGGCCCGAAAACCTAAGTTTGGCCACGCCAAACCATGCCATGCCAACGGCTTGCCAACCTAGTCGCACCACCACGTTGGCCCTCACTACGCGGCTAGCAAAACGAAGGCGTGAAACAATCAACGGTTTCCCTTCAATCCCAGGAGAAAATCCTAGCCATCCAAGGTTACCAGATGACACGTGGTAACCTTTAGCCCGAAACCTAAATTTGGCCACGCCAAACCATGCCATGCCAACGACATGCCAACCTAGACGCGCAACCTCGTTGTCCCTCACTACGCGGCTACCAAAACGAAGGCGTGCAATGATCAACGGTTTCCCCTCCTCTCAAGATGCAAAATCTCGACTGTCGAAGGTCACCAGGCTAGAAAGTTTCCCGAACTTGGCTTGCCAAGCCACAACAACATGCTACATGTTTTCCAAAAACATTCGAGACATCAACACAAACTGGGGGATCCTCTTTGGGTATTGGTTTGGCGGTCTACAACGTGCGGCGTACACTACACCCATCATAAGGAAGTTTCATAAGGGTGAGGCGGTTAGTAAATACGGGAAGTTATGTGCGAAACGTTCATGGGACATAAAGCACATGCGTCAACAATTTTATGGGACATCAATTCCATAACGTTAGCAGTTTCATGAAAACCAGTTTCATGCGTTAACCACTTTATGGAACATCAATTCCATGCATACGGTTATCACTTCCTCCCATTTACTTCCCCACTCCTTAATGAGACCAGGGTAGGTTTTTACTCCGACTTGTATAAATAGGTCTTACTTATTTCCATTGAACTACAAGTTTATACGGGAGATACAACACTCAGAAATACTTACTTGCTAGCTTACCTTGTTAGCTCTCTCACTTTTCTGATAAAAAGTCGTAGTAACTCAACTACTCTTCCAGAATCAACTATTCTGGTCTCACCACTTTCCTTGCTTCCCTCCTCCACTTTGTGACCGAAGCAAGTCTGGAACGTCCATTTTTTGGTTTAGGCCGGACTTGCACAGATTGATATCTCGAATCTAAAGTACTCCCTTGCATTATATTGTTTAGGGTTTAAATTGTTTCTCACCTTCACACCCGTAATTACAGAAATCAGCAGAAACCATTTTCACCTATAAACACTTTTGTAACAAAGAAAAAAAGAGTGGAGCGGGTTATCCTTCAAGTGAAAGATTCTCTATTTAGTTGGGCAAGTGTTCATTTCTCCTTTAAGCAATTCAAGTTCGCAGATTTCATCCATGATTGGCGGACTTTTAAACGATAATCGGTGGTATCTTGTAATAGGGACAAGCTTTCGTTTATCTTTTTAGTTTCGGGCATGGTTTTGTTGTAAGTTTTAAGTGCTTTCTCAGCACTTCCTTGAATGAATTTTATCTTTTTCAAAAAAGCAATTTGGGTACAGATTTCCTATATAAAAAAATTGATATGCAAAAAATAGGATCTCATCGAAGCATTAGCAATAATGCATCAATGTCGACCGGGTATTGAAAAATGTATGCGTATGAAGCACAAACCACAGTCGTTATCCGTCTATACCACACATGTAAGTCAGTTGTTCGTCGCACTTTCCACTTGTGTCTGTGAGAGTTGGAGTATCTATTGGATGCAAACAAGTCAGTAATTCAATGAAAAGTAAATAAAAATAGAAAAAACAAAGGAGGCTAATAAGAAATGATCGAGGAGAAGTTTTTGCTGCCCTTTTACTCTTAACTTAGCATCGTAATTTTCTCCCTCAAAAAGAAAAATACACTGTCATCTTCACCTGGGTTAACCATGAAGTAGGGAAAAATGACGATACAGTTGGCGCATAATTAATCAATCTCTATGCACGATATAAATTTTTGTTTTCGAGGATAAGAGCTAAGCTTATTTCATCGATTTGGGTTGATACCCTGTACTTGTTGGCAATGTAACAGAATGTGCCTCATATCAAGTGTATATAGCCGAGTGTAGAGATGAATATTATCATGGCCACTAATGGGGTGTCACAGCATATAAGACAAACTAGATAGTATTTACTTTTCTTTAAAACCACAGTGGTAAAATTATATGGCAATTAATAACATTGGTTATCTGAGTTCCAAACTAGTTAATTAAAGAAAATCCAATCTAGTTAATGAAAAATAGATACAGCCATTCAAATTTTAACTTGTCCGGTTGACCCTCTAGGTCACTGTTATGACCAATGGCTCTTCTAAGCACAATCAATAGATAATTGAAATAGAAATGAAAACAAATGTAAAATAGGCACACACACAACACAAGGATTTATAGTGGTTCGATCAAGATGATCTACATCCACTTTGGAAGACGACGATAACGTTGCACTATGATTGGAACAAGGTTACAAGAGTATAAACTCCTCTCAAGAACAAGACCTTACTCTCTCTTAGTTTACACTACTCTTGAGAACACTTAGTAGTGTTTCTCTCTTTGGTTTGTGACTGATTTTGGGATGATTTTAAATGCTAACTAATGAAGGTATATATAGGTTCTCATGCCCACCTTCCCTTGCACAAAAAACAAATGGGTTAACCCTTTTTGACTGCTAGCAAGAGAGTTAGTCTACCTCCCCTTTTTGAATACTAGCAAGGGAATTAGTCTTCCTTCCCTTTTTGAAAACTAAGAAATTAGACCATCTAGAATACTTAGACTTTCTAGAAATTAGACCATCTAGAAGGTGTATTCAAGGCACATGTTTTACAAATCTCCACCTTGACTTGAATACCATAACCATTCATCATCATCGTCTTCGCTCAGCCACTCAAGGGCTCTCAACACCTGTTGACACCAACCAAGTCCAAGCAATGCTTGAACTTGATACTTGGAACCGGCTTTGTCAACATGTCTGCAGGGTTATCCGCTGTAGGAACCTTTAGCATCGCTATCCTACCTTCCTCAACCGCATCCTTGATAAAATGATACCTGACATCGATGTGCTTCGTTCTCTCATGATACATCTGGTTCTTGGTCAAGTGAATGGCACTTTGACTGTCACAGAACAAAGTTGCATTCTCTTGCTTGAAACCCAAATCACCCACCAAACCCATCAACCATATACCTTCCTTCACTTCTTCCGCGGTTGCCATGTACTCTGCCTCAGTTGTAGACAATGCTCTTTGTGCTTTGCAAACCGACCTCCAACTGATAGTACTACCACACAATGTAAAAGTATAACCTGTCAATGACCTTCTTCTATCAAGATCACCTGCATAATCAGAATCAACATAACCCACAACATTTGTCGAATCACCATAGTGTTTATCAAACACTAAACCAACATTTGTATTTCCCCTTAGATACCTCAAAATCCACTTTACAGCTTGCCAATGAGCCTTCCCGGGACTTCCCATGTATCTTCTTACCACACTCACAGCTTGTGCGATATCCGGCCTTGTACAAACCATAGCATACATGATGCTACCAACTGCGCTTGCGTATGGAAGTCGAGACATATACTCTGCCTCATCTGCGGTTTTAGGTGATTGCTTTCTAGAAAGTTTAAAATGAGCTGCCAAAGGAGTACTTACTGGTTTTTCATCTTTCATACCAAACCGCTCCAACACCTTCTCGATGTAAGCCTTCTGGGACAAATGCAATTTGCCTTCAGCTCGGTTTCTATGAATCTCCATGCCCAATATCTTCTTTGCTGCGCCAAATCCTTCATCTCAAACTCACTACTCAATTGCTCCTTCATCTTCTGTATCTCTGACATGTCTTTGCAAGCAATCAACATATCATCAACATACAAGAGTAAATACACAAATGAACCATCTTGGAGTTTCCTGTGATATACACAACTATCATACTTACTCCTGTCATAGCCATTTGCCACCATAAATGTATCAAAACGTTTATACCACTGCCTTGAGATTGCTTCAAACCATACAAAGATTTCTTCAACAAACATACATGATCTTCTTTGCCAGGAACTTCAAACCCCTTTGGTTGTTGCATATAAATACGCTCTTCCAAATCACCGTGAAGGAAAGCCGTCTTAACATCTAGTTGTTCTAACTCTAGATCTTTCAAAGCAACTATAGCCAGAAATGTTCTAATAGAACTATGTTTAACAACAGGAGAGAATACCTCATTGTAATCAATGCCTTCTCTTTGCGTAAACGCCTTTGCCACAAGCCTTGCCTTGTACCTTGTTCCTTCACCATCTGAAGTACCTTGTTTCTTCTTGAAGACCCATTTGCTTCCAATAATCTTCTGCCCTTTTGGTCTAGCTACTATCTCCCAAGTTCCATTCTTGTCAAGAGACTCAATTTCTTCAATTGCGGATGCTCCCCATTCTGCTGATTCTTCACCACCGATTCCTTCTTCATAGGTTGTTGGATCATACCTATCTATGCTCTCACCTACTGCAAATGCATATGCAACCAAATTAGCATGGCCGTACCTTTGAGGTGCTCTAACTTCCCTCCTCTCTCTGTCTCTTGCAAGATTGTACTGATGACCTTGTGCTTCTTCTTCTGGGCAGGTTCTTGCACAATATCTTGATCATCATCGAAACAACGATCTCATTGCTTCCTTGAACTTTCACCTCAAGTTCCACCTTGTCACCAAGCTCCACCTTATCACTAACACCCTCTTCAGCTTCTCCATCTAGTTCTTCATTCTTTGGCTTCAACATCGATTGCTCATCAAATTTCACATCTATGCTGATAAGAAACTTGTTTGATCTTTCTGTTGGACACCATAACCTGTAGCCTTTCACGCCCTTTGCATACCCAAGAAATATACACTTCTTTGATCTAGGCTCTAGCTTCCCCTTATTCACATGAGCATAGGCTGGACATCCGAATATCTTCAAGTCTTCATAGTTAGCATGCGAACCTGTCCAAACTTCATTTGGAGTCTTGCACTCAATGGCAGTCGATGGAGATCTGTTCACTAAATAAGCTGAAGTGTTTTCTGCTTCATCCCAAAACTGCTTTGGTAACCTGGCATTGGAGAGCATGCACCGTGCCTTCTCCATTATGGTTCTGTTCATCCTTTCTGCAACACCATTTTGTTGTGGTGTTTTTCTGACTATGCGGTGTCTCACAATCCCTTGCTCCTTGCATAACTCGTTGAACTCACCCCCACAAAATTCCAAACCATTGTCTGTCCTCAAGCACTTGATTTGTCTTCCGGTTTGCTTCTCAACCATAGTCTTCCATTGCTTGAACTTGACAAAAGTTTCATCTTTGTGTTTAAGTATGAATACCCATACTTTCCTTGAGAAATCATCAATGAACGTCAAGCATATATCTACCACCACCATGTGAATCAACCGAGAAGGACCCCAAAGATCAGAATGAATATAATCCAGAATACCTTTGGTGTTATGAATAGCTGTACTAAAACTTGACTCTACACTGCTTTCCAAAGACACAATGTTCACAGAAATCAAGCTTGCCTGTTTTATGACCACAAAGCAATCCCTTCTTGCTCAAAACAGCCAACCCCCTCTCGCTCATATGCCCTAGCCGCATATGCCACAACTTGGTAGTATCATTATAAGAACTTGAAGAACATACAACCGCATCACCGTCCACAGTAGTACCTTGCAGCGTATAAAGACCATTAATTCTCTCGCCCTTCATTATTGTAAGACTTCCTCTTGAGACACGAATAACTCCACCTTCACCTTGATACTTGCAGCCATTTGAATCAAGCGTACCCAAAGAAATAAGATTTCTTCTCAGGTCCGAAACATGCCTAACTTTAGTTAAAGTCCTCACCATACCGTCATACATCTTAATTTGAATTGTACCTACACCCACCACTTTACAAGTGACATTGTTTCCCATAAGAACTTTACCACCTTCTCTAGCTTGATAAGTAGTAAACCACTCTTTATGAGGACACATGTGAAAAGTACACCCGAATCAAGAATCCACCCGTTTCTCCGAGCTTTCGGTATGAACCGTGAGAACCGCTCCATCATCACTTTCTGCTTCAACATTTGCTGCGGTGCCTTGGTTAGTATTCTTCTCGACATTCTTCAATTTTGGACAATCCTTCCTGAAATGCCCCTTTTCCTTACAATGAAAGAAATAGAATTTACCGGATTTTGATTTAGACCTTGACTTTGATCTACTCCTATCAAATCCGCCCTTTTGGTTTCCTCTTCCTCTAGCAAACAACCCATCTCCCGAATTATCTTTACCGTCGATACCCGTCTTCTTTAACTCCTTAGAGTTCAAGGCCGCTTTAACGTCTTCCATGGAAATTGTATTTTTTTCATACATTACGGTATCAACAAAATTTTCATAAGATGGTGGTAAGGAACAAATCAAACCCAAAGCTTGGTCTTCATCTTCAATTTTGACCTCAATATTAGCCAAATCCAAGAGAATTTTATTATATTCATCAATATGATCTATAATAGAATTTCCTTCATGCATTCTAAGAGTATGTAATTTCTTCTTAAGATATAGACTATTAGTTACGGATTTAGTCATATACCTTTTCTCCAACTTGTTCCATAGCCCGTCCGGTGTCGTTTCCGTCGCAACTTCTCTCAAGACCTCGTTGCTTAAACACAATAGAATTAATCCATGTGCTTTCTCCATGAGTTCTTCCTTTTCCTCATCTGTCTTTGTTGTTGCTAGTTCCGTTTTTCCCTTCAAAGTTTTCACCAAACCTTGTTGCACCAAAACAGCCCTCATCTTTAGCCTCCATAAATTAAAATCATTTCTTCCATCAAATTTCTCAATCTCATACTTTGCCGCCATCGTTGATCGCTTTTACCCAACGCTCTGATACCAATTTGTTATGACCAATGGCTCTTCTAAGCACAATCAATAGATAATTGAAATAGAAATGAAAACAAATGTAAAATAGGCACACACACAACACAAGGATTTATAGTGGTTCGATCAAGATGATCTACATCCACTTTGGAAGACGACGATAACGTTGCACTATGATTGGAACAAGGTTACAAGAGTATAAACTCCTCTCAAGAACAAGACCTTACTCTCTCTTAGTTTACACTACTCTTGAGAATACTTAGTAGTGTTTCTCTCTTTGGTTTGTGACTGATTTTGGGATGATTTTAAATGCTAACTAATGAAGGTATATATAGGTTCTCATGCCCACCTTCCCTTGCACAAAAAACAAATGGGTTAACCCTTTTTGACTACTAGCAAGAGAGTTAGTCTACCTCCTCTTTTTGAATACTAGCAAGGGAATTAGTCTTCCTTCCCTTTTTGAAAACTAAGAAATTAGACCATCTAGAATACTTAGACTTTCTAGAAATTAGACCATCTAGAAGGTGTATTCAAGGCACATGTTTTACAGTCACCAAACTATTCAGGTTAAATTCTTAAATTTGCCGGTCAAAAAAAGTATGGGTTAGTCATATTACATATCGGCCGTTAGATCATAGATGAAACGAACGATATTAAGTGAACCCCAAACTATACAAATAAGTATGGTTTCCTTTTAGCTAGGGCATCCCAAGCTGCGCCTCCCTCATTTGTGCATAGAAGAATAGAAACCGACGGCAACTAAAAATCAATCTATGGCAGAAGTAAATGGAGGTTCAACTATAATATCATCAACAATAACAAACATGATGATTTCTCCTCTCATAATATTATTTTTTCAATTAATTAGACATCAATTGGAGTGGATCTTGAAGTCTCTGACCTAGCCAGAGGTAATCATGAGATCAAATACAAAAGATACAGAAGAGAAGATTGTTTATCCAGGTGTATGTGAAACCAATTAGGAGATCCGTCGATCTATTTTATATTGAAATCTTTCAAGATCCATGTATGTTGTTTTTTCTTATCTAGATGTATGTGAACCAATTATGAAAATAAAATGCTTCAAAATTATGATTTGGATGTTAGATTCCGATCAATTTTGTTAGACCTGACAGAAAATTATGATTTACTTAAAGATTGATGTTAATTCCGATCAGAACATGAAGAAAATTGTGATTTATTTAAGATTGAGGCATGTGAATTATGATTTACTTCACCATTATTATCAGTCCACTTCTCTCGGTCTAATTAACAGCACAACAAAATGATGTTACTTAACAACAATTAACTCTGTCAGCTCCAACAAAAAGATGGTGTATTTACCAACAGTCATTGCGTTAGCTTGGGTATCTTCTGCAATACATTTTGAATTACCAGATTGCAGATCATAACGTAGAGATTTTGCCATGGATAACAGTAGAATACCAATTAGAACAACTGTAATTCCATCTTCTTTGGCGTAGGGCGCGGTTTGATTTTCGCCGTGGAGGTGGTGAAAGGTCCAGAGAACAAATGAATAATGGTGCTCTTTTAAATCCTGTGGAGAAAAAACTTTACATAGAGAGTCCTTCTGTCCAAGAAATAGTTGCAAGTTACCGATCAAGTCGTGGTATTACAGTCGAAGGACATGATGTTTCTAAATCCATACCAATTACCATTATATTCCAAGTAAGTATGCGATTTTCTTTGTAAAAATTGGATTCTATCCCTTGATTGAATGTTCAAATGTGCTAATATCTATAATTGAATCCAAACAGGTTCGCGTCTAGACGTGATACTCAGATTGGGTGTTGCTGAGCCAACACCTATTCGGTCTCAAGTATGGCCAAATGGCTTCAAAGGGTAGAGATTTCATTGGTTATCTAATCCTCAAGTAGTACTATTCCATAATTTGAGCCTCAGATCAGGAAATAGCTGCGACATTTAATCTGTAAGGTTATTAAAATCTTCAACAACTTCAATATTTTTGTTCTCTGCAGTGATTTAACCTCAATATTGCCACTTCCTATTGGCCTGGTATCAGCTTATGATTACAATGAGACATTTTTAACATTTTAGTTTTCTTTTCTTCCGTCCACAATATACGTTGCATTCCATTGATGAATTAGTGAGGGTTAGACAAACTAATTCTTTGGCAGTATTTTATGCTTAACTTGTAACATGTGGGCGAATTATCTTTACACTTGAGATTAGTTTATCTGGAATTTTCAGCCATGATCACATTTCTTTAAGAATTTCATTGTTTTCCTTATGTTGTTTGGTTGAAGAAGTTTTTCTCACCCATAGATCGTGTATTATGATATATGTTGAATCCATAGCTATGAGATATGGACGGGGACATCTTAGGATTTTACAATCTAATAAACTGCCACTACGGGATATGCACCGTGATGGTTGTCCAGCTTCCGTTGTCTTCCTTACGTGTGATCAGGTAGTATGATATTTGTTCAATTCGTAGCTATGAGATATGGACGGAGACATCTTAGAATGTCAGTGTTTATTATTCAGTATGTTGCTCTGCTTGTAATGTCAGATGCGAACTGATAGACAGATGCAATGCTGGAACACAACATGGCCAAAAGAGGTGGGGAACTTAGCAAAACAGTTTTTGCGTAATCCACAAGGTCTGTGACTCAGTGTGGGTAGTTGTTATGATTCATGCATCTCTTTAAGCTTAATGGATAGGATGTTTTACTTGGCATTTTTTGATTTTACAGGTGATTATTGGATCACCATATTTGAAAGGAAATATGTCGAACAATTTTAGAGCGCCAAGTCCTGCAAGAAGCCAAAGGAAGTAACCAAGATTTGCTCGACTGGGGTCTCGATGGGTTGTTAGCTTTCTCCCTTTGGGTGGGAACTTGTTCTCTTTGGTTTTCTTTTGCTTACTTCCTGTAAGCTTTTTCAATGAAATCATTTTTGCCGTGGAAAAAAAAAAGATTTGCTCGACTGGGGTTGAAAAAGTATCATCCATGTACCATGTTGACAAAATCACCATCTCTTGTACAACCACCATCATGTTTATTTGGCTTCTCAAAATGTTTATTTAGCTCAACCGTGAAGAGTTTAGCCCAAGTGTAGAGATGAGTACTGATATGTTGTCAGTAGGTGGGTGCGAGCCATATCAAACATGCTTGCATCATCCAAATCTCATTCCAAATGTATATTTTCCTAAGTGTACTCTCTCATTGTTATTGTAAAATGCTTATAGGACTACTATTTGATGTGAAACAATGGATTATAATACCATGATCCGAGCATGAAAATAATCAATAACAATAAAAATTATCAAAAATAAATAAAAATTAACCTGTTCAATTAATGTAGTAGTATGTGGTTTGAGCTTAGCTTGTTAGGCTTCCAACTAGTTTCATGTAATAATATTTATCAACTATAAATATAAGCATTAACCAAACATTTGTCCAGTTTTGAGTCTCATGACTTGTCGGCTAACCCTCTAGGCCAAACAACTTATACATGATAAGGTTGGCTATTGTACATTTTAGCCATTAGATCAATCAATAATTATGCTGAATCAACGATGTTAAGTTAACCCTCAAATTTCGCAAGTAGTATATATACTTGTCTTGTTGTTAGGGCATCCCAAACTATGCCTCCATCGTCTGTAGAGAAATAGGAAAGAAACCCTAAAAACAAAAAACACATTTCCCTCGTCTCATCTATCCGTGACCGACGGCAACAAAAAAAGTCATGCCAAAGGCAAGCGGAGGTGCAGCTTCAGCAGCAACAACAAACATAATAATTTCTCCTCTCAAAATGTTAACTTTCATCTCTTCTATTGATTGGATTCTCATCTAAAACTTCTTTTCTGAACTCCTCAAACCAGTCTGGACTCAGTCCTAACTCCTCTCAGATCTTATTTTCCGTAAGGATGATCATCACATCAAATACACAATCAAGAGGAGATTGATTATCTAGATGATGTGAAGCAGTTAAGAGGTCCAGCCGTCGGTCTATTTTACTTGTAATAGTGAAATTTTGAAAATATCCATGGATGAATACTTAACCAATTAAGAACTTCAAAGATCCATGTATGATATTTATTTTTGTATGGAGATGTATGTGAACCGATTATCAAAATACAATGCTTCAAAGTTATGATTTTAAATGTGTTTTGCAAAATACAAAATAATCGAACTATTTACAGCCGAAATATTTTTGTGAGGCATCCCTTTGTGATAAGGCTATCCACATAAACTGCTGCGAGTGAAAGCCATTGGATCTTTCTGCTCTGGGTGCAAACAAAAATTTCCATTTTTTTAAACGGATGCAAGGGTCTAAAATGGCTTCCCAAAATGTTTATCTAGCTCAATAGTTAAGAGTTTAGCCCCTGATTTCTGCTCTCAAATGCCCTCAAGTTTTTTTAATTCTCCCAACCGAACGGGCTATAAGTCTTAGGACTTGTCTCTCGAGAAGGGACGGAGCCAGAAACTTAAAAAGCCCACTTAAAAAAAAAAAAAAAAAAACTTGGAAGCTGTGGGGTGTTCTCAATTGGCTCCCTCACTTACTTACTGCCCTCTAGGCCAACCACCTAACACGATAGTTTTAAGAGGGTAGGATCATTTCTGTAAGTTGTCAATCTGGGTATGAATTAGTGAAGTGTATCTTCTCGTTGTTCTTCTAGTTAGAAATTTATTATCTGGCCATCAGTTTAATGCAGCATTGCATGATTTTTGATGAACAAAAAAAGACTATATTGAGGTACTGGAAAGCATAATTGCACCCCTAGAGGAGTCGACAAGTTGTGAAATCATTATCTAAAATCAACATAAAGAATGAAGAATAAAATAAATCAAGTTTATGCAAATTTAATTTAATTTATTTAGACAGTGCTCTTACAAACTCTTCCGTTTTTCATTTGTCTTCGATTTCGTTATCAATTTCCTTAACAACAGGAAAAAAAAAAAAAAAACACAACAGATTCTGGTTTTGTGAGGAAGCACATGACAAAGATTTGGGTATTGAAAGAAGAAATCATCATGCCAATAGCTCGTTGCTGGTGCTGATGCTGTTATTGAACTACCACCACTTACTTCTGCAATGATTTGAAGTTTGTGCAGTTAATCAAAGATAGATAGGAAGATAGAACTTGTTTGGTAGGTTTTTTTCTTTCTTTTCTTTAGATCTAGACTAGACAGAGGCGGCACAGTTTGGATGATGCTTCTGTAGAGAACTATTTACAAGGGATATATATCAGCCGTTCATTTTAGGGTTCAGCTGTTACCCTTGATTTCAATCTTGTTATTTCGAATCTAACGGCTGATCCATGTATTAATTGAAGCACTTGCTTTGTTTGTTAGCTTGAAGTAGTAATTGAAGCTAAAACCTCAACACATTGATCAACTTTACTGATTCAATTTCTAGGGCATTTGCAAGATAAAACCCTTCCCTCGTTCACTATCTTTTCTCTTAATTACTTCATTCATTTTCAAGGGCATTTGTTAGATAAAACGCCTCCCTCGTTCACTGTCTCTTCTCCTCATCACTTGGTCTGTTCTATCTACTTTCATTTTTTTGCTACCTTTGAACAATGGAAACTCAAAGGTATATCTTTCTCCTTTTAGTTTTACTTTCCTTTTGATTTTCTGTTGTATAAATTTTAAGAATTCCCTTATATAGTGCTCTGTTTCTGCCCTTTGTTGCTTCAAGTTTGTTTTTTTTTCTTCTATCCATGTCATATATAGCATGAGATTTTGATTTCTAGCGAGATCTGTAAGCTTAGTAAAATGAGGGAGTATGTCATGGGTGGAAGAGATAACTAAGAGAGAATAGATATTTTCCTTTATTTTTTCTGGAAAATTCAATCGATTTGCTAGCAAAATGTCATTCAAGTTCCTTTAGTTTCCTTTATTTTCTATTATAATTTCTGTTATTAGAACTTACCAAGACATTATGGAAGATTTGTCTTGTCTGCTAATTTCAGTAAATTGAATTGATTTCATTTTGGACATGATTTTGTTCATAAATTTGTATCCGATCATTTCCATTATTATGGTAATCAGTAGATACAAATATAAATAGAGAACAAACCATCATGGCTCATTGCAATACATACATTGTTTTATTTCTTGTTTTGTTGAGCTACTTTTATAATTCTGATCCCATTTGTGATTTGTATATTGTAGTCAGGAGAAGCTTCATGTTGTGTTTGGGTTCGGCACAACAATTATCATCGTTGTGAACGACATTGGTACATATATTTGTTTTGATAGTAAAGCAACGAGAACCCTTAGTCCGGAAGAAGAAAAGGCATACGAAGAAAGTGGCGAAAAAGCTCCCTCTCATGGAAAAGCTGTAAAGGCCGTCCCCATAGGAGAACAGTTATATGTCACTATTGCTGGAAACAACTATTGGTCTTTTCCAATCACTGATTTCTTGAAAAATGAGGTAACAACATAACTTCCTTATTTTATTCTTACTCCTTCAATTGTCAATTTATCAAGCTTATTATAGCGGCGGCATGGTTTATTAGAGGGACGGCAGTGTGATAGTAATGTCCCTCTAGTTGGTTAGGGGATATCCTAAAGGGGATGTAAATTGACTAGATTATCCTTTTCACCTTAAACAACCAAAATCAAATCAGTTTTTTTTTAAACCTAATGAATCAGAAAAAATCAAATCAGTTTTTTTTTTTCATCTTCTTTTTCATCTTCTCTTCTCCTCCATCAACCATAACCTCCATCAAAACTGAAAATTTCATTGTCTTTGATTAATTGGCGATTTGAAAAACGTTTGGAAAAACCCAGTTAGGGTTTAGTTTATTGTGTTAGATTTAAGTTAGTTTTGTATCAAAAATTAGGGTTTTGGATCAAAATTAAAATTGAAATTTTTGTGTTGCATGTGAGTTACGGTTGGTAATAACTTCAATTGGAACCGTAAGTATAGATTTGTTTGATGTTACGGTTTATTGCAACTCAAATACCAACCGTAAGTTCTTAATTTTGATATAAAATGTTCTGTTACGTTTTTTTTTTTGCAACCGTAAATAGATTACGGTTGGTTTCGTTACTTAAGTTACCAACCGTAATTTGTCCTGTAACTTTCATTTTCTTTTTATGGTTTGTAATTGCGTCACTGTTAGCAACCGTAGGATAGTTACAGTTGGTCTCGATTAATTAGTTACCAACCGAAATTTAGTTACGGTTGTTTTCCAAATTTAATTACCAACCGCAATTGGTTTTAAGATTGGATCTTCCCAAAATTTAACCAGTTACGGTTGGTATTCGATAACTTACGAACCGTAACTAAGAGTTGCGGTTGGTCACGAGCACAATTCCAACCGTAAGTTCTTCTGAAAATTTAAAAAATTTGATTTTGTTACGTACTTTAGATAATTTTGAGCGAGAAAAAGCTAATGGGAACTAATAATTATACCGGGTCACTGGAATCACTCATTTTGGTTAAGTGAATCAAAATCTAGGGTTTCACAAATATCACAAAAGTTTTTCTTTTTCTTCTCCATTGAACTTTTTTTTTTTAACTCTAAAATATGATTTTGTTTTGATTTTGAGTTAATATAAGTGAAATTAATCATTAACACTAAACTTGATTATCATCACTAAACTAGGTTATCAATAATGAGGGTTAATTTGTCATTTCCAAATTTTTTTTTATAAGGGGCACCTTGAATTTTCATGTAATGACCCTTTTTGTCCTATTAGAATGCCGCCCCTCTAATAAACCATGCCGCACCTATAATAAGATTGCAATTTATGGCTTGTATTAATATGGTTTGTTTGGTTGCACTCTTTTTTTTATTTATCAACAGGTTAAGACTCAAGCTGAAAATTGTACTCCTCAAAGGTGCGCGCAAAAAGCTCTAGAAGTTTATAAAGACACAACATATGTTCATAGTTCTGAAACCCAAAAGGACATTAACATACAAAATCAACCTTCCAGTATGACTTTCTCATCCTATAATGAATCAGGGGTGGATCTTAAAACCACTTATGTGCGAAGAAATGAAAAAGGAAAAACGACTTGGGCAAATGTGATAAAGAAATCAGAAGAAGAAAGTTATCTCAAATCTGCTGATGAAGAAGATCCTTTGATAACTTTTTGTTGCCATGGCTCCGGAGCTAGGTATGCAAATCCCATTCTTAGTTCCAGCACAAATTTAATTGAATCCGGTATTGATATGGAAACTCATATTGAGGAAATCTTGAAAGCAATGGCCTGGGCTTGCAAGAATGACTCAAAAAACACAGGAGAAACCATAAATCGTAAGTTTCCTGTTTTGCTTTCATTACATTTTGGTGTATTGCTTTTAGGTAAAGTAAAGTCATGGAATAGTTTGAAAGTTGAAACACCTTTAGGTATAATAACTTCTAAGGATCGGTTGTTACATGAAATTCATTTCCTTGGTTTTTGTTTCATTTAAACAGTTATACTTCTCACTGGAGATGGGGTTAAACATTTGTACAAAGAGAAGAAGGCTGAGGACCTAATGAAGTTCTATGAGGAATGGATAAGAGAGCATAAAGTCAAGGAGCGGGAGACAAGGCTTGGACGGAGTAGGAGTAAGAAGGAACAGATGAAGAGTGATGGAGAGGGACAGATGAAAAGGGATGGAGAGGGACAAATGTAGAGAGATTTCGAGGCAGTGAGAGTCAAAGCTTAAATGACTCGAAACAAAAAAAAAAAGTTCTATAATATATTTGTGAGAACGAACACACCAGATTGTAGTAGCTAGCTATTCAGTTGAAGCTTATTTATACATGACTAGAAACAAATGCTGAATTTAATTTGTTAAAACCGGCTTATTCATGAGCTAAACTGAATCAACTAGGAAACTAATTCATGAGCTAAACGGTTTCAAGTTTTTAGTAAAAGAACATCAGCTTGTCAATCAAACGTACATCCGAGTTTGTACTTAAATAAGAACAACGCAAATCCAGTCAGGAGTACATTAAATTCCTTCGTTACATAGTTTTCAATTAAAAAGTTTAACTCCACATATCATTGAGAGCGTAAAACCGATTTAGTTTCTTGGACTCCTTCTCTTTCTGCTGTTTTTTGACCAATTCTTTTCGTTTTTCCTCTGACATGACCACCACAGTTTTCTTTCCTGTGTTACACTGCAGAATAAGCACCACATCAACTAAATCAGCTATCATCTTGCAGAGGCAGCAGCACTAGCCACTGACAAAAGTAAAAGCAATAAAGAAGACAGGAACAAATTCCTTAAAATATTTTAGTCAATGTGATATTGTGATGTCTTCCTCAGTCTGACCATACTCAAACAACACCTAATTCTACAATTACTTGCCGACTAACATGACATGATGTATAAAATCAATAGCAGCCAGCATGCACAAGGAATTCCAGCAGCATGAAATATTTCACCTCCGCCTTGTACTGTTATGCATACGAGATATAGGTACCATGAATTATCTATCAGGGAAACCCAACCAAAATTGTCCTTCATCAAGGTCGATGACTATTTTAAAAGGCACTGTGAATTTGGACTGACGATTATGGAAGATGCTCGTACCAAATACTTAATGTTAAGGATCAGCGTAAAATCAGTTGAATATGGATAGGAGAGAGGTTCCTCATCAGTGATCTCCACACGACGTCGTTGCTCAAGTCGGAGCGGCCTTTGAACAGGGTCATTCTGAGATTTTGAACCAACAACAAGTCAGAAGTGGAAATACAATTCTATAATTCATGAACTTTAGTATTCTAAATTAAGATTAGGTAATGACCTCTTTGAGTGAATCCTCATTAACAGGAACAATACTGTCGCATAGTTTGAACAAGCGAGGAGCCACCGCTTCACACATCACAGGCATAATAAAAATATCACTCTCACAAATTGTCTTCTTAAATTCGCAGATAGTAATGCCTGTTATTTTTTCCGCCTGCCCAATACCGATAACATTAGAAATGCAAAAATAAATAAAAATTACTACACAAGAACCTATGAGATCCCGATAAAGACCAGATGCGCAGAAGACAGGATTTTGTTTTCAAACTTCACACAAACCTTATTGACCTTCCCCCAAATTCCACTCTCAGTCCGAATAGATGCACCTTCACATTCGGCAACATCAATATCTTCTGGTTCAAATTTGATAAGAGCAGTCCTCTCGTTAAGGATTTTCTCCAGTTCTCCTTCATGCTCGCTTTCCTTCATTATCTTAATGTGATGCTTAGGGTCAACAATGACTGCCTTTGCTGCTACCCGAAACACTTCCTGATTCAAAATGCAAAACTCATATTAAAAATTGAAGGGTGGCTCATTAGTCGTCACTAAGAAAAAACATTAAATCGCGTCAAAAAAAAAAAAAAAAACATTAAATATCATGATTGATGCATTCACCAAACTAAAGAAACTATTCCGAAGGTAGACACAATACCAAAATAAAAAACTAAATCCTATAATAGACAAAGTCACGCCAAATAAGTTATTTTTATTTTTTTCTGGTATAAATTCAGTGAATCAAGGAGGAGTTGTGCGAACTTGGACACATGGTTGGTTCTTTAACTTACAATAGTGAAACACACTTTTTCGTTGCAATACAAATTAAACAAGTATAGAATAAAAGTGGAATATACCAGACCTTAGTTCTATGCACAACAGTAATTCTAGTATCTGGAGGTGCAAGAGGGCCCCAAAACATCGCAAGACAGTGCTCATGTTCGGGAATGAAATCGCGAATCTGATGCCGTGCATTGTCGATTTTCCTGGCATAAATAGGTTTTGTCCAGTAACGTCTCCAACCAGCTGAAATGGTGACTGGATCTTGTGACTTCAACAGTTTCATATGCCAGTTATGTCGCTTAAGTCTCGCCTGAAAAAGAACAGATACACATGCTCAGAAAAGATGGCAAACAGAGCTCAGTTAACAGGAAACTGGCATAAATGTCTTCCTATTAGTTCATATTCAAATATAGAATAATGGAAATTGCATTTCAGTACCAATGTAGTTAACTATATATTAATGAGTGAAAATTTTCTAAATGGTGAAATAAACAGCATTACCCAAAATGCATCATTACCTGCATATAACCGACATCTTTCTCCTCGGGACTGATACCTCCAACGAGAATCGGATGGCAAGAATAAAGATTTGCAACCATCCCGAAAGGAACCTCATGAACCTCCAACCTTAAATAGGTCCCTGTTCTGACACTCTCATTCTCCATGTGGGTTAGCTCAACAAAAGGATCAGTCTCAGGCGATAAAGGAAAAGGATCAGTTGTGCTTTTAACACCAGCTAAATGAAAATCATCAAGACCAGCAATATGCACCTGTCCCGAACACGTAAAGTCAATTTGGTGGACAAAAGTGCAAGTGAAGTTTTTTAAATGGTTATTTTCTTAATAGTCTTTATTGTACATTACCTGAATTTTCCACAAAAGAAGCATCTATGATACTGTGAAATGTCATTTCAGGTTTAAATAAATGAAAACCTAACAGAACAATTTAAGCACCCAACATTTACACAACTAACAACAGGACCAGTAAGTGTATAGAAGAAACTATAAGGCAGAGAGAGGAAGGTAACTGGAAGTGATTGTATCCACGGTGCATCACACACCTAGAAAGAAGAAACCACAAGACCGATAATCACAGTAGAAGACATGCAGCGAAGTTGCTCGGGTTGGTTTCTAGCATCAAAAACCACAAAATGGCAGTTTCACTCATATTCTTTGGTTTTACACATGCTTTATGTGAAAGCTAAGCAAGTTTCTAGATAAAGACTATGAAACATATCCATGCAACGTCTATAAATGTTGTAATAATCAGATATCATCTAATAAAAAAACTTGACAACAAAATATATATTTCATGTCTGACAAAGTCACAAAACGAGAATAGGTTCATAAAGGAAATCTCTAGCTCCGTTAAGCAATGGCATATCTGACGTTGATATTATGATTTGAGAAACTTGCATTGACCTAGTTAGAGGAAATACCTTAGCTCCGCTCTTAATATCACAACCCCGGAGATAACCATACAGACTGATGTTTCTATCGCAATTTGCATCCTTGTGCACTTTTTCAGGAGGAGTAACATCTTCAAAACGGTCTACCAGCACATAAGGATGTTCCTCTCGCCGTGACGAGAGATGGAGTTGGAGCATCAATATGTGTTCTGCCAGTACATGTAGATCCTGCATATTGTACCTGTTTCAACCATAGAGTGGATAAGAAATTGAGACAGTGAGTTTGTCAGATTTATGTAAGGGCAAACATCATCACTAGTCTAAACGAAAATTTTATAAGTATAGGCACATGAATCAGATTTTGCAGTGTTAATCAAATGAAACTTACAAGTCATGCTGAAGACCAGAAAAATTGTATATGTATGCTGGTTGATATATTTCAGTCCGGAAATGATCCTCGATGCGCATTACGGTTTCGTTTGGTTCTTTCTCATCTTCGATCTCGTCAACATGTGTAATAACACACGTAACCTTTGGAAAGCCGTGGGATCGTAAAAGGTTAAGAAACTCGAATGTTTCCTGAAATTGACAAAAGTGATTGTCAATAAAATAGATCCCCCGCTTCTTCTTTCTTATATACAGTATATAGTTAAAATTGACAAAAGGAATTGACATCCAAACCCACGTACCGCCTCAAACCCATAATTTGCATCGACCAGTAACAATACTAGATCTGCATATTTTGCAGCATCGATCATTGCATCAATATCATCCGGGCATTCCACAAACTGTATCCTTGTTCTTTTGTCAGCTGAAGGAACAAATAAACAAGATTTCAAGCAGCATAAGCAATAATAATTAGAATTACACAAGCAAACCTGTTATGATGATGTTTGGGCCTTGGGTATCGTTGGTGATATCCTTAATGGGATCAAAATACTTGACTAGAGATTTAATCAGTAGGGACTTCCCAACCTTTTACAAAATTGATATGGATGGTTAGTCAGTCATCGTTATATAAAATGATAATACATAAATTGAAAAAGGAGAGAGGGGTCAGTCATACTGACATTGGGAGGTCCTTGAACGAGAACAAGGAAAGGTGGAGGTGGTGGTGCTGCTGGTTCAGAATAATTACCCTGATAAATAGTTTGGTTTCGAAATATGTATTCGTCATCACCCCAATCGTAATCTCCTTCACACTTGTACTTGTAGCGTCTATATATTTTGAAAGCTGGATCAACTTGAGAAGATGCAGCAGTTGACATTTTTAAATCCCTAAAAACCAGAAGAAAAAAACAGCAGAAATTTCTAATTGTAAAGTAAAATCCAGAAATCCAACTTTAGATAAAAGCAAAATACAGGTGCAGAAGAAGAAGAGTCACCTAATTTGACTTATAAACGGAGAAATTCTTCTGCGTTTCTTTGATTTAACTTCTCTTTCTCTCTCGAGATAACAAAGGGGATTAGGTTAGGTTAGAGGTTTTGTAATTTATCACTTTTCAGATTCGATTACAAATACATCTCAAGTTCGCTACAAATTCGTTCATAGGCTCCATTCAGCCCAAGCCCATTCATTATTCACCAAATGGGTGGATGCCCATTCGGTATGTGTGGGCAGATTGGTGGATTTCATCTTTAGTAAATAGGTAACTCTCAAAGATAGTTTCTATCCACTTCATTAAGGCTATGATGTTCATTTCTGAATTCACTTCCTAACACATATCATGAAGAGATCCGCTAACTCAAAGGCGAGCCATATCAAACATGCTTGTATCATCAAAATCATCCATCTCGACGTCAGCAACTCTTCTCCATGAATTTGATTTAAGTGGAAAGACGTAAACCTTATAACAAAGAGACTCCGCTAAACGTACCACTTTATAGTAATTGCGAGAACCTCGTCAATGAAATCCCAGGATACATGATCAAATGCTTTCGAAGTCAATCTTACAAATAATACCGGGGATTGGCATTTGCGGTTGGTGCCTTGGTGGTATCCAGTATAGGTAACCAAATCCCATCAACATTTTATGGCTCTCTTAGTCTTAACTCTATTATAGCCTAGGTCTCTTGTTCCATCAATTTAAACCCCTCATTCCACAGAATGGGAGGCCAAAAACTAGGTTTTGTAATGCGCGGGGTGTCGGTTTAACTGGATTTTGTGGGCGTGCAGTCAAAGTTGCCCCAATTTTTTTAAAACTTTCCTCCTATGACTATGTCCCTCCTTGTAGGCCAAACACCCGACAAGCTCACACGAGACTCCATAGTACAAATTGTATATGCCGGTCAAAAAGTATGGTAACGTACAATAGATTTTATCCGTTAGATCAAAGTTGAAATCAACGATATTAAGCTAACCCTAAATAAACTTTTATAAGTAGTATGGTTCTCTTCCAGTTAGGGCATCTCATTCTAAACTGTGCCTCCTTTGTATTGGAAACAAACCCTAAATAGACGGAAACAAGAAAATCTATGGCAGAAGCAGGTGGACGTTCAACAAAAACAACTAGCATGATGATTTCTCCTCTCAAAATGGTAATTTTGGAATTGCTTGCAACCGGAATTCTCATCTTAAATGTCATGATGCATTTGAGGTTTCTGGCTTCAACCTCACCTGACAGTTGAAAGTCCTCCGACGAATGTGATTGAGTCATATTATCTCCATTCTTTTCATCTTTATTTGTCAACCAGATCCACTGTCATGATATCATCACATCAAATACAGGAGATAAGATGCAATGGAATTATGAAAAAAATCCATAGATGAATGCTTTATATTGAAATTAAAATCTTTAAGATCCATGTATACGTATGATGCTTCTTTTTGTATTTTTTTTCTTTTTTGAATTATATCTTTTGGTATCTAGATATATGTGAACCAATTTTTTACTTTTTAGGTTTTATTCTTTTCCCAATTCATGGAAATGTCCACGATGTAATTTACAAGATATGCACATATACGGTAATTTTATGAGTTTCCGATGAAGTATGCCCATCAGATGATGAATTGATGATGATTGCATTTTTTTGTTTTTGTTTTGATACATATGAATCATGATGATTGCATTTACCAACAGTCATTGCATTAGCTTAGATTGACAAAATTAGATTGGAAAATGGGATGGGCATACTTAATATGGATTATCTAGATATTTGTCAACACCACGGGAACCATATTAGCAACAATGCTACCTAGGTTCCAATTTGGTTGAAATAGCTTGTTTCATCAATATGGAATGACACTCGGTACTTGTTGGCAGTACAGCAGGATGTGTCTCATATCAAATGTACATTTTAAAAGTATAGAGATGAGTAATAAGTATTAGTCTCATTCTAACTGTAAAATGCGCACTTAGAGGGCTATTGATGAAAAAAAAAATGCACCAATACATACACAGCTGCCAATGCAAATGTGCATAGTTCAATATTCTTTAACACCAAAGGCTTTGTCAACAAAAATAAATAAACATGTGTATCGACTTCTTATCACATCAAATTGTCAAATTATGAGTTGTCCCTCCCTCCATGCCAAACACCTAACATGACAGTTTACACATTAGATATGCTGGTAAAAAATTATTATCAGTATCAAATATTTCAGCCGTCAAATCAATCAATAAAGCTTAATTAACGATGTTAAGTTAACCCCCAAACTTTGCAAGCAGTATATATAGTTTTCTTTCTGACTAGGGCATTCCAAACTGTGCCTCCCTCGTTTCTAGAGAAGGAGGAAAGAAACCCTAAAATCAAAAATACAGAAAAACTCCCTCATCTCATCATCAATTTGTGACGGCAACAACACAAAATCTATGGCAGAAGCAAATGGAGGTTCAACTACAGCATCACCAACAACAACTAGCATAATGATTTGTCCTCTCAATATGTTAATTTTCGATCTTCCAACCAGTATGGATTAAATCTCTATTTCTCCCCCCGTCTTCATGATCCACATCAAATACAGAAGAGGAGATGTAATTAAATTATGAAAATATGCATGGATGAATGTTTTTATTAAAATCATTTAGATCAATTAATGTTTTTTGTAATCGTTTATTTATTTGGGATCTAGATATGTGAACCAATTACAAAAATAAAAATTGTTTTGCCATGTAGTATTTACAAGAGATGCACATGTAAAGCATATTAGAGTAATGATTTGCCACCCATCAGATCCATGTGGCTCCAATTGCAGAAATTATGTTGGTTCTTAGAGCAATTTCTGCAAAAGAAAGTTATGATTTACTTACGTGTGTAGAAGAAAAGATTGATGTTAATCCCAATCAGTTCCAATTAAATAAGGCAGCTTGTGCTCTACCATTGTTATCAACGTTTTGGGCACCTGATCAGCCACTTCATTTCTCAAAGTCAAATTGATGGAGAAAGTGGATGCTCAGTGATGTTCATATTATTGCACCACCGACATAATGAATCAATAATATCTGGCTGTTGTAATCTGTAATCATATGAATAATGCACCAAATTGATGAATGGCCAACAAATGCATGCACAGATGCACTAATCCAATTTTTGCACTAATCCAATCCGCTTAATATTAGAATGGTCAATGGGACATTTGTCACATTTCAGTTTTCTTTTCTTCCGTCCACAATATACATTGCATTCCGTTGATGAATTAGTGAGGGTTAGGCAAACTATTTCTTTGGCAGTATTGTCTGCATAACTTGTATCAGTGTGGACGACCTATTTAACGTATGATTACAGATTAGTTTATCTGGAATTTTCAGTCCATGATCAATTTACACTTGAGATTAGTTTATCTGGAATTTCAGCCCATGATCATTTTATCCTTTAGATTTCGTTCTGCTGTTTGGTTGAAGAAGTTTTTCTCACCCATAGATCTTGTATTATGATATTTGTTGAATCCATAGCTATGAGATATTTGCGGGGACATCTTAGGATTTTACAAAGTAATAAACTGCCACTACGCGATAGGCACCGTGATGGTTGTCCAGCTTCCGTTGTCTTCCTTACGTGTGATCCAGTAGTATGATATTTGTTCAATTCGTAGTATGGACGGAGATATCTTAGGACTATACAATCCTATAATCTGTGGTTGTCCACCTTCCTTGTTGCGTACATATACTCATGTCAGTGTTTCTAATTCACAATGTTGCTCTGCTTGTAATATCAGATGCGAACTGATAGACAGACGCTATACTGGAGCGCAACATGGCCAAAAGAGGTGGAGAAGTTCGCAAAATAGTTTTTGCGTAATCCATACAAGGTCTGTGACTCAGTGTGGGTAGTTCTTATGATTTATGCATCTCTTTAAGCTTATTGGATAGGATGTTTTACTTGGCATTTTCTGATTTTACAGGTTATTACTTATTATTGGATCACCCGATTTGAAAGGAAATATGTCTGAACAATTTTAGAGAGGAAAGTCCCGCAAGAAGCCAAAGGAAGTAATCAAGATTTGCTCGATTGGGGTTGAAAAAGTATCATCCATGTTGACAGAATCACAATCTCTTGCACAACCACCATCATGTTTCAGTTAAAATTGGGAGCTTCCCAAAATGTTATCAAGCTCAACGGTGCAGAGTTGACCCCCTGATTCCAATGCCATGCAACTCCCACACACTTATAAACCCAAGATCGCAAGAAAATAAGCAAAGTGAATATAATGTTCATTTCCGAATTCACTTCCTAACAAATATATTATACGATGAAGAGATCCGCTGACTCAAAGGCGAGCCGTATCAAACATTCTTGTATCATCAAAATCTCATCCCAAATGTTTAAGTGTTCTGTAAAATGCTCATTGTTATGGTAAAATGCTTATAGGACTACTATTTGATGTGAACCAAATGCGAAACACGTAAAGTCAGTAGATAATAATATCATGATCCGAGTATAAAACTAATCAATGACAAAAAATACTTATCGATAAAAAACAAAAAACAAATACATATATAAGCATTAACCATACATTTGTCCAGTTTTGAGTCTTATGATTTGTCAGGCTACACGACAGTTTTGGTTAGATATGCCGGTAAAAGAAGTATGGTTGGTGATTTTACATTTTTAGCCGTTGGATCAACCAATAAAGCTGAGTCAATGATGTTAAGTTAACCCCGAAACTTTGCAAGTAGTATATATAGTAGTCTTCTTACTAGGGCATCCCAAACTGTGCCTCCCTCGTTGAAAGAAACCCTAAAAACAAAAATACAACTCATATCATCTATCATTGACTGACGGAAACAGGAAAATCATGGCAGAGCCAAGTGGAGGTTCAGCTTCAGCAGCAACAACAAGCCTGATGATTTCTCCTCTCAAAATTTTAACTTTCAACTTCTTGGCGGGTCTCCAACCAGTCTAAAACTTCTTTTCCTTCCCACCATTTCTGCTTTCTGCACGGTGATTTCTTCTTTTGGTGATATATTGGGTCCTCCGACCAGTCTGGATTCAATTCTAACTCTTCTCTCACAAAATCAGAGACAGACAAGATCTGATTTTCCATCTTGATGATCATCACATCGAATGCAAGAAGAGGAGATTGTTTATCTATTTTAATTGTAATGATTTGAAAATCAATTTCTTTCTTTGTCTTCTTTCTCATGATCGGATAATTACGGCGGATAAACTTTTAAGAAGACGTATGGATGTTTCTAGTGAATGTTGTTTTTGTGAAGAAGATAATGAAACGAGCTCGCACTTGTTCTATGAGTGTTGGAGAATTGGACATATGACCCTAGTATCACTACATCTATAAAATCTTGTAAGTTCCATTGGGGAGATGAGAGACTTATTCGAATATGGAACAACATCCTGGTTGCTATACGGTTGTATCAATATGCTCCTGAGAGAATGATTTGGATGTGAATTCCAACGGTTTGGAAACAAAAAAATTAACATTTGGTGAGGAGAAATCATAATTCTTGTTGTTGGTGGTGATGTACTGTTGGAGTTGAACCACCACTTGCTTTCACCATGAATTTGTTGTTGCCGTCACAGATAAATGAGTGAACTCAAGCCTTCATCATTCCGAAGTAATTTTAAAGATGTGCACGTCCTAGGTATGAATGCTATCCTGCTTGTTACAAATTGTTTTTCCACTGCGTCAATGGTTTCTATTTTGCGCTTTTGTAGATGTTGATCGTGTACACAGGAAACAACCAGTTGTTGGTTTAGTAATAACGAGAGCAAATGAGTTCAATTGTTTGTTATATTTCGTAGCATCTACACTAGAAGACCTAATATTTGGACCTTGATTCAGTAATAATTATAAATCGGATGTGCAGTTCATGAAAAATTTATGTTTTGCCATACATTGCTTAGTTCCCAACTAATATATGCTTCTTTACACGTTTACCTAATTTGTTTTACATGCTAGCCGCACCTCTGTGCAAATGGAAAACCATGTCATCCACATCAACCGCGCCAAGGCATGCCAACCATGCTAGCCGCACCACCGTGCCAATGGGAAACCATGCCAGCCACATCTACCGCGCCAAGGCATGCCAACCATACTAGTTGCACCACTGTGCCAATGGCAAACCATGCCAGCCACATCTACCGCGCCAAGGCATGCCAACCATGCTAGCCGCACCACTGTGCCAATGGAAAACCATGCCACCCACATATACCGCGCCAAGGCATGCCAACCATGCTAGCAACACCACCGTGTCAATGGAAAACCATGCCAGCCACATCTACTGCACCAAGGCATGCCAACCATGCTAGCCACACCACTGTGCCAATGGCAAACCATGTCAGCCACACATACCGCGCCAAGGCATGCCAATCATGCTAGACAAACCAACCGCACCTTGCCTTGGCCCTAACCATGCTAGCCGCACCATGCGCCAACAACATGCCAAACCCTTGGCCCCACCATGCCAAGCCAACCATACCTTGCCTTGGCCCTAACCATGCTAGCCGCACCATCCGCAAACGGCATGCCAAACCCTTGGTCCCACCATGCCAAGCCAACTGCACCTTGCCTTGGACCCACCATGCCAAACCCTTGGCCGCACATGTACCAATGGCATGCCAGCCACCTTACCGTGCCATACTGTGTTGGCATTCCCGGTGCGGCTACCAAAACAAAGGCATGCGACAATCAACGACCATCTTTCCATCTAAGATGCAAATCTTAGCCGTCCAAGGTCACCAACCAACGCATGATAACCTTTGGCCCAACGCCAAAACCCTAGTTTTGGCCACGCCTAAACCGCGCCAATTCATGCCGACCATGCCACATGTGCCAATGGCATTCCGTGCCAGCCACCTTGCCACGCCATACTGTGTTGGCCTTCCCCATGCGGCCACCAAGACAAAGGCCTGCAACAATCAACAACCATCTTTCCATATAAGATGCAAATCTTAGCCATAAAAGGTTGCCAAACAACGCATGGTAACCTTTGACCCAAAACCCTAGTTTTAGCCACGCCAAACTGGGCCAAGGCATGCCATGCCACATGTGCCAATGGCATGTCAACCACCTTGTCGCGCCATACCGTGTTGGCCTTCCCTTTGCGGCTACCAAAACGAAGGTGTGCAACGATCAACGACCACCCTTCCATCCTAGGTGTAAATCCTAGCTGTCTAAGGTGCCAAACAATGCATGGTAAACTTTGGACCAAAACACGCTAGCTTCCCAAAACTTGCTAGCTTCCCAAACACGCTAGCTTCTTAAAACATGCTAGCTTCCCAAAAATGCACCAAACAATGCCACCGTCCCTCTTGAATTCTTCCTGAGTGTTACTTTCGGGCTGTTTTCACCTACCGAATGAGCTCATATCCTAAATATTCCCGCTGTTGATGGTGGTTTTTAGTATAGGGTTAAAATCATAAAACACTAAACCCTAGCAGACATTTAAAACAAGCATTTACTAGGCGCATTAAATAAAAGCCTTTAATGTGTCTTTAAATAATTACCAGGGTATATTTTTCAAATTAGGGTTAGATGAACCAATCCCTAATTCTCATGCCAGCCACACCTAGCCCAAGTTAGCCGCGCCATGCCAATCGCACCGTGCCATGGCCCTAGCTATGCTAGCCACATCTCGTGTGCCAATGGAAAACCATGCCAACCACACCCAACCGCGCCAAATCATGCCAACCATGCTAGCTACACCCTTGTGCCAATGTCAAATCATGCCAGCCACACCTAGCCCAAGTTAGTCGTGCCATGGCCCTAGCTATGCTACCCACATCTCGTGTGCCAATGACAAATCATGCCAGCCACACCTAGCTCAAGTTAGACGCTCCATGCCAATCGCACCTTGCCATATCCCTAGTTATGCTAGCCACATCTCGTGTGACAATGGAAAATCATGCCAGCCACACCTAGCCCAAGTTATCCGCTCCATGCCGATCGCACCATGCCATGTCCCTAGCTATGCTAGCCACATCTCGTGTGCCAATGGCAAACCATGCCAGCCACACCCAACAGCGCCAAAGCATGCCAACCATGCAAGCCGCACCCGTGTGCCAATAACAAATCATGCCAGCCACACCTAGCCCAAGTTAGCTGCGACATGACAATCGCATCGTTCCATGGCCCTAGATATGCTAGCCACATCTCGTGTGCCAATGGAAAACCATGCCAGCCACACCCAACCACGCCAAAGCATGCCAACCATGCTAGCCGCACCCTTGTGCCAATGGAAAATCATGCCAGCCACATCTAGACCAATCTAGCCACGCCATGCCAATCACACTCTGCCTTGGCCCTAGCTATGCTAACCGCGCCATCCTGTTGGCCTTCTCCTCACGACCACTAAAGTGAAGGCGTGCAACAATCGACGGTTTCCCTTCAATCCCAGGAGCAAATCTTGGCCACCCAAAGTCACCTCATGACTTTGGCCCCGAAACCCTGGCTTGGTCACACACCTAACCAAGCCAGTCGCGCCATGCCTCACCATGGCCCTCATGCTGCGCCACCCTGCTGGCGTTTTCCCCATGGATACTAAAGAGAAGGCATGCACTAATCAATGGTTTCCCTTCAATCCTAGGAGCAAATCCTATCCGCCCAAAGTCACCTCATAACTTTGGCCCAAAAACCCTAGCTTGGTCACGTGCCTAACCAAAGCTAGCTATGCCATGCGACCATGGCAAACCCTTGGACCCATGTGCTAAACCACGCCAAGTCATGCCATGCCAACCTAGTTGTGCCAAGGAATTCCATGATAGCCTGGCCATGCCACCATCCCTCCTGAATTCTTCCTGAGTTTTGCTCTCGGGATGATTTCTCCTCTCGAGTTAGTTCAAAACCTACATATACCCGCGCAAGGAGATAGGAAATTCTTTTCCGGTTCATTTGAGGGGTGGACCGTCAAATCCGAGTCCGTACTAGAATTCTACAACGATTATAGTGAAGGGCGCTAATTAGGGTTTCTAAAACAAAGGCGTGCATCAATGGATGCTCTTTAATCCCAGAAGCAAATCCTGACCGCCTAAATTCCCCCTCACGACTTTGGCCCAAAAACCTTAGCTTGGGAATGCACCTAGCACAAGCTAGTCACGCCATGCGCCCACGGCTACTCTTGGCCCCACGCACCAAGCCAAACCTCACCTAGCCAAAAACCCATGCCTTGGCCCCATCTATGCTAGTCACACTATGCCAAGCCAAACGCCCCTTGCCTTGGCCCTAGCCATGCCATACGCCCATGGCAGACCATTAGCCTCACACGCCAAGTCTAAACAACACCTTGGTCACGCCTTCCCTACGCGGCCACCAAAATAAAAGAAATACGGCCATCAATGGCCAACCTTCAAACCCAGGAGCGAATCCTGGCCGTCTAAAGTCACCTCATGACTTTTGGGTCCAAAACCTAAGTTTGGCCACGCCATGCCGACGGCATGCCAACCTGGTCGCGCCACCACGATGGCCCTCACTACCGAAACTAAGGTGCGCAACACACCTCTGAAGATACAAAATCTCGACCATCGAAGGTCACCAGGCTAGCAAGTTCCCCGAACTCGACGTTCCAAGCCACAACAACGTATTACATGTTCTCCAAGATCATTCGAGACATCAACACAAACTGAGGGATATTTTTTGGGTATTGGTTTGGTGGTCTACAGCGTGCAGCGTACACTACGCCCCTCATAAGGAAGTGTCATAAGGGTGAGGCCCAAAATAGACACATTGAGTCACCATAGTAATTCCGATTTGTAGTTAAGATACATTATCAAATATTTCCATGTCATTACATTGTCATCATTTCTCATGGTATGATCTTTATCGGCTAAGTTCACCATTCCTACGCATCAAATCAAATATTTTAGCAATATACACATACCAAGGTCTTAAATTTTGATATGTAGATCAAAACTAAGATGGATATCATTGATCATGATTGAGAACAATAAGATAAATCAATGATAAGAGAACTATAAAGAAGAAATAAATCTACATACCAAAATAATAATGGAAGACGATGTTTAACGTGGTTCGGTCATCTCAACCTACGTCTACGGATGAAACCCCTTAGGGTGAATATTATTGATCTCCAGAATTAGATGATATTGGGATTATTTACAATTACATGGAGAACTCTAATTTATAGAGTTAGATTAAACTAAACTAAGAAGGCTGTTTATTTTAGGTAATTTATTTAACTTGGCCTTCACTTCACGTGCCTTGGTTGCACGGTCACTTAACTTGATCCTCACTTCACGGTTGCCTCGGACCTTCTCTGCTCCTCGGCTTGTTGTGTATGCTTCCTTGACTATACGGTTGCCTTGTTCCTTCTACATGATAACCTCGGCTACCTTTTATATATATGATATATATTCTAATACTCCCCCTCAAGTTGGACATGTAGAGAAACGCAGTGTGCAACTTGAAAACTTAACAAAGATGAATAATTCACTGATAATAATCAACAACATCACTTAACTTCTTGGCTTTTTAATTTCTTCACTTTGTTTTTTCACCTTGTAATAATGGTTGGAGACGATGAGTAGAACATCATCTAAACTTCGGACAACACATTTCACAAGCTAAAAAGGTAGTTGAAAAACTTGAACGCACATTATAACTTGAATACTTGTCGAAAAGAACTTGTATCTTGAACTTTCGATTAACATTAACCACGAGTCGCTAAGATTAAATTGGTGATAGAATTGGCTATAACCTTTGTCTTGCACCATATGACTTGTCTTGAATTGAATTGAACTTGGACGGACCGTCTATAAACTTGACTTGAACAGGCTTGCACTGAGTTTGGATGTAGCCGTAGCGTCTACACTGGCAGAAGAACCATGCCAAGAAAATGGATAGGACCAAATGACAACAAGCACTGAGAAATGCATGCACTAATCCAAATTTTGTACTATAAGAATACGAGAATTTTGTTGATAATGTAATTGGTTACCTTATTAGATAACTAACTACTTTCCTATAGAAAATATGATTATTGATTGGTGGTGTTCTTGCAATTTTGCGGAGAGGCCGGAAAGCTATACCTTTTCGGTTTTGAATAAATTTTAGTGAAAAAAAAAATATCAATAAATTATAATAAGAGTCACGGTTTAACCACCATAAATTTCTCTTTTTTTCTTTTCCCCTCATCTCATCGTGGACTTTTACCTCGAACTGACCTGTTAGCAATTTGGATACACATTTTCTTATATAAAAGAAGTGAAATGGATTCAAATTTTAATCCACAAAATAAGACCTCATTGTACTCATATGCAGTAATGCATGCGTTTGATAAAAATACTAACCACCAGTCCCATAAAGCTAATGTGCCTCACCCAGTGCTTATCAGTGACTACTGAATTCCTTCCAATATGTCCCGAGAATGGTTGCATCGAAATATCGAAAGTATATTTGCCTTTAAAAAAAATATCCTACCCGAAATTAAAAGTTTTACCATGTGTAAGAAGCACAAACCACAGCCGAAATCCATCAATAACACACATGTAGGTCAGTTGTTCATCTAGCTCTTACTGACGAGTACTTGTGAGGGTGAGAGTTGAAGTATCTCTTGCATACCAACAAATCAGCATGGATGAAATGTAAATAAAAAAAAATGGAAAAAAAGAAAGGAGGTTCATGGAGGCTAATGTGAAGAAGTTTTGCTGCGCTTCCACTCTTACCTAAGCTTCGTAATTTTTCTCCCTCAAAAAGAAATTGGAACCTGCATAGTCTCTTTGTTTCTATGCCATCAGACCATGGCAAAGGACAAGTCTCCCCAGAAAGCTGTCTTTACAAACAATTCTCGTTCCATTCGACTATGTACAGGTTATTTTTCCTGTTTTAGTGCCAAGTATGATTTAATATAAGAACTGGCCATTTGGTGAACCTGGGCAAAGTGTTGACTGTATGTTTGACTTATTATAATATATACAAGCCAAATAATGATAAGGGGCACACGTTAGGGTTCAGGACGTGTAGTTATAAAAGAAACTTCATATCTCTCACTGAACTAAAAACTTGGTCGCCTTGGTCTCAATCTGTTTTTAGATCTCTAAAAAAATTTGATTTTGATTTTCAATCTCTGTTTACGAATTGGAAATCGAAATGGATGATTGGGATGATCCATGCACACAATCAAGGATCCCCTCAACAGCATTATGATTTTTCCACTAAAAAATAGGAGATTTTTGTGATTTGAACTAGGGTTGGTAGGAATCCATCAACACAAAGATATCTACCATTAGTAAGAATGAAAAGTGTAAAAGCTTAAAAAGTTTGCAAATGCTTTAAAAGTATTTTGTAGATGACGGCCTTATTACTTACCAAGTTTCAATTAAGATCCGATTCAGTACTATTTTGTGATTATACCCCAACCAAATATTCTGTTTCTAAATGAAAGTATCTAATGTTGGAATTCCTTTTTTTTTTTTTTTTTTTGTTGTTGTTGTAATAGAGTAGTACTTGAATTTTGGAAGTTTTTTAATGTTTCAGTTTTGATAAGAAAATTGTGATTCTGTCCACAAATTGGATCTTGGGTTTGTTGAATTCTTATGAATGAGTTTATTTTATTATCAGTGAGGTTAGGAATTGGTCTCATACCAGCTAGGTGGATTCAGAAAAGTTTATGGAATTTTGGTTTTCTGTTTGGATTTTGGAAACTACTATCCGGTGAAAGATGAATTCAAGCTTCTGTATTGCCATTATGGTAAAGGACAGTGATTTTACTGCACCTGAGGATGGTGATTATATTGGCTTGTTTCTTGGCACATGATCATCAGCCATCTGTTAACAGTTCATTTCCATTGGAAAAGTCATTATCTCTTTAATCAATTACTAATATTTTTGTCTTTCGCAATCATGAATTTCATGTTCTATGGAGTTGGTTGGATTTGTGAAGGACCATTAGATTACCCCTTGTGTAGATATATTTTTTTTATGCCTTTTTAGGTTGAATTACCCATATTGCATTACTTAGCAAATTTTCTTAGGGTTAGAATTGGATGAATGTTTGTATGGAGAATATCTTTCCAACTAAGGAGGTTATCCTTAGGAAATGGAGTTCTTGTTTCAGTTTCGCTTTGGTGGCCCAATCTCAAATGGTGTCTATGATATCCTTGTTTATTTTGATGGCAGTTTCTTGGAAATTGAAGACATTGCTTGAAAAGATCCATGTATGATGTATGTGAACCAATTATGAAAGGAAAAAACTATGAATCGTAGAGTAGTCTATTATTTTCCATAGATGCACATATATTTCAATAAAAAATGCCTCAATTTTCCCTTAGTTATACAAGTTGCTTAAAAATATATCTGCATCTACTGTTTTGTTTGAGATAATTGATTAGTTTCTCATCGAATCAGTCCTAAAGACATTGCTTGAAAAGATTTCGTGTACAATGAAATTTTCAGCATTTTACCTCAGTTTTAGTTGATAAAGATCTTTCAAATTATTTCACGTGTTCCACGGGAGACATATGGGCGACTTACCTGAGAGATCCATATAGCACCACCAATATTTGGTAACCATAGTTTAATACATAGTCGACTTACCAATATCAGCTTTAAAGATGATGATTGCGGTTCCTTCTCCACCAGGTTCCCAACCAATAAAAGGACTTCATTTATGTTCTTTAATTTCAGAAACTATGAGGTCTTGAAATTGGTGGGAACCGAAATGAGATCTTCTGAAATATTAAAACTGGAGGTCAAATGCAGAATGAAACTCTTGAGTGATGCTATCTCGGGTTTGAAGAGTGCAGAATAGAATCTTGTGTAGACATTTCTTTCTTCCACATGCTTTGTAGTTGAATTTAAATTACACATTAAACAACAAAAGACTGAGCCATAAAAAAAAAAACACAGTGTAGATGCATTTTACTACAAACCACATCCAAAGGGTAGAAATCTTCTTCTCATGCAAGTGAAAGTAAGAGCTTAACAATAGACACAAGGATATACGTGGTTCGGTATGATTACCTACGTCCACGGGGGTGAAAGGATGAATCTTATTGCTTCAAGGTGTTACAATGGTGTCACTCTACGAGTTGAACTCTCTTTCTTACCTAATGAACTAATTCTCTACTCTCTTTCTCTTTTTTGCGATTACAAGTCTCTCCCTCTCTCCATTACAAACTACATCTCTTGGATACAAGTTATTATATTTATAGGGGAGGCTACATACGACCAAACTATGGTGTTGGTCACAATACATCTATCTTGAAGTCCTGTTGTCGGGCCCGCTCACATCGTCTCTTCTTCTGTGAATATGGACGATGTAGTTTGGTTCCTTAGTAGCCTCTCGTCCGAGCCGATCCTTTTAGGTGTTCTCTTGGTGTGATGTCGCCCTTCCAATACTATTGCCCCTTTTGGATTGCCGATATGACACGTATCTTCTCATCTCTTTGACTAACTCTCCTCGTTTGACAAAATACGTCTCCTCTGTCATCTTTGTTAGAGGTCCGTGTGAAGTCTTATCCGACAGCTGTAGAGTGATCATGTCCGACCCACGTGATTCCTGAATCCTCATGTCTGCCAGTCTCTATTCCATGCTTCTCGCTTTTTCCTTCTTGGGTACATCACAGCTTAAGATGTTGCCACCTAGCCCTGTGGATAATCTACACCTACATTTATGCCCCTTCTTTCGCTTGTGTGGTAGGCACGAGTGGAAGAAAGTCGTTCCATCTTCCCACGTCTCCGTTCATGCCGCGATTTCCACCATGCAGTCCCCCATTAACTTCCCTTTATGACCTATAACTGTCAAAGCCGGTCACGCCTCTTTCTTCCTTTAAATTCCCCATTTTCCTATTCTCTTTCTTCTACTTCACCATTTTCTCGATTTCCAGCCGCTGCAACCATTTTTTCTGAGTTTCTTCATCACTTTCTGCCGCTGTGAGGCCTTGTTTTTTTGATTCTCCTCATTCACATCTTCATCACCGAGTGTTATAGTTGTTGTGGTTACGTTTCCGTCGTCCCAACCTTCTTCTCCAGCTTTTGAGTTTTTCACTACTCACGTCCATGGCTTCTTCTCCCTCAATGACTGAGAAAAGGTGTATTGATGACTTTTTTCCGAGATTGATGCTTTTCCCCTTGGTTACCTATTTTCATTTGTTAGCCCTTCTAAATACGATGATCGTGCAATAAAATTTATCTTTCCCGACGATTCTTCTTCTATTTCGTGCAGGTTCAAGAAAAGGGTGAAAGATCTCTCTGATGAAGAATTCATTGAGCAGTTGAAAGAGAAGTACGATCCTCAAAACTACGAAGTTACCTGATCTCGGGCCAAAACAGCACCTTGAGGAAGTCCGACATGGATAAGTATGAGCAGTCGGTTGAATGGGTGGTTATCACTCATGGACAGCTGGAGCTGGGCCTCCGTCTCCCTTAGCACTTTTTACTACGAGATTCTCTCCCATCTCAAGCCTTATTGTGCTCTGGCTCAGTGTACTGGCAACACTTTTCGGATTATGGAAGAGTGGAGGGATCGCCGATATGGTCATGGATCCACCGCCGACGGGTCGACCTATAAGCCCGAGAACGCTCTAGAATATACCGTTGCCAATTTACTTGCCAACTATCGATCCGGTACTTCAACCAATGGTGACCTTGCCGGTTTTTCTGCTAGTCCTCATCATCACAGAACTATGACTAAGAATGTTGAAAGGATGATGTTGGATGCCGATCCCATGGGCCAAGGTTCAAACAGGCGACCCGTCATACCAATGATCCAATTTATCCCCGAGTTCCACTCCTTGTCAGAGGGCCCACTTTACACGGTAGCTTCCCGCCGAGCCCTATCCTTTATGGGTGGTTAATTATGATAAGGATAATAAGGTATGTGTCTCCTTCTGCTTTCTTCCATTTCTAGTTTGTTAATTTTGACGCGAATTGGTTATTTGTTGTCGTCAAAGTCTCAGGGAGACTCTACCAAGGCCGCCGCATCGTCGAGAAAGAGGGGTGCTGGCACAAGGGTGGAGGAAGACCAGGGGAAGGTAACAAACACAATGATTTTATTATAAGTACATGTACTTGCCCCTTTTTTTTGCCTTCACATGTTCTGACGAGAAGCCTTGTGCAGAAATTTCCTAGGCACGATGATGATGAAGCTGGTGGGTCCGATGTGCATGAGATTGATCCTCAACCTCTTAGGCGTAACCCCGCTAGAGGCAAGCATATTGTTACTAAGACGCATCCGAGGCAGAAACCAATCATCGATATTCCAGATGAAGATGAAATATTCGGCAAGGATTTCTCGGACGATAAGGGCGATGGGAAGGAGATGGGTAACAAACAAGAGCCCATGAAGACGCCCGAGTTGGGAAAGGCTGTGAATTCTGAATCAGAAGTACTTCCTCGCCTGCCCCAGATCACTGATGGTCTTCGTCTAATGTTTAAACCTCCTTTACCGTCTCCGGCCCTATTCTGAACTCTCTTGGAGCGCTCACTTCCCCCGGCTTTGGAGCGTATACGGATGAACAAATGTTCGGTGCAGTTCCGCTTTACAACGATATGGCTCAGACTCTTGATACGGTGGTGAGTGATTCTGTATGTCCGGGCGATGCCCCACTACTTAATATTTTCCTGATTATCGCTTTCCATTCTAACTTGTTTACTTGTATCAGATCCTTAATCGGGTACGGTTGGATGCCGCCAAACGTCATAGGGAAAGTCATTTGGTGGAATCTCTCCAACTGAAATTTCAGAAAGAGAAGAGTCATGCGAGCGAGCTATAAATTAAACTCGACGATGCTCAAGGTGTGTTATAATTCTATAAACCTTAACTTATGTTGATTGAGTTTATCGTGCCAGTATCCTGAGTCAAGTGTCCTTCTCCTAGACGAGATAGCTAGTATAGGTTTAGATGCTTCTTCAGAGTTTAGGATCATGAAGAGGAAGTGGGATAGTATAAAGGATTTAGTGAAGAATCTTCGTCAGCGTATGGAAAACAAGGATGGGAAAATAGATCGCCAAGATGAGGAGATCGAAGAACTTCAAGGTGAAATAGACCGATATCGTCATTTTGAGTATGCCCCAGAAGAAATAGACAACTTGCGGCCTCATTTGGGTTCTTCTCAATGCCTTTCCGCTGAGAAAACTGCCTTGGAAACAGACTTAGAATAGCAGGTAGACTCTTTACAATTGAAGAACCGAGACCTTCGCGAAGACCGTCGACGAATTTTGAGGGATAAAGATGTAGTGGAGCGAGCTAACAGGGATCTACTGGGCAAAGTGGGTGAATTTGACAAAATGGTGGGTGAACTAGAATGGAGTAGGTCACAGCTGTCAGTGCTCCAAGTATTGCTCAATCGTTTAATAGACGAGTGGAGTGAACATAAGAAGTACTGCCCCAGTAACGAATTCAATAAGCAGTGCTATAACGAACTAACCATGAAATTATCCAAGGCCGAGGATGAGTTGTCCAAGCCGGTAGAATCTCTTCAGTCAGTGTTACCATCCCTTTAAAGTCTCTTAGGAGATGTGTTGAGACTGTTCCTTAGGATTAGATTATTTTTTGTTCTTGTGAAATTGCTAAACCATATCCAATGAATAATCCTGTGTTGTTGTGATTTTGTAGCCGAGCAAAAATGTTCTCAGGAATTGGATCTAGAGGTCCGACGGTTAAAGCAGGTCGAGGCCGGCTTGGGTACCAAGTTGTCCGAGGCAGAGGCATCCAATTTGCAGCATACCCAACAGGTTGAGGATGAACGCGTAGCCCATAAAGAGGAGATAGACGAGAAGTTCCAGTCGGGTATTGCTGAGTATGTGGAGAATAAGCGGTGCGAGATCGCACTAAAGAGGGCCGGCGCTATTCCTCCAAAGGCTTGAATTCTATTTTTGTAGTGTTGCACCACTAAGTTTCCCTTTATCCTGGGTTGTAAATCGCTTTGAACACCTCTTCCCTTTTTATTTCTGATTACACTGCTTGTTTTTTTAAAAGGGGGTTCAGCGTCGCTGGTGTTGTTCCTTTTATTCCTGTTATACTTTTCATTTCGTGGGGTTTTATGACGCTTTTCGTGCTTCCTTAATTGGCGTATGACGCTGTCGCTTTAACATTTGTTTCGTATATCGTTCCTGCAATTTTTGATCATGTACGTTAGTATTTTAACCTTTTCTGTTGAACACACCCAACAAGGAGGGTCATCGGGCACAATGCCATGTCCTTATTGGGGTATCTCATCACTATCTGTTGGATTCAGTGGAAGGGTACTATTCAACCTAATTCTAGGTTCGATTGCCCCGAGCGGTTATCGACCAACCAATCTCGGGCAAGTTGTCACAGCCCCTTACGATGGGGGCGAACTTTCAAATGTAAGTAGGCTACCTAGCTAAGAAGACCTCGCGTCTTGTCAGCCTGTGGAACTGGTTTCCAACCACCATAACCATTAGGCTACCTCGGCACTTGCACACTGCCACTGCCCCGAGTATGAATAGCCAGGCGACTGTAAGGCACCTCGGCACTTCCACACTGGCTTTGCCCCGAGTACGAATGCCCATTCGAGTTTAAGTCACCTCGGAACTTCCACACTGGCTTTTCCCCGAGTACGAATGACCATTCGAGTGTAAGTCACCTCGGCACTTCCTCACTGGCGTTGCCCCGAGTACGAATGACCATTAGTCGCTCATTCCCTATTTCATACCCCTCACTGTTTTATAAAAATAGAAGACAAGTATGCTCACCCTTTCTCCGCACCTCCCTTCAGGGGTGGTAAAGCTTCAGATACTTGATGTTCCAGGGTTTGGGCTCTTTTGTTCCATCGAGTCTCAGTAGTCGATACGACCCCTCACCTGCCTTAGACGCAATTATATACGGCTCACCCCACTTTGGTGCTAGCTTTTCGCCCTTTTTATCTCGCTCCCATTCGGCCAGAAATTTTAGTACTTGCTACCCTGGTTGGAATTCTCTTGGACGAACACGCTTGTTGTACTCTCGTTGTAACCTCCTTTGATAGTTTTCCATTTTTTGTAGTGTCATCTCCCTTGTTTCTTCAAAATTGTCAAGTTTTGCCAAAGTTAGATCGGACGAGACGTTTCGCCTCCAAGCTTCTGTCCTAGTAGTGGGGATTATTCCTTCTGTTGGTAGAATCGCCTCGGTTCCGTAAGCAAGCATAAATATCTAGAACCTTGTAGCTTCCATCCGTGTGGTTCTGTATGCCCATAAAACGTTGGACAACTCCTCGCACCAGTTACCATATTCCCCATCCAATTTCTTTTTCATGTTGTCGGCGATTGTTTTGTTAGTGATATCGGCCTGCCCATTACTCTGGGGGTAAATGGGTGTAGCTTTACTCTTCCGGATGTTGAACAAAAGATCAATATTTTCCCCTGGGAATTGTTTACCATTGTCGGAGACGATAGCTGCTGGGATCCCAAAGCGGCAAATGATATGCTCCCTGATGAACTAGAAAACATCTTTGTCTCGGATGTGCCTTAGTTTTGCTGCCTCTACCAATTTGGTAAAGTAATCCGTGGCCACAATCAAGTATTTCCTCTGGCATGTTCCTACATATAACGGTCCGACAATGTCTACCCCCCATTTGGAAAAAGGTCATGGGCTTGTAACATAGTTTAAAGGTACTCCTGGTGCCTGTATTTTCTAGCCAAACCGTTGACATTCTTCACAAGATTTCGCCATTTCCTTTGCATCTTCGTTCATGTACCTCCAAAAATAGCCCATTGTCTTTGCCTTGGCCAATAAGCTTCTCCCCGAGCTGTGGTTTCCGGCGGCTCCATAGTGCAACTCATGCAAGATTGCGTGGCCTTCCTCTCTACTTAGGCATCGTAAAAGTAGCCCCAAGTAGGATTTCCTATATAAGATCCCTTCTCCTAGCTCGTAGGCTCCCGACTTACTCCTGATTTTATTCATCTCGGGCCGACCCTTGGGTAGCTCGCCTGTTTCCAAGTATTGGTGTATCGTCTTTCTCCAATCGCCATCTTTATATCGATCGGCTGTGTTAATAGCCACATCGATCCGTACGTTCGGTGTTTCTGGGATTGAGGGATTAAGGAGACTCATAATACGAATGCACTCTATGCTCAGGTCTACCAGCTGTGAGGCGATGTAAGATAGAGCGTATGAATACCTGTTATCTTTTCTACAAATGTGACGGAACTTAATTCTTGGTATTTGGTTGATTTAAAATTGGGCGAGCTCCCGATACTTTTGCAACACAGGGTCGTGTGTCGCATATTTGCCCGTAATCTGCCGAATCACCAACTGTGAACCACTAGTCAAGCGAATCTCCTGCAGCCCCATTTCGACAATTATCCGTAAGGCATGGATTATCGCTTCGTACTCGGTGACATTGTTTGTTGCTTTGAATTCTATCATGAACGAGTGCACTATCTTTATTCCTTTCGGCGTGGTGAAGACTAACCCAAGTCCTGCCCCCTCTTTGTTTGATGCCCCATCGACAAAAACTTCCCATCGTGTTGGACTACTGGCTGCTAATAGGTCAGCAGGATCTTCTTGTTTTTAAATCATCCCAGGTATGTCTTCAACATCATCTTCATCGCTTAGTGGGAAGACTTCTAGGAAGTCGGCCACTACATGTCCTTTGATCGCCGTTCTCGTCTCGTACACCACATCATATTTTTTGATTAAGGATCCCCACTTAGAGATTCTCCCTGATCGCCATGCATTATCCAAGACTGCTTCTATAGGTGATTTGGTGAGCACCCATATGCGATGAGCTTGAAAGTAGGTTCGGAGTTTAGAAGCGGAGAAACTAGTGCAAGTACCATTTGCTCCATTCTGATATAGTTTTTCTCAACCGTACTTAGTGTTTTGCTAGTGAAATACACCGGCTTCTCCGCATTCCCCTTCCTCCTAACCAACATTGCACTAATAGCGTATGGTGTCGCCCCTAAGTATAGGGTAAGAATTTCTGCCGGCTTGGGCCTCTGAAGAACCGTTAGGCTAGCTAGGTGTAACTTGATATTCTGAAAGGCCTCTTCACTAGCATCTGTCCATTTAAACTTTTCCCCTTTATTCAGAATGTCATAAAAGGTTTTACATTTGTCCGACGACCGTGACACGAATCGCCCCAATGCTGCTATACAACCATTTAGCTTCTGCACATCCTTTACTGTCGCGGGAGATGGCATCTCAAAGACAGCCCTAACCTTCTCGGGATCTGCTTCTATCCCTCTTGGGGTGATGCTGTATCCTAGGAATTTCCCATATGTAACCCAAAAGTCACACTTGGCAGGATTAATCTTCATCTTGTGTTTCCTCATCGTTCGAAAAATATCGCTAAGGTCTCGGACGTGATCCTTAGCTCGTCGTCTCTTAACCAACATGTCGTCGACATAAACTTCTATGATGTCGTGGATCTTGTCTTAGAACATGTCTCCTACCAATCTCTGATATGTAGCACCAGCGTTCCTAAGTCCAAATGGCATCTTGGTATAACAATTCACCCCCATGGGTGTGAAGAAGGAAGTATGCTCCTGATCCTCGGGTGCCAACGGTATTTGGTTGTAGACCATGTATCCGTTCATCAATGTCATCGCCTTATATCCAAATATTGATTATACAAGTTGGTCTATGCTTAGGAGAGGGAAGATGTTCTTCGGGCAGGCCTTTTTCAAGTCACTAAAATCAATACATATCCTGACTCCTTTTTTTTTTTGGTACCACGACCATATTAGATATCCACTGCAGGTAATGGGATTTCCTAATTATCCCGGACTCTTGTAGCTTCTTTAGATCGACCTCAACCGCTGCCTGTAACCCTGGTGCAATCCTCCTCATTTTCTGTCTAACAGGTTTGAACCTCGGATCAATCTTCAAGTGGTGTCAACAAACCTCCGGGTCAATACCCTCTCAATCGTGTACTTCCCAAGAGAACGCGTCTAAGTTTTCCTTTAACACTGTCATGAGTTGACTTGCTTGTTCATCCGAGAGTAGTGTCCCGATTCTTACTATATTTGGTTCCTCAACCGTCCCAAAATTCACTTCCCGAGTCGGCTCAACTGTCGAGAAATTAGATTTAGGTTCCCTGAACGGAGCCGTTTCCTTTAATTGCTATAAAGGGTGTTTCTCTTGAGTCTCACATGCCATGACCGCTTGTGAAATAACCTCCTCTAATTCTTTTGCAGCCTTAACTTCTTTGGCTTTGTTCTTCTCCCGCCTTTGTCTACCTGGCCAACCCTCATTAATTTCGGCATCAACCTGCATGCATTGTCGTGCCTCTTGGGAGTCGCCTATAACTTCAGATACTCCCATGTAGGTCGGGAACCTTAATCTCTGATGATATGCCGATGCCACCCCTTTAATCCCATCGACCCACGGATGTCCGATAATTTCTTCATAAGGCGAGGCGACGTCGACCACACAAAAAGTGGTTAGAGTGTCAGGGTAGCCCACACCATTCGAAATCCTTAAAGTTACCTCTCCCTTAGGGATGGTTACCGTCCCATTAAAGCCGTATATGCGATATGTTGAGGGGATGAGGATTTCATCTGACAACTCCAATCTCTTGAACATTTCGTAGAATAGCATCTCGACTGAGCTTCCGCTATCTACGAGAATCCTTCTTACTCCCCATTCCTCAATCAGTAGTGTGATGACCAATGGATCACTGTGTGCTTGCCCATTTGCTGGGACATCCTTGGCCGAGAACGAAATAGGCTGCATCATCCATGGTTCCATCGGTAAGGTCTTGGCCACGCTAAATATTTTATTTCCATCGCGATCCCTTTTGTGAATTCTTGAAGTGATTACTGTCCCGAGAGTGTAGTCTTGCATAACTGAGTATGAGATGGTATTCACAAAATGAGTTGACTTATCAATGCGAACTTGATGAACCGGTGCATCGGGTGTTGTTGTCGGCTAAGTTGGATGTCGGAAAAACTGTCTCAGGTATCCATCTCGGATGAGATGTTGAACGATATCCTTCACTTCCCGACAATTGTTAGTGGAATGGCCCCTATACTGATGGTAGTGACAGTACTCGGGGTGATTCTTGATTTCTTGGAACTAGACTCCCCTTGACGCTGGGTAATTGATATCGTTCCTCTTCTAGACTTCCTTGAATACCCTCCTAAGGAGCGTTCAAAGGGGTATACGATCGGGCTTCATTCCTCGGCATCTTCCCTTTTGGCACCCATTCTTTCTTCTCACCGCTCCTCGATGAAGGGTATGATCTCTTCTCAAGACGCCTAACAGGGTCGTCCATAATTGTTTTAGCCTCATCACCATCTTCAGTACTAGCTTTTTTTACCCCCCAATCTCTCGATTCGGCTTGAATTTCTTCTAGGGAGATAAAATGTTCTTTCATTCTTGGCATATCCTTTAAGGTTTTTGGTTTTTCAGAGAACATGGTTATCCAGATTGGGTCGAATCTTCCCAATGCGTTTTCGAATCCGAAGATAACTTGATCTACTGGTACTTTTCCAATTTCAGTACACAGTTTCCTCCACCTATCGGTCAAGGTTCTCAAGGGCTCCCTGAACCTCCGGGCAAGGGTGAACAGTTTGTTCATTCTAGGACGAGGTCGACTGTTATGCATATAGGTTTCAAGAAAGGCCTCGATGAGTGCATCGTAACCGTCGATCGATCTAGGTGGTAGTGAATAAAACCAATCTCTCGCTTCACCCTCCAAGCTTGCCGGAAAGAATTTTCACATGACTACCGCGTTGTTCTTCCATTGGATCAATGACATGGTACATATTTTTAGATGCTCAACCGCATCTCTTGTTCCGTCGAATCTGGAAGGAAATGTAGGTAAGGTACACTTTGGTGGAAACGACATTTGTTCAAGTTCTTGGGAGAAAGGTGTCTTCTCTGCCTCGCTCATAATCTCTGCCAATTTGTTCTCTTCGTTGCTTCCCGATAGCTCCTTAATCTTTTCCTCCAACTCTTTGAGTTTAGCTTCTGTCGTCTCTTCCTGTCACCCGCCCCTTCCTCGCCTTTATTCATTAGTATACGAGTCCTCGGGTGGTCCATATCCATGTGGGGAGGGTATGGGAGGTCGTCTCGGCCCAGTCATAGGTGGTTGACCTGATCGTTCATGATTACTCGACGTTCCTCGGCTGGACAATCCTCTTGATCTGGTTCGCTGATTCCTTACCAAATAATTCTCAAACTCCAGGGCGAGATTTTGTTGCTGGAGTTCTCTTAACGTCGCTTCTTGTCTCCTTTGACTTTCTAAGATGGCCAATAACATCCGGTCTATGCTCTCATGACTAGAATGTCCATTAGGGTGGTGCGGCCGAGACTGTAATGGTATCGACGGCTATGGTTGGGGTAGTATCGGACCAATTGCATGACCAGTTGTATGGACAGGTGCAGGACCGACGTTGCTAGATGCTCCTCGCCCCAACTTAATCTTCCTGAGATGCTCTTGCTCTCTTCCTAAGGCTTTCTGGTACTCAGCTTGTTGCCTTGCTCTTTGTCTCTGGGCTTATGCTGCAAGCGCTTCCTCATCATCCTCCGTATCTAAAGCTGTAAGTCTATCGACTTGGTCAACTCTCCTCTGGGTTAAGATAACCTGATCTAAGGTTAAGGTGCCATCATCTCTCCCCAGATACACTTCCTCATCAACAGTTGGCATGCCCCGCGCAGCTGCATGAGATTACTCGGGCGGTGGTTGTCGAATGTCTTCTTGCCTTGACCCAGTTACCCCTTCCTGCATACTGCTGCTAGTAACTTTACGATTCCTTAGCGTCCTTCCCGTCCCTGAAGTACTTTCCATCGGGTGTGGCGGGTGTTGAGCCGAGTATCGTCCCTACCTACGTCAGCAAATACAAAGAACACCTTACTTTGACCTAATATTGTAAATAAGCATTCAACAGGGTGAAATATATTCGACTGACAAAAAAATTGTTACTACGCCAGAGCTTGCAGACACAAATCCTACTCCGGTTATCAAATGGGTTCTGCCTATCTACCCTATTTTGACTCTATGCTGACGTTGTGACAGATTTTACGCTATGTCACTATCATTCTGTACGACGTCGCCTTCAGTACTTTACATCCGCATTTAAGCTATTTTGTCCTTCATTATATATGTTCCACATCATTACACTCATGCACGTGATGATTGAACGATACGGCGTGTAGGTTCAAAAATCAACTCAAATCTCTATTATTGTTATTTCCTCAAGATCTCATCATGGATGTCTTCCCTGGATTCTCTCGACGAATTGTCCTACGTCTAGTCAGCATTGCTGGACAAGATTTTTCTCCCTCTTTTTTCTGACCAAATGACATGGGTTGTTGTCGATCGACGAAGCAAGGGAACAAACGCAAAAAGGAACTTGAAAACAAATTTTTCTTACTAAAGAAACATCTAGAACACGACTTCCACGACGGGAAGCTCAACATTGGCAGCTTACCATGCATAAAGACACCTTAAACTTAACCTTTTGTAGTTCTAAGCACACAGACTTTGTACTGCAACAAGAAAATAACTTATTTACCACTAAAATTCGCTCAGCCATCGCGAACAAACAGTCCTTCTATCAGCATATCCTCAACCTAGCTCCTAACCTGTGATGTTGATCGTCGGTGAGCTTATGGAGATTTTCTGCCGATCAAACCGTTTGTGGGCGAAGAAACGAGAACTCTACTACACCTTGTAAAGACGTTACTACTTCTCTAACTTTGTATGTACACTAAATGACCCAAAACAATAAAAAATAGGCGGTTTCGGCCAACAAAGTTCATCCTAGCTTCTACTACAACACATAAATATGTATTCAGGAGCTTTTGATCGTGTCTGAAGGCCTTTTAGGAAAGGTATCCGGAGATCTTAGTCTGATCCCCTTAGTCGGCGCCAGAATGTAGATGCATTTTATTACAAACCACATCCAAAGGGTAGAAATCTTCTTCTCATGCAAGTGAAAGTAAGAGGTTAACAATAGACACAAGGATATACGTGGTTCGGTATGATTACCTACGTCCACGGGGGTGAAAGGATGAATCTTATTGCTTCAAGGTGTTACAATGGTGCCACTCTCTGAGTTGAACTCTCTTCCTTACCCAATGAACTAATTCTCTACTCTCTTTCTCTTTTGTACGATTACAAGTCTCTCTCTCTCCATTACAACCTACCTATCTTGGATACAAGTTCTTCAATTTATAGGGGATGCTACATATGACCAAACTATGGTGTTGGTCACAATACATCTATCTTGAATTCCTGTTGTCGGGCCCGCTCGGATCGTCTCTTCTTCTGTGAATATGGAAGATGTAGTTTGGTTCCTTAGCAGCCTCACGTCCAAGACGATCCTTTTAGGTGTTCTCTTGGTGCGATGTCTCCCTTCCAATCCTGTCACCCCTTTTAGCTTGCCGATATGACACGTATCTTCTCATCTCTTTGACTAACTCTCCTCGTTTGACCAAATACGTTTCGTCTGTCAGCTTTGTCAGAGGTCTGGGTCAAGTCTTGTCCGACATCTGTAGAGTGATCATGTCCGACCCACGTGATTCCTGAATCCTCGCGCCTGCCAGTCTCTATTCCATGCTTCTCGCTTCTTCCTTTTTGGGTACATCACCACTTAATATGTTGCCACCTAGCCCTGTGGATAATATACACCTACACACTGCTAGACCAGAAATTCTACTCATCCTTTCAATGCTGTATCTTTCATACCACAGCTCATGAGCACCTCTCTTTGAAAACAAATCAGCAGAAAAATCCATTTCTATATAATGAAGCACGAAAGAGATTGCACACAATAATCCACAAATCCATCTCCAACTTACCAAAACCACCAAGCTATGAAAAGATCACCATTGTCCACTTTCTATTCCCGTTGTGCACGAAAGTGTGGCATTTTGCTAAAATTCCCAAACAAACAGCCAATACCTCAGAAATAAAATTTATTTCCACAAATGAGCCCATGTCCCACACATCCTTGAGCACCAAAGAAGCTCCATCTCAACAGATAAGAACCTGATTTACTTTTGGAGAAGTCGATCAACACTCTAAAGCTGCAATTGCAGCGGACTCATCTACTAACCAGAATGAACGGAACCTGTTTACAGAGAACTAAAGACCAACTCTAACATGTTAGGAAAGCTAGAACCCTGGAATTCAAGTCACATAGGTCTGCAAATACAAAAACTATGGCATGATCTTCACCAAAAATGGCATAGTTTCAAGAAAATAAAAATCTTAGCCGTGATCCGCCTCACTGCCGAGCCCAAAGTATTGTCCTATTACTACGAAGTGCATATTAAATACATAGTAGTCACACTGAAATGTTCATAATAGAAAGCACGATGTCTTCGTCCTAAATGGGAAATCTGTGTGCCTTTCATAGTGTACAACACTGAAGGCCATTTAGCCTAATAATAATAACTATAAAAACAACTCAAATTTGTTAATACATAACAGGAATTACAAAAAACAAGGTAGTTTAGGACAACATAATATGGCGAATTATATGATAGACAGAAATTGATTTTTCAACATAATAACAATCTGATTGTCGAAGACTTCCGACTACATATATTATACTCCGAAACTCATTATCCCTCTTCTCAAATCAATCCAATCAGAATTCAGAAGAGAAAATGTTGCAGAATATGCAAAGAGAACAACTATGTCGTCAACCAGAAAAAATATAGGGTATATTAATTCTGATCCATAAGGTCTGGTACAGGATTGTTATGAGTGGAAATAACATAATGCTTTTTCAATTCTGATCGGTTTTTGTTGTATCTTGACCACCACATTCCCACACAAAAACACCACCACTCTTTAATTTACAGAACTCCATTAATTTGTTAGATCCAAAAAAAAAAAAACAACCCTAATTCCTTCCTCCTATTTCACTACAACAAAAAGTGTTATAGATCACACACTAAACATCACAATTTATAAACACTAATGGTCTTGTTAGGCCTAAAACTTAATGATCACTACTATTATAGTGTGTGTGATCTTAGATATAAATACCTGCCCATACATCTCATACATTTTAACAAGTGTGTTCTTATTGCTGGAGAATTTGACAACTTCCAATATTATTTTGTGATCAAAAAACAGTTATCTGATAAATTTGAAAAAACAATTGCGGTGGGCGTGGCTCGAACGCGTGACCTTCATGTTCTATCAGGGGAAAAAAAGAAAGCCCACTTAATTTTGGAGATGCAAAACCGAATTCTCAGTCAAACTCCATTTTCATCATTTTCGCTCAAAACCTCACTCCGTATCTCTCCCTTAATCTCTCCAGTTTTCTTCGATCAATTCATAGAGAAATTCAAGTGATGATCGCGAGTTTTCATCGAAATCGTTGATTTCATTTTGATTCAGGTAGGATTCAACTGGTTTCCTCTTTAGTATCTTCGTCGAAATCACAATTTAAGTATATCTTCTTCCTTCACGCCACACGTACCCTAATTTTCTTTCGTAATCAGAATCAGAGGCAGTTTCAGAAGAGGATTATCATTCCGATCAGAACAAGGCTGCAGTAGTTAAGGTAACATTAAATCTACTCTTTCTATTATTACATCTATAAATAAACTCTATTGATTTTTGTCTAGGGTTTTGATTTTGTCTTATAAATAGATCATGAAATTGAGCATCTATGTATTGTAGGAACTGTACAGAGATTGAATTAATCGAATTGAATTATCTTTCGTGAATTGAGATTTTTGTTTAGAAATTTTTGTTTAAGGTATTATAATCAAACTGAATTGATCTAATCGGAGTAGTGGTTAACTTATTCGTCTCTAATTTATTGATTGAGGTTAATTTATCTTTAGGTTTTCAGTGGATTTTTCATTAGTTTGTGTGTGTGGATTGTTGGATTTGTGATTGAGTAGTTGTTGTTGTTGTAGGTGGATTGATGCTGGATGGCTACATTTGAGGGTTTTCATTTTGATATCATTTTTTATTTTCAGTAGCTACAAAATAAATACCGAAAAGGAGAAGACACTAGCAATGATAAAACAAGATCGTGTTTCCAGTAACTACACAAGAACGATAAAGAAGATGATTCTTGAGTATAATTTCAGTATTCTCCATGAGATGAGTGTTCAATTAGATGAAGACAATGTAACTGTCTTTTATGCTGAACATTATGAACAAAGCTTCTTCAACAACCTTATCAAATACATGGCAAGGCAATCACTAGTAGATTTAAACGAAGCTTCAATCTAATTTCCGTGTCTTCATTTTTGCTTAGTGTAGTTTACTGAGTTTGAATTGATTTTGTTGTTGTTAGTGGTCCAATGTTTGTGGTTGTTGATTGGATGCCCTAGTTCAGGTATATTCCAATAAATTTGATTTTAAGTTCGGTGCTTGCTAGTCATTTTTTACTACTCCTGTTTGAGGGAGTGCACCAATAGATTAGCAAATGTAAACAAATTTCCTGGTTCACCATCAACTGGTATTCCGTTAAATGGAAATTTGGTGACAGAGGGGAAACAATTTGTTACTTTCTTATGGTCACTCTCTCACATTAATTCTATTCCTGTATGGTAGGGGGACGATAATAGGAAGGCTGCGACAGAAGTTGGTCCTGGGGTGGAGCTTGTGGAACTGCGAAAGGTTGGTTCCTAATCTTGTTCTGTGGTGATTATAACTAGATGGGTACTTTGAAATCTAGGGATTGCTGATGTACTGAATTCATGGTTTTAATTGCTCGTTCTGTGAATATGGATACTTTATTATAACTAGCTGGGTAAGACCCCTTTCGAAAAGAAAATTAGTTAATTTATAAAAACCCATTAATTTCATAAGGGTTTTGAAAAATTTATTTATATAGTTATAAAGAAATATGTATTGAACAAGATGTTGTAGAACCCATCAACTCTAGCGAACTCACTTCATGTAGTTTTGTTCTGTGGTGATTATTACCAGATGGGTATTTTGAGAGCTTGGGATTGCTTCTACTGAATTCATGATTTTAATTGCTTGTTCTGTCAGCATCCATACAACTCTAGCCGCAACCATGGCTTTGCATTTGTTAAGTATTATAACAATACTTGTGATGAGTATTCGGGGGAGAAGGTGTTGAGGCCTAAATTTAAGCAAGACAAGAATGCTCCAATTGCAAACTGGGCAGACCCTAAGCATTCTGATACTTCGTCTTCCTCTCAGCTAATTATTTTACCTTGACCAAGGTTAAGATATTCTGATTTAGGAACATTAAAGTGGATGCCTAGCCACTTAATAGCTTGGCAGATCTCATTTAGGTTAGGTAATCTAATACGCATGACTTCATCCCCTATGATTGGTGAACTAAATTAGTTTATGTCCATTAACTGTCCATTTCCTGGAAAATAAAAATGAGTTTTTGGTACTCAATATTTAACTTGTCCGTTATCTAGTATAAAACGACTAGATTGTTTTGTATCTTAATCATGTTAATTTTTTGCTCTGGTCATATGATCAATGTATGTAGCGCGTGTGAAATATGATTCTTCTAGAGTGGAAGTGTCTTCTAGAAATTCATTTGGTGGTGAGAAGAACGTTAGATACGCGTGGCAGAGAAAGGTTGGCACTGGCCTTACTTGACATTACTTATCTGAATTTATGTTTATTGTCGACTTCTCCTCTAACTTGAGCAGGTGGATACTGTTGCACCGATTGTCAAGGATACTTTTGGTGAGAGGTTCCCGCAACATCAATCGTCAGTGGAGAGAATATTAGGTTCTGCGACATCACAATCTGCGATGACAGGTACTGTACATATTTTGAATGAAATCTGTGTGCATCATTATGAGGTTATTATGTGTCTTGCCCTTTCATGATTATGTGCAGACACTCCATTGATCTCTGCTAGTTCACTAACCTGGATACGCCCTGATAATTTTGCTTAGTTGGTTTTTCTGCTTGTATCTTTTCTAGGTTGAACATCACATTTTGCAATGAGTTTGAATGATCCTCATGTTTCCATACTATCTACATTTGATATTATGTCTTGTGTATTTGATTCAATATTCTTTTATTTATTGTCTTGTTATGCTGTTTCCAGGGTTGCTTTATCCCGTGGATGACAATTTATCCTATGTACATCCTTTTGGGGATTTGTATATTTATATACGTGAACATAACTTACCGAATCTGATATACTTTACAATCTAATCTGCAAATTTTTCCTTGGATACAGGTTATGAGAGGTACTCATCCAACAGTACAGTCAGCAGCGCAAACGTCACTTCAGTAGGTGATTGTCTTTTTCAAATCGCAGGGTAGTGAAGGGTCTGCTGCAGAAGAAGGTGTGCAAAATACTCCCCATTAGTCTTGAAGACAAGGATGTCGACGATGAAATCAACAAAATGAAACGTAATATTGGAATTGGGAAGGTTAGTATGTTCTATGAATAATATAAATATTTATGAGCCCACCTTTGCAGTTTCTGTTATAAGCTATGTAAGCACTAAAAGCGTATGAGACCATAAGCTCATGAAGGGTTAAAGGTACATAGACTCCCTTTTGATAGCTGCATTAAAATGTTATCACATCACCCCATGACCTCGCAGGGTAACAAAGAAGAATGGTATTAACTAATAATGTTTGTTTAAGATTATGGATTGTCATCTCTTAGCTGAGAAAACTCGTTGATACCTAATTGATTATTTGTCTCGGACTCTTAGCTGCGAAAACTGGAACCAATGCATTTGTTTTTTCCATCCAATGCATATGGATCACATGCACTAGCACAGGCACTAGATCAATGGCAGTAGAGAAATAATCAATGCTTTTTAGATCAAATTCTATTGCCAGGTCTTTGAACCAATGCATTTTTTTTTCTTAACAGGCGGAGGATGAGTTAAAGAGTCAGAATAAGAACATTTCAGATGAGTTGGAGTGGATAACACATGGACAAAGTTTCCTTTCCTGTTCTTTTGGATGATTGAACTTAAAATTTCATTTGCAGTTTACAATAGAAATGTGTAATTTTTATAGTAGAAATGCATTTGCAGTTTACAGTAGAAATTTGTAATTTTTACGGGTGATTTTGAAATGAATTTGGTTCTGACAGTAAATGTATTTGGTTCTGTCAGACATTGGATGTATTTGGTTCAGACATTGAATGAATGTGATTCAGACTTACAGGTGCAGAAATGATATGTGATCACACTTTGGGTTACTATTTGTATAGGTTAAATTTGGATAGAAAACTCATTTGGAAAGATCACTACTTTAAAAACTCTGTCTTTAAAAATGCTTGTCTTTAGATCTCAACTTCTCAAAACCTTATGTTCTTTGCATTGGGTAGGATCACACTTTTCATTTCTGGAGAGTTGTTATCTATGGATCACCCTTTAGATTATACTGGCAAAGATCACAGACCGCCAATACTTTGATCACATTTTTTAGGAATGATCCATGTTTTTGTTGTAGTGGAAATTTCCTCTCTCCGTGTGTAGATTTAGATCTCATTTGGAGACTAGGCCATTTTCTTTATATAGGCAGATGGAAATTCATCTTGCGGAATGAATAATGAATGTGCGGTTACCCTCTTTTTGACAAGTATCGACCTGTTTGCATCGGACGGATTCGATGGTTCAGCTCCCATTTGAAATGGCCAAACTTGCTAGCGGCAGTGCGGCACTACCAAGAGGATGACAAAATTCTTTTGGGTGTGTTCAATTTAGTGGGAGACAAATAGATTTCCACGTTGTTCAAAAAGTTTTTGGTGCAAGTAACTTCTTAAAGCTAATGAAATCAGCTGGCGCAGAACAGAGATTTGCGGCTATGACCATGGTAGTGGAGGCAAGGGCTAGAAAATCTGATCCTGTTGGGTTGGTATTTCAAAGAAATTGGATAATCTTACTTCTGAACTTGCTTTTGTTAATAAACAAAACCAATTTCATTGTAGGTTCTGGCCACTAAGCAAGAAGTCTAAAAAAAAACGTCGAGCTAATATGCCCCGCCTAGTGCTCATCAATGAATACCTCAAGATATATCCCACAAAATATATATATTTTTCCTTATGAAAACAGACCTAACTACTGATTATGAAAAATTAAAATTCGAAAAAAAAATCTTACTAATATATATAGCTGTGAAGAAAAAGTTATTACATCGAGGAAAAAAAAAAATCAATTTTGGGATTTCCTACAACAGGTAGTAATCTATCTTAACGGAACAACCGATTGTACAATGATTATCTACCGGGTTAAACGCATGCAAAAATGATTTGTTTTTGACAACAAGCACATACAAGATGAGATTTTGATTTTCTAAACACTATACGATTTATTTGGTCCATTATTATCTTCATTTGATGTGTTTCTCCATTTTCTTCCATGAAATGACCGTCTATGATTTTTTTATAAAAATTTAGATCATCCAACAAACTCCCCAAATCGTCATCTCTAATTGTTATTGTATAACTCGTATTTAACCGAGTCTAGAGATGAGTATTGGTGTTTTTGTATCCGTAATATTCTTGGAAGGAGTATCTATGCGAACACAATGCACCAATATATGTGAAGTAAAGTCATTGGGTGGTAATATCACTACACAAGTTCTTGAAAAATAAATATAAGCATTAACCGGTATCTTTATTACTTCCAAAATCAAAGAATTGTCCAATTATGACTTGTCCGCTTGGCCCTCTAGACCAAACACCCAACACACAGTTTAAGCTAGATACAGGCAGTCAAGAAAATAGGGTTAGTTATTATAGTAAATTTCAGCCGTTAGATCAACAATAAAGTTGATCCCAAACTATATATTTAGTTTTCTTCTGGCCAGGTCATTCTAAACTGTGCCTCCTTTTTTGTTTGTGTAGAGAAAAAAGAAAGAACCAAAAACACAACAATTCCCTCAGTGATGGCAACAACTACAAAATCATGGCAGAAACAAAGGGAGGTTCCACTACAACATCACCACCACAAACAACAAGCATTATGATTTTTCCTCTCAATATGTTAATTTTTATTATCTTGATTAGGGGAAGTATCATCTAAAACTTCTTTTCTGTTTTGGGCATTTCACCTTCCGGTCTTGAGCTTCGTCTGATCTGGAGGAAAATACAGTGAACCTCCAGCTGCAGGTGACAGAATCAAATACAAAAGAGATGATTATTTATCTAGATGTATGTGAATCAAATTATTTAGCAATCTGTCAATCTAATTTACTTGTAACGAAATTATGAAAATATGGATGAAGGTTTATATTGTTCAAGATCATGTATGATATGTGAAGCAATTATCAAAAAAAAAAAATGTTTTTTTTTTTTTTTACTAAAACATAAACAAACTATGAACCGGAGAGTAGTCTGTTATTATGCCCAGCCTGATGCAATGTACCAGAGATCTTAGAGATGCACAAATATTTCAATAAAGCACCAGATGAATGCCTCAATTTTCCCTTAATACAAGTTGCTTACAAATGCCTCAATCTGCATCTACTGTTTTGTCTGAGAGAAGTAACTAGTCAGTCCTAAAGACATTGCCTGAAAAGATTTCGTGTGCAATGAAATTTTCAGCATTTTACCTCAGCGTTAGTTGATAAAACTTCAAATTCTTTTCGCATGTTCCGGTGGTGAGAATATTCATATAGCACAACCAATATATTGGATATACAAAGCGCCGGGTGATAAAAATGCTGTCACCAAATTATTCTTATGCTTATCCTCCAGGCTATGTTGTAAAAGGCGCTAGTCAAGGCGAGGCGCCAAGCCCAGCGCCTAGCGCCTTTGGAGCCTAAGGAGCCCCAGCCGATGGCCTTTTTTTTAGAAAAAACCACAATTAGGTATAATTTGGCGCCTGAGCGCCTTTTTTTGCCAGGCGCCAGCCTTTTACAACATAGCCTCCAGGCTTAGTAGGAATCTCCCGACTTTGATGACACACGACTAAACTTTTTTTTAAAAACAAGAAGCTTATCAACCTCAGATACGACTATCTATTAGTCAATATATTTGTTTTGTGCGGGGAGGACTGAAAATTGGAAGGAAACAATGGAAGTATGTTCTAAGGGAAGTCACTAGTGGATATGGTACACGCTAAATTCCTTGGCTTAACATATAGTGCTGCATCCTTAAGTTTGACGCAGAAAATGGATTACAATGATTGTTAAGTCCAGTGCAAATTTGCAACTAAAAAGGGAATCCACCGTTATGAGAGAATCAGTTTTAAGGAACACTAATAATATGAAGTTCTTTAACAACTAATGCCAAATCATGCCCAACATGAGTTGTTGCAGAGATCCACATCATTTCCAGTAGAGTGGAATATAGGAAAAATAACATGAGATTAAAAAGTTACCGAGATATTTTAGTTATCTTTTTGACAGAGACTTCGACCAAATACGAATTGAGAAGCCTTGAATTAATCTTTTTGGAGTTGCCAATAATCGAGACCATGGGGTAAATACGACTTTGTCAGAGCTTCCGTTGAATTGCATTCAAAGCTTGATCAGTTGATACATGCGGTATTATTTCACTTCGACACTACAAGGATGAGTTGCAGTTATATCCTTTCCATCCTCACTGTCAACCTCAATAACATCTATAGGTAATGTATTTACAGCACCTTGTTTAAGCAAAACTAGACCATCTCCCAATCTCCCTTCTGTCTCTAAAGCTATTTGGTTTTCAACTGCAATGACTGATTCCATCGTGGGATCGAAACAAACATTCTTGTTCTCGCGTCTGTATCATTTACTGAAGGCTCCCGTAGGTCGTGAACGATTTTTCACAAGTTCGGACAAGGATATATAAGCAACCAAGAAAAGGTAAACGGATAAAGAAGCATATCTTAGTTTGGAACTAAGCAATGTATGGCAAAACATAAATTATTCATGAATTGCACTTCCGGCATTATATTATTACTGATTCAGCAATGTATGGCAGAACATAAACTATGCATGGATTGCAGCTCCGGCTTTAAATTATTATTGAATCAAGGTCCAAATAGTGGATTGTCTAGTGCAGATGCTACGAAATATAACAAACAGTTGGTTGTTTCCTGTGTACATGATCTACATCTACAAAAGCACAAACAGAAACAGAAACCATAGCCAAATTAACAGAAACTTCTGCATTTGTTTCATTAGAATCAGTAGCCATTAAGTTAGTTGCCGATTGTTCTTGATGTTCTTTGCGAATGAAGAACAACAAGTAGAATCAGTAGCCATTAAGTTACTAACGCTTTTTCCGTTTTGAATAAACTTATAACCTTTTAGTGCCATCAAAAAGATTTTTAATATTCCAAATTTAATTACCAATCCACTAACATTATGGAACTATAAGTATGTTTTATTTAGCTCAGCGTATCCTTTGTGCTCATATAGCGTTACCGTCGTCACCAAATAGCCTATAAGTAATTTGGCCACACATTACCCTAAATAAAAAGTGAAGTGCAGTTTAAAATTTTGATGCACAAAATAGGATCTCACTTATACGCATCAGTTAATATCGACGGATATTGAAAAATGCATGCACCAATTCTAAATATTAGCCAAGAAATCTAAAAAACCCGTCAAGCTAATATGCCTCACTCAGTGCTTATTATTGAATACATCAAAATATGTCCGTAAAAATAATCTATTACATTTTGGTTGCATCAGAATACAATTCATACTTATTATGAAGCACAAAATGTATGCCGCCGATATCAATGTTCAGAGTTCAAAATTCGTTAACACCAAAATCTTTATGGTTAAAAAAAAATAATGTAAAACTAAAAAATAAACATATGCATTGAACTTCTTATTACATTTTAAAGTTGTTCACTGTGTAATTTGTCCCTCTAGGCCAAACACCTAACGCCACAGTTTACACACTAGATTTGCTTGCCAAAAGGTATGGTTAGTATCAAATATTTCAGCCGTTAGATCATACAATAAAGCTGAATCAACGATGTCCAGTTAACCCCCAAATTTTACAAGCAGTATATATAGTTTTATTCTGGCTAGGGCATCTCTAAGTGTGCCTCAATCTCGTCTCTGTAGAGGAGGAAAGAAACCTTCAAAACATAAGCACACAACAGTTCCCTCATCTCATCTCATCTCATCTGTGACGGCACACAACAGTTCCCTCAATTTCAACTAAAGCATCACCAATAACAGCAAGCATGATGATTTCTCCTCTCAGTATATTGATTTTCAGATCCTGAGCCGCCGGAATTCTCATTTAAAACTCCTTTTCTTGGTTGTATGTTTCGGCGTTTGATCTTGTGCTGCATCTATTAATGGTTTGGGAGGGGTATATTGGATCCTCCACTACTACTCTGGTCATCACATCAAAGGCAGACTCAAATACAGAAGAGAAGATGTAAATAATGAACTTATGTAAATATCCATGGATGATTGCTTTATGCTGAAAATCTTTAAGATCCATGTATGGTGTTTTTTTTTATATCCAGATGTATATGAATCAATTACCAAAATGAAATTTCTTTCAAATTTTATTCTATTAGCAGATCAGTTATGTGTTTCACCACCAATAAAATGGGTAGTCGCCAAATATAACCAATTCGGAGGCACACATAATTTAATAGGGATTCCATAATTTTGGAACCTATAATCTTTGCTTAATCACCAAACTGACGAATGGCCAAAAGTACTGAGAAGTTAGAAATGCATGCACTAATCCGATTTGTGCCTCCCTCACTCGTTTCTCGTCCGTGGGTATGGAAAGAAAACAAAAACAAATGAAACAACAACCTTCTTACTTCTTCGAGGACTAAACTTCAAAAAAGAGCTTATCTTCCACATTTTTTTAGCTTATCTACGACATACAAGACTTCTACATGTATACTGTTTGTGTGCCGAGGAGTAAGAATCCAAAGGAAACAATGGAAGTATGTTTTAAGTCACTAGTGAATGCTGTACTGGATCCCGCAACCAGTTTGAATTACATGGTAACCCAAATCTTTCTCAACCAGATTCAATGATCAAATACAGAAGAAAGATGTAATGAAATTATGAAAATATCAAGGTTGAATGTTTATTACCAAAAACGAATCTTCAGATTTTTATTCTACTAGTGTTTTTTGTTTTCGCTTCTCTTCATATGTAATGTACAATACCTATAGTGATGATTTACCACCCACCAAATCCCTGCGGCTCCAATATCAGAAATGTTGTCTTAGAGCAAATTTTGAGAAAAAAAGTTATGATTTATGTAGATGCATTTTATTGCAAACTACATCCAAAGGATAGAGAACTTCTACTAATGTAAGTGATCATAAGAACCAAACATTAGACACAAAGATATACGTGGTTCGGTATGATTACCTACGTCCACGGGGGTGAAAGGGTGTATCTTATTACTTCAAGGTGTTACAATGGTGTTGCTCTTCCAAATAAACTCACTTGAAAGATGATCTCGCTCTCCTCTTCCTTCCTTTTCGTGATTACAAGCCTCTCTCTTCTAAAATACCACCTACCTCTCTTGGATATAAGTTCCTCTATTTATAGGATGGGTTACATACAACCATACTAGGGTGTTGGTCACATTACATCTAATCTGAAGTTTTGTGGTCGGGCCAGCTTATGTCGTCCCTTCTTCTGTGCATGTGGCCGATGTATTTTGATTCCTTCTCCTGTCTCTCGTCCGAGCCGATTCCTTCGGGTGTTCTCATGGCACGATGTCGCCCTTACAGTTGGCCGATGTGACACGTATCTTCTTATCCATTTGACTATCACTCCTCGTTTGACCCACCGTGTCTTGTCTTATCAGCTCTATAAGAAGCCTGGAGTCGAGTCTTGTCCGACAGCTTCAGAGCAATCATGCCCGATCCACGTGGCTTCTTAAATCTCGCGCCTGGCAATCTTTATCATATGCTTCTCGTCTCTTCATTCTTGGGTGCATCATAGCTTAAGATGTTGCCACCTAGCCCTGTGGATAATTTACACCTACATTTATGCCCCTTCTTTCGCTCGTGTGACAGACACGAGTGGAAGAAAGTCATCCCAGCTGCCCACTTCCTCGTCCATGCCGCAAATTCTATCACGCAATACCCCATTAACTCCACTTTATTACATGTAACCGTCGGTGTCGGTTACAACTTCTCCACTTTAAATAGCCTGCTTCCTTTTCTCTTTCTTCTTCTTTACCATTTCTTTTCCAGTTCCCCGCCGCTGCAACCTTCTCTTCGAGATTTCTTCGTCACTTTCTTCTTCTAAAAGTCCTCATTTTCTTAATTTTCTTCTGTCATCTTTTCCTCATCGATTGTCACAGTAGCTGTGGTTACATTCTCGTCGTCCCAGCCTTCTTCACTGATCTCTCAGTTCTGCACTGTTTGCGTCCATGGCTTCTTCTCCCACCATGAATGAAAAAAGGTCTGTCGATGATGTTTTTTCCGATTTTGATGCTTTTTCCCTTACTTCCCTGTTTTCGTTTGATAGTCCCTCTAAGTACGATGATCGCGCCATGAGATCTATATTTCCTGATGATTCTCCTTCTATTTCGTGCAGGTACGAGAAAAGGGTGAAAGATCTCTCTGACGAAGAGTTCATTGAGAAGCTAAAAGAGAAGTACGATCTTCAGAATTACAAAGTTACCCTGATCTCGGGCCAAAACATCATTTTGAAGAAGTCCGACATGGGGAAGCACGAACAGTCGGCTAACTGCGTGGTTATTACTCAAGGCCAACTGGAGCTAGGTCTTCGGCTTCCTTTGTATAACCCCGATAACCCTTTCTACTATGAGATTCTTTCTCAGCTCAAGCCTTATCGCGCTCTTGTTCAATGGACTGGAAACACTTTTCGAATTATGGATGTATGGAGATCTCGCCGGGATGGTCACGGCTCCACCGCCGAGTGGTCAACATACAAGCCCGAGGACGCTCTAGGGTATACCGTTGCCCATTTCCTTGCCAACTACCAAGCTGGTACTTCAACCTTGGGTGATCTTGCTGGTTTTGCTGCTAGTCCCCATCGTCACAGGACTATGCCCAAAAATGTTGAAAGGATGATGTTGGATTCCGATCCCCTCGGCCAAGGCTCTAACAGGCCACCCCGTCATACCAATGACCCGATTTATCCCCGAGTTCCACTCCTTGTCTGGGGTCCCATTTTACATGGTAGATTTCTGTCGCCTCCTTTTCCCGCCGAGCCTTATCCTTTCTGGGTTGTTAATGATGATAAGGCTGATAAGGTATGTGTCTCCTTCCTCATTTCTCGATTTCTATTCTGTTATCTTTGAGGCCAATTGGTTGTTTGTTGTTATTAAACCTCAGGGCGATTCTACCAAGACTGCCGGATCGTCGAGGAAAAGAGGTGATAGCAAAAGGGTTGAGGAAGACCAGGGAAAGGTAACAAACATAGTGATTTTATTATAAGTACATGTACTTGCCCCTGTGTTCTGCCTTCACATGTTCTGACGAGGAGCCTTGTGCAGAAGTTTCCTAGGCGCGATGATGATGAGGCCGATGTAGAGGAGGTTGATCCTCAACCCCTTAGGCGTAATCCTCTTAGGGGCAAGAAAGTTTCTAATCCAAATCAAAGGCCGAAAACAATCTACGATATCCCTGATGAAGATGACCTATTCGGCGATGATCTCTCGGGTGACAAGGGCTAGGGAAAGGAGATGGCCGAAAACGTTGGTCCTGAGGTAGTCGTTAATCCTGAGTTGGCCGACAAACAAGAACACTAGAAGGCGCCCGAGATAGGAGATATTGTTAATGCTGAATCGGAAGTACTTCATCGTCTGCCCCAGATTACTGGTGGGTTCATGTCTGGTGTTGAAACCTCCTTTACTGTCTCGGGTCCTATTATGAATTCTCTTGCAGCGCTGACTTCCCCCGACTTTGGTGCGTATAAAGATGAACAAATGATTTTTGTCTTTCCCCTGTACGGATATATAGCTCAGACCCTTGATACAGTGGTGAGTGACTCTACCTGTTTAGGGGACTCCTTGCCCTTGGCTTATTCCTTGTCGTCTCCTACCATTCTAACTTGTTTACTTGTATCAGATTCTTAATCGGGTACGGTTGGATGCCTCCAATCATCTTAGGGAAACGTAGCTGTTGGAATCTCTCCAGCTTCAATTGCAGAACGAAAAAAGTCGTGCGCACGAGCTAGAAATCAAACTTGCCGATACCCAAGGTATATTATAATTCTATAGACCTTATGTTGATTGAGTTTATCGTGCCAGTATCCTGATTCGGGTATCCTTCAGTTAGCCGAGATAGCTAGTATAGGTTTAGACGCTTCTTCGGAGTTTAGGATCATGAAGAAGAAGTGGGATATCGAAAAGGATTTGGTGGAGAATCTTTATCGGCGGATTGCAAATAAGGACGGGAAAATAGATCGCCAAGCTGGTGAGGTCGAAGAGCTTCAAGGCGAATTAGACCGGTATCGACAGTTTGAGTATGCCACTGAAGAAATAGACAATTTGAGAGCTCATTTGGGTGCTTCTCAACGCCGTCCTGCTGAGAAAACTACGTTATCCACAGACTTAGGGAAGCGGGTAGACGTTTTACAGTTGCAGAATCGAGACCTCCACGAGGATCGCCGACGAAGTTTGAGGGACAAAGATGTAGTAGAGCGAGCAAACAGGGATTTGTTGGGCAAAGTGGGTGAATTTGACAAAGTGGTGGGAGAACTTGAATGGAGTAGGTCGCAGCTTTCAGTGCTTCAGGTGTCGCGCAATCGCTTAATGGCCGAGTGGGGTGAACATAAGAAGTACTTCCCTGGAAACGAATTCAACGAGCAGCACTATAATGAGTGAACAATGAAGTTGTCCAAGTCCGATAATGAGTTGTCCAAGTCGATAGAGTCGCTTCAGTCAGTGTTACCCGCATTCTCAGGTCTCTTAGATGATATGTTGAGGCCGTTCCTTAGATTTAGATTACGTCCTATTCTTGCAAAATTGTTAAGTCATGTTCAATAAATAATATTCTGTCTTTGTGATCCTGTAGCCGAGCAGAAACGTTATCAGGAGCTGGATCTAGAGGTCCGATGATTGAAGCAGATCGAGGCCGATTTGGGTGCCAAGCTGGTCATTGACAAGGAAGCCTCTTCTCAGCTTACCCAACATCTCGAAGAGGAACGCGTTTCTCATGCAGAGGAGGTGTACGAGAATGTTCGGACGGGTATTTAGGAGTGGGTCGAGAATAAGCGGCGCGAGGTCGCCCAGAAGAGGGATGGCGCGATTCCTCCCAAGGATTGATTTCTCTTTTTGTAGTGCTGCGTCACTAATTCACTCTTTGTTCTGGGTTGTAAATCGCTTTGAACACCTCTCCCCCTTTTTACTTCTGATATACTGCTTGCTTGTTTATGTGGGGTGTTGCGTCGCAGGTGTTGTTCTCTTTACTTTCGTTACACTTTCCGTTTCATATGGTCGCTTGACACTTTCCGCGCTTTGTTAATGGACGTATGACGCTATCGAATTAGATTTTGTTCATTATGTTATTCCTGCGATTGTAGATTGACGCATGATGCTATCGATTTATCTTTTGTTCCTCATGTTATTCCTGCAATTATTGATTGACGCATGTTAGTTATTTAACCTTTTATGTCGAACACACCCAATAAGGAGAATCATCGGGCGCAAAGCCATGTCCTGATTGGGGTATCTCATCACTATCTTGGATTCAGTGGAAGGGTACCAGTCAACCTAGTTCTAGGCTCGATTTCCCGAGATTTATTTAGATGCATTTTTTATTGTTAAGTGATCGATCAACCAATCTCGGGAAAGTGGTCACAGCCACCTGCGATGGGGGCAGCCTTTCAAATGTTAGTAGGCCACCTAGCCTTTCTATAAAAAGGGAAATTCTACCAAGACTTCCAGATCGTCGAGGAAGACCAGGGGAAGGTAACAAACATAGTTATTTTATTATAAGTACATGTACTTGCCCTTTCAATAGACCGCTTTTTTTCTTACCATTCTCTTTTCCATTTTTTATTCACATGTTGACGAGGATCCTTGTGCGAAGTTTATGTTGATAAGCCCCACATACCAATGACCCGACGTATCGATGATGATGAGGCCGATGTAGAGGAGGTTGATCCTCAACCCCTTAGGCGTAATCCTCATAGGGGCAAGCGAGAGTTGCTAAGAAAAAAGCAAAGGCGAATTAATCCTATAAAAGCCGAAAAAGCAATAAAACGATATCCCCCTGATGAAGATGACCTATTCGGAGATGATCTCTCGGGTGACAAGGGCGAGGTAAAGGAGATGGGCGAAAACGTTGGTCCTGAGGTAGTCGTTAATCCTGAGTTGGCCGACAAACAAGAACCCTTGAAGTTGCCTGAGCTAGGAGATACTGTTAATGCTGAATCGAAAGTACTTCATCGTCTGCCCCATATTACTGGTGGGTCCATGTCTGGTGTTGAAACCTCCTTTACTGTCTCGGGTCCTATCATGAATTCTCTTGGAGCGCTGACTTCCCCCGACTTTGGTGCGTATACTGATGAGCAAATTCTTGCTGTCGTGCCCCTATACGGAGATATAGCTCAGACTCTTGATACAGCGGTGAGTGACTCTGCCTGTTTAGGGGACTCCTTGCCCTTGCCTTATTCCTTGTCATCTCCTACCATTCTAACTTGTTTACTTGTATCAGATTCTTAATTGGGTACGGTTGGATGCCGCCAATCATCTTTGGGAAAAGCAGCTGGTGGAATCTCTCCAGCTTCAATTGCAGAACGAAAAAAGTCGCGCGCACGAGCTAGAAATCAAACTTGCCGATGCCCAAGTTATATTATAATTCTATAGACCTTATGTTGATTGAGTTTATCGTGCCAGTATCCTGAGTCGGGTATCCTTTAGTTAACCGAGATAGCTAGTATAGGTTTAGACGGTTCGTCGGAGTTTAGGATCATGAAGAAGAAGTGGGATATCGAAAAGGATTTGGTGGAGAATCTTTATCGGCGGATTGCAAATAAGGACAGGAAAATAGATCGCCAAGATGGTGAGGTCGAAGAGCTTCAAGGCGAATTAGACCGGTATCGACATTTTGAGTATGCCCCTGAAGAAACAGACAATTTTCGAGCTCATTTGGGTGCTTCTCAACGCCTTGTTGCTGAGAAAACTACGTTGGCCACAGACTTAGGGAAGCAGGTAGACGTTTTACAGTTGCAAAATCGAGACCTCCACGAGGATCGCCGACGAATTTTGAGGGACAAAGATGTAGTAGAGCGAGAAAACAGGGATTTGTTTGTAAAAGTGGGTGAATTTGACAAAGTGGTGGGAGAACTTGAATGGAGTAGGTCGCAGCATTCAGTGCTTCAGGTGTCGCGCAATCTCTTAATGGCCGAGTGGGGTGAACATAAGAAGTACTTCCCTGGCAACGAATTCAACGAGCCGCACTATAATGAGTTAACCATGAAGTTGTCCAAGGCCGAGAATGAGTTGTCCAAGTTGATAGAGTCGCTTCAGTCAGTGTTACCCGCATTCTCAGGTATTTTAGACGATGTGTTGAGGTCGTTCCTTAGATTTAGATTACGTCCTAGTCTTGCAAAATTGTTAAGTCATGTTCAATGAATAATGTTCTGTCTTTGTGATCCTGTAGCCTAGAAGAAACGTTCTCAGGAGCTGGATCTATAGGTCCGACGATTGAAGCAGATCGAGGCCTATTTTGGTTTTAAGATGGTCAATGCCAAGGAATCCGCTTCTTAGCTTACCCATCAGCTCGAAGAGGAACGCGTTGCTCATGCAGAGGAGGTATACAAGAAGTTTCGGATGGGCATTGAGGAGTGGGTCGAGAATAAGCGCGGTGGTCGCCCAGGCGCCGTGAGGGCGGGCGATTCCTCCCAAGGCTTGATTTCTCTTTTTGTAGTGTTTGCGTCACTAATTCGCCCTTTTTTCGGGGTTGTAAATCACTTTGAACACCTCTCCCCCTTTTTACTTCTGATATACTGCTTGTTTGTTTATGTGGGGTGCTGCGTCGCCGGTGTTGTTCTCTTTACTTTTGTTACACTTTCCGTTTCGTATGGTCGCTTGACACTTTCCGCACTTTTTTAATGGACGTATGACGCTATCGAATTAGATTTTGTTCCTTATGTTATTCCTGCGATTTTAGATTGACGCATGACGCTATCGATTTATCTTTTGTTCCTCATGTTATTCATGCAATTGTTGATTGACGCATGTTAGTGATTTAACCTTTTATGTAGAACACACCCAATAAGGAGGGTCATCGGGCGCAATGCCATGTCCTGATTGGGGTATCTCATCACTATCTTGGATTCAGTGGAAGGGTACCAGTCAACCTAGTTCTAGGATATATTTCCCCGAGCGGTTATCGATCAACCAATCTCGGGCAAGTGGTCACAGCCACCTGCGATGGGTGCAGCCTTTCAAATGTTAGTAGGCCACCTAGCTGAGGAGACCTCGCGTCTCAACAACCTTTGGAACTGGTTTCCAACCACCAGAACCCTTAGGCTACCTTGGCACTTGCACACTGCTACTGCCTCGAGTACGAATATCCAGGCGACTGTAAGGCACCTCGGCACTTTCACACAGGCATTGCCCAGAGTACGAATGCCCATTCGAGTGTAAGTCACCTCGGCACTTCCACACTGGCTTTGCCCCAAGTAAGAATGACCATTCAAGTGTAAGTCACCTCGGCACTTCCACACTGGCTTTGCCCAGAGTACGAATGACCATTATTCGCTCATGCCTTATCTCATACCCCTCACGGTTTCAAAGAGATAAAAGACAAGTATGCTTACCTTTTCTTCGTATCACCCTTCAGGGGTGGTAAATTTTCAGATACTTGACGTTCCAAGGTTTGGAATATTTTGTTTCATCGAGTCTCAATAACCGATACGATCCCTCGCCCTCTTTAGACGCAATTATATACGGCCCACCCCACTTTGGGGCTAGTTTTCCGCCTTTTTTGTCTCGCTCCCATTCGGCCAGAAATTTCAACACCTGTTGTCCCGGCTGAAATTCCCTTGGGAGAACGCGTTTGTTATATTCTCGTTGTAGCCTCCTTTGATAGTTTTCCATCTTTTGTAACGCTATCTCCCTTGTTTCTTCCAAATCGTCGAGTTTTTCCAAAATTAGATCGGACGAAACGTTTTGCCTCCATGCTTATGTTCTAGTTGTAGGGATCATTCCTTCTGTTGGTAGAATCTCCTCCATTCCGTAAGAAAGCATAAATGGCGAGAACCCTGTAGCTTGCCTCCGCGTGGTTCTGTATGCCCACAACACGTTGTACAGCTCCTCGCACCAATCACCATATGCTCCATCTAATTTTTTTCTTCATGTTATCGGCGATTGTCTTGTTAGTGATATCGGCTTGCCCATTACTCTGGGGGTAAACGGGGGTAGCTTTTCTCTTCCTAATGTTGTACGTGTTAAACAAAAGATCGATGTTTTCCCCTTGGAGTTGTTTGCCATTATCAGAGACGATAGCTGCCGGGACCCCAAATCGGAAAATGATATGTTCCAAAATAAACTTAAAGACATATTTGTCTCGGATGTGCCTTAGCGGTGCGGCCTCTACCCATTTGGAAAAGTAATCTGTGGCCACGATCAAGTACTTCCTCTGCCCCGTTCCTACATGTAATGGTCCGACAATGTCAATCCCCCATTTGGCAAAGGTCCATGGGCTTAAAATAGAGTTTAAAGGTACCCCTAGCGCCTGGTTTTTCATGACGTACCGTTGACATTCTTCGCAATCCTTCGCCATTGCTTTTGCATCTTCGATCATATACATCCAAAAATAGCGCATTGTCTTTGCCTTGGCCGATAATCATCTCCCCGAGCTGTGGTTTCCCGCGTCTCTATAGTGTAATTCATGCAAGATTATGTGGCCTTCTTCCCTACTTAGGCATCGTAAGAGAGGCCCTTAGTAGGATTTTCTGTATAAAATCCCTTCCCTTAGTTCGTAGGCGCCCGACTTACGTTTGACTTTATTTATTTCAGGCCAACCCTTGGGTAGTTCGCCCGATTCCAAGTACTGGTATATCGGCTTTCTCCAATCGCCCTCTTTGTATCGTTTGGCCGTGTTAATAGCCACATCGACCCGTACGTCCGGTGGTCTGGGATTGATGGATTGAAGATCCTCATAATACGAATACCCTCTATGCTTGGGTCCACCAGTTATGAGGCGATGTAGGATAGGGCGTCCGAGTGCCTGTTGTCTTTTCTACAAATGTGAAGAAATTTAATGCTTGGTATTTGGCTGATGTAATGTTGGGAGAGCTCCAAATACTTTTGCAAAACGGGGTCGTGTGTTGCGTATTTTCCCATAATCTGCCGAATCACCAATTGTGAATCACTAGTTAAACGAACCTCTTGTAGTACCATTTCTATAATTATCCGCAGGGCGTGGATTACTGCTTCGTACTCGGTGACATTGTTTGTTGCTTTGAATTCCAACCTGAACGAGTGCACCATCTTTCTTCCTTTCGGTGTGGTGAATACCAACCCAATACCTGATCCTTCTCTATTCGACGCCTCATCGACAAAAACTTCCCATTGTGTAGAACTACTAGCTGCTAATAGGTCAGCAGGTTCTTCTCTTTCTTCCATCATCCCAGGTACATCTTCAACCTCGTCTTCATCGCTTAGTGGGAAATCTGCTAGAAAGTCGGCCAATACTTGTCCTTTGATCGCCGTCCTTGTTTCGTACACCACATCATATTGTTTGATTAAGGCTCCCCATTTAGATATTCTTCCCGATCGCCCTGCATTATCCAAGACTGCTTCAATGGGTGATAGACGCATTTATGTGTCTAATTTGTCCTCAATGTTTCGTATTGTTAGTACTCGTTTTTGTCCTTATTATGGTGTTTTGTGTGTTTGTAGGTATTTTTTTTGGAAATAAATATTGTTGGAAAATTCGGCTCGAAAAGTTGCTCGGAGCACCCCGGAGGACACTCGCTATACTGGACCCCGATTTGGCTAAGGGGCACCCAGGCTATGTATAGCCCAAATTCATTCTCAGCACCCATGGCTATATATAGCCCTTATCCATCGCACCCATCTTCACCGTTTTTAATTTTGAGAATTGGCGGGAAAAGCTAGTTCACTAATGGCAGAACTAGGGTTGCGATTTTGAAGCTATTCCCTTGAGATTCAATGGTTGGAATTTCGTGGGAAGGCCTGTTTAAGCTTAAAAGGAGTGGTATGGTTGATCGTTTCGGTTAAAATTGGCTGCATATTCGGATGGAAGAAAACAGGGGAGCACGTACATGGAAGGACAGTTCACGAGTTTGTATGAGATTTGAACGTGATTTTTACGTGCATGATGACTCTAGCAAACAACCAGGAGCGTATAGGAGATAGATAAGGAAGATTCAGCAGCTGTAGATGCGTGGAAGATCAAATATTTGGAAAATATTTCCGTCAGAATAAAAATAATAAAGAGAAGATTTTTGTAGTTACTGCGAGATATTTTGTTGCACTATCGAGTATATAAAGGGTCATGGGGTACAAGGAAAAGGATAGGGAGAGATTTGGAGAGTTACAGAGCACTACAAAGTCGAGAGATCGAGTTGACGGAATTTTTTTTGCTGCTGCTGCATACCTGAAGAACACGAAGAACAGACCTGCCAAGACAGTCGTTTTTCAACAGTGTTTGCGACAAATACTGAGGGTCGCACAGTTACGTATCAGTGACGCATATCAGTTATCGTTCTTTTGTAACAGTGTTTGCAACCAAGGCAATGAGGAAGCTATTTACGCATGAATAATTGGTAACTATTTTATTTTCTCTAATTTATATTTTATAATTCACTCAATCACTGCTTTTGCAGAGTTTTTAATTGTTTGCATAATTTTTTCATTAGTTGTGATTCAATTAGATAGGTTATGCTTTTAATTAAGATAATCTATGCTTAAGGGATACAAGTAATTTTTGAGAATTTGCCTGATTATTTGTGAATCAAGAAACAAAGGACTTAAAAGATAATTAGAGTTATGAAATATTTGACATCATTCATGTGTAATAGTGGATTCTAGTGTCTTGGTTATTCTCTCTTATCTTGAAATTGAATCAATTTTTCTTTATTTTGAAGTTTTAATAAATCTAAAATCCATTGCTTTCACAAGTTCACGAACCTATTTTACTACAACATTATTGATTCACATCAATTTTTGGCGCCGTTGCCGGGGAGCTTGTCTTTAGGCTAGAGTTTTTAGATTTTTTTTTTTTTGTTCTTCTTTACCTTTTTGGTTTTGTCTTTTTACTACAGATTTTGGAATTTGGAGCGAAAGAAAATTTTTCCAAAGCTTTTGGTGAATACTTAAAGTGTGGAGTTAAAGACAAAGCGAAAGTAGCGAAATGAGAAGATTTTATTTATAAAAAGAGAGAAAAAAAAAGGGAGTTTATTTCTTTAGATTGTATTAGGATTTCTTTATTCTTGTAATTTTCTTTTTATTTCGCACTTTACTTTTTGGACTTTGGACTTGGACATTTGGACATTATTTTTTTAAACCATACGGAAGGGTAGTATTAAATATTAATTTGTTTGCAGAGAAGGACAGTGATTAAGATATCACCTCGGCCCCTCGGGTTCGTACACGACATAGGAGTCGTGGCCCGAGTCGACTACAACGGTTCATCCCCCATCTGGAATGGGAGGTAAGTTTGTCGAAACACTTGCGAATACCCTGCTAGCGAGTTACTGTATTCCTTCGTTTGCATATGTGTCGAAGAACTGAAAATGGTTGTTTTAAATTCCTAGTAAAGGGCAAGGACTGGCCATATAAGATAAGGGTTCAGATTTCATCACCATTCCCTTCTTGACCGCCTTAGGAAAACGAAACTTAACGCGAACCTAAGCCTTAAAATTTGGAATAGAACGAGACCGATAGGGTAACGAGCTTAATAGGAAACTAGTTCGAAAAATATTGGTTACATTTTGAGCATTCTTCTAAGTTCATGAAAGTTTCTGTGAGTTGAATGCATGACTGCGATGCCTTGTAATGCGGTGAGGCCTTGGGTATCAAAGCTCCAAAAGCTTCCCTCGCCTCTATTCAACTTACTTAAACGCGGATTGATTCCAAAGGGGTTTGCTCATATTGTAACGAATTCCCTGTCGAAGGATTAGAAGCTGGTCTAGAAAACAATCTAAGTGGATCCATCATGCTTTTTGTTTGCTAGAAAATTTTAGGTTTGCTTTGGTGGAGTCAGCCTGCTTTGTGTTTTCTTAGAACCTCCCTTCCTTTTAGGATTTTTCTTTTTCTTTTTCTTTTCTTTTTCTAGTGTATGCCCGAGGTCATTAGAGAACGGGCTTGGAAAAGAAACACTCTAGGTCGTTTGATTAGTGACAAACCTAGTAGTTCTTCTTGTGAAGGCGGGGAGCTCGAAGACTCTTCTTTTGAGAGCCATGTTTTTGGAAACTTCAGTTTTGAGAATCTGTCTCTTTGTGAGTAAAGTTCCCCTAGTACGTAAGTTGTGCCAGCAATGACTACTTTGAAAGATTATATGTTCCCAACTAGGGCCAACCGAGCTTCGTTCATTAAATTGGCATCCAATACGGCTAATTTCAAGATAAAACCTAGTATTCTTCAGATGATCCCTATATGCTTAGGAAAAGATGATGAGAACCCTTATTTTCATATTAAGGACTTTGAGGAAATTTGTGGGACAGTTAGGATAAAAGACCTTACTGATGAAGTCTTGAAACTTAAGATGTTTCCATTTTCCTTGAGAGATAAAGCCAAGACCTGGTTGAACAACCTACCATCTGAATCCATTGAAACATGGAAGGAACTGATTGCAGCTTTCTATATGAAATTCTACCCTAAGAATAAAATTGCAACTGTTAGGCGGAAAATTAGTGCTAGTGTGCAACAAGAGGGAGAGTCTCTTTATAGGTTTTTAGAGAGATTCAATGATCTCCTATCCCAGTGTCCTCACCATGGATTTGATAAGATGAAACTTGTAGAGATTATTTATAATGGTTTAGACTATTCGACTAATTCCATGGTCGAGTCTATGTGCGCTGGTGAGTTCACTAATAAAACTGTTGATGGTGATTTTACCTTCTTAGGAACTATCGCTGAAAAATCTCAACAGTGGGAGCCTTGTGTTGAACCCCCTAAAAGACTCTTGGTCAATAGAAGTAGCACCAATGTGGTAGAAACAAGCTTCGAGTCAGATGCTAAGTTTGCTGCTTTGTCTAGAAGGTTAGAAGCTTTGGAAATGTGTCAGTCTAAAAATAGGTCCCTTGTTGAACCTAATAGAGCCTCTCAAGTCTCTAGTTGTGGAATAGAGCCTGATAACTCATTTTGGGAAGGTCATATTAGTGAAGAACAAGCCCATGCTGTCTATAACAACACTAGGTTTGAGAACCGTCAGAAGTTTGACCCATACTCAGAGACCTATAATCCTGGTTGGAGAAACCATCCTAATTTTTCTTGGTCTAAGGGCCAGAATCAAGCACAGTCTAGTAATTCTCATCCTCCCCCAGGTTTTGGTTATGCTAAGAACTCTTCAGGTCAACCCCAGTTCCAGAACCATTCGGATAAAAAGATCACAAGTTTAGAAGAGACTCTCACCTCATTTATTAAAAGTTCTGAAAAGATCAACCAAATGGTTGCACAAGGGATAGAAGAAAGTAAGAGAGTAGTCGTCCTGGCTCTGAACCTGCGTGCCTATGACTTCGTTTCCCAGGAAATACGCGTAGCAGAAGATCCTGAAATGCTATTAAAACCCTGAGGAGTGGTAGAGTAGTAGACAACAAGGTAACCATGCCTGATAGTGAACATGCTGTAGTTCACCCTGCTGAGCCAGAAAATGATGAGGAGACTGATAGAGTCTCTAGAGACCAATGAGGGTCCTGTTGAGTCCGACTTTATTCCTATAGCCCCGTTCCCCAAGATGCTAGTTCCAACTAAGAGGGATTCCAACTTTAATGAAATATTGGAGGTTTTTAAGCAGGTAACTATCAACCTACCATAGTTGGATACGATTAAGAAGATTCCCTCTTATGCCAAGTTTCTCAAGGACTTGTGTACACGAAAGCGTAAGCTTAGTGTCCAAAAGAAATCCTTTCTAGCTAGTCATGTGAGTTCTATTATTCAGAATACCACTATTCCTAAGTACAAAGACCTAGGGTACCCTACCATTGCTTGCACAATAGGTAAATATCGTGTTGTGAAAGCGTTGCTTGACTTAGGAGCCAGTGTGAACTTATTTCCATACCATGTGTACCTTAATCTAGGACTTGGTGAGATAAAACCAACCCAGATGACTCTTCAGTTAGCTGATAGGTCCGTTAAAATTCCTCGTGGTGTGATCGAGGATGTTCTTATAGAGGTCGAAAAGTTTATTTATCCAGTGGATTTTGTTATCCTAGATACCTAACATGTCCCTGACCTAGAGAACCAGATACTGGTAATTTTAGGTCGCCCGTTTTTAGCTACATCCAATGCGATCATTAACTGTCAAACTGGTATTATGAATTTGTCCTTTGGTAATATGACTATTGATCTGAACGTCTTTCATATTAGTAAGCTACCCGCTGAACTAGATGACTCGAGCATAGAAGAGGTGAACATGATAGGAACATTAGTCGAGGAGTCATTACCAAACACTTGATGGAAGATCCATTAGAGAAATGCCTAGCTCACTTCGGGATTGATTTTGATGATGATTATGTGATTAATGAGGTGAATGCTTTGTTAGATTCAACCCCTTTGATAGACACTAGTAATGGCTAGAAATCTAAGTTCGAACCTATACCCATTTCTAAGTCTACCCTAGTTCCTTCGTTAGAAAAGCCTCTTAAGTTGGACCTAAAACTTTTACCAGATACCTTGAAGTATATGTTTTTAGGCCCATCTGAAACTTTACCTGTGATTATTTCTTCTGACTTGGATAGTGATCAGGAAAGTAGTCTAGTGACCGTCCTTCAAAACAACAAGGAAGCTTTAGGGTGGACCATAGCAGACATTAAGGGTATAAGTTCTACTGTTTGTATGAATCAGATCTATTTAGAGGAAGATACCAAACCTTCTAGAGAGATGCAACGTCGACTGAACCCTAATATGAAAGAAGTAGTTCGAACCGAGTTTCTTAAGTTGTTATATGCAGGCATTATCTACCCTATTTCCGATAGTAAGTGGGTCAGCCCCGTTCAGGTTGTTCCCAAGAAATCTGGTATTACTGTAGTCTAGTATGATAATAATGAGTTAATACCAACCCGAATGACCATGGGTTGGCGTGTCTGTATTGACTATAGAAAATTGAACAAGGTCACTAGGAAGGACCACTTTCCCCTTCCCTTCATCGACCAAATGCTAGAAAGATTAGCTGGACGTACCCATTTTTGATTTTTAGATGGATTATGTGGCTATAATCAGGTTCCTATTTCCCTAGAAGACCAAGAGAAAACCACTTTTACCTGTCCCTTTGGTACCTTTGCGAATAGACGCATGCCTTTCGGGATATGAAATGCCCCTGCGACCTTTCAGCGTTGTATGTTGAGCATATTTTCTAACATGGTAGAACGGTTCTTAGAGGTCTTTATGGATGATTTTTCAGTGTTTGGTTCGTCTTTCGATGAGTGCTTGCATCATTTGTCATTAGTTTTGACTAGGTGTAAGGAAAGGAATTTAGTGCTTAATTGGGAGAAATGTCATTTCATGGTTCGTTCAGGAATGGTTCTAGGGAATATTGTTTCTTCGAAGGGTATAGAGGTAGATAGAGCCAAATTTGACCTTATTAAAACTTTACCGGTCCAAAAAACCGTAAAATATATTAGGTCATTCTTAGGGCATGCAGGTTTTTACCGTCGATTCATTAAGGATTTTAGCTTGATTTCTAGACCTCTTTGCAATTTACTTGCAAAAGATGATAAGTTTGTCTTTGATGATTCTTGTTTAGAGGCTTTTGAAAATCTTAAGACTTTACTAACTACCGTCCCCATAGTCCAGGCACCCAACTGGAACCTACCCTTTGAGATCATGTGCGATGCTTCAGATTATGCTATTGGTGTTGTGCTAGGTCAGCGAGAAAACAAATTACTTCATGTGATTTACTATGCTAGCAAAACTCTGAATGAGGCCCAGATGAACTATACCACTACCGAGAAGGAACTGTTAGCCATTGTGTTTGCCTTAGACAAGTTTAGATCCTACCTCTTAGATTCTAAGATCGTAATCTATACGGATCATGCTGCTTTGAAATACTTTTTGTCTAAGAAGGATACCAAACCTAGATTGATTAGGTGGATCCTTTTATTACAAGAATTTTGTCCAGACATTAGAGACAAAAAGGGTGCAGAAAATGTAGTAGCAGACCACTTGTCTAGGCTAACTGTTAGTTCACTGATGATTCCCTTCATATAAGGGATAACTTTCCAGATGAACAATTGTTCTCTATTTCCCAATCACCTTGGTATGCAAATATAGTGAATTATCTTGTTACTGGTCGAATGCCCCAACATTGGGGTAAATAAGACCGTTCTAGGTTTTTAGCCGAGGTTAAGCAATTCTTTTGGGATGATCCTTATTTATTTAAGTATTGTCCAGACCAGATTATTAGAGATGTATACCGAGAGTGACCAGTCCAAAGATTATTTCCTTTTGTCATGATCATGCTTGTGGGGGTCACTTTAGTGCCAAGAAGACTGCTTCTAAGATATTATAGTGTGGATTCTATTGGCCTTCGTTGTTTAAAGACTCTCACAGTTACTGTGTTACTTGTGAGCGTTGCCAGAAATTAGGAACCATTTCTCGTAGGAACATGATTCCCTTAAACCCGATTTTAATTGTTGAGGTCTTTGATATGTGGGTTATTGACTTTATGGGTCCATTTCCTAATTCTTTTGGTAACCTATACATCTTTGTCGCCGTAGACTATGTTTCTAAGTGGATCGAGGCGGTTGCGTGTAAAACCAATGACCATAGGGTTGTGATTGAGTTCTTGAAAAATAATATACTTACACGTTTTGGTACACCGCGAGCTATAATTAGTGATGAAGGGTCGCACTTTTGTAATGGACCTTTTAAGCTTTTGATGAAGAAGTATGGTATTACACATAAGGTAGCTACCCCATATCATCCGCAAACTAGTGTTCAGGTAGAGGTTTCCAATAGGGAGATAAAACGTATATTAGAGAAAACAGTTAATCCTAATCGGAAAGACTGGTCGTCTAAGATTACTGATGCCTTATTGGCTTACCGTACTTCGTTTAAGACCCTCATTGGAATATCGCCTTATCAGCTTGTTTATGGCAAGGCATGTCATTTACCTGTTGAGTTAGAACATAGAGCTTATTGGGCTGTTAAGCAGCTAAATTTTTCACTTGACAAGGCGGGAGCCCATAGGAAATTCCAGCTCAATTAGTTGGAAGAGATTTGTATAGATGCTTACGATAGTGCGAAGGAGTATAAGAACAAAATGAAACTTGTGCATGATAGAAATATTTTACGGAAGTCAATTTTTCCAGGTCAAAAAGTTCTTCTGTATGATACCCGCCTGCATATTTTCCCTGGGAAGTTACGTTCTCGGTGGACGGGTCCTTTTATTATTCGCACTGTTTTTCCTCATGGAGATGTTGAGATCGAGACACCGGATGGTAGTAGTTATTTGAAGGTTAACGGTCAGAGATTGAAACCCTTTTTAGAGCCCTTTCCTACAGGTGATGTTGAGGAGGTCCCTCTGGAGGACCCTGTTTACCCTTGATTGACCATCGAGGCGATTGTATGTTGTATATTAGTTTTCGATTTCTCTCTTCACCCAAGTACTATCTTTCCAACTTCTCTATTTGCTGATTCCTCATGTTACTTTACTTTTTGGTATTGCTCTTTCATTAGAAACATTGAGGACAATGTTAGATTTAAGTTTGGGGGTGGGGAAGAAAATTTTTGTTAGCTTTTATTTGCAATAAATAAACTCCAGAGCCTAGAAATTTATGTTTATTAAGGATGGCACTAACCAATCTAAGTGGATGGAAGCATTTTGGTTGTAGGATGGAAACATCTAAAGAGTCTATTAATAAAAGCACATAGCTCAGGTGTTAGAAAAACATAACATGGTAGTTTCTCCATATCCTCGTGATGGAAACATCGAAAGAATCCTGATCACTTCTTTTATTTATCTTTTTATCATTGCTAGGGTGAAATAGAGTGGCTGAGATTCCAAAAAAAAAAAAAATTGAGACCAGACCACTAGACCAAACAGAATAAATACAATAAAGTCGACCACTGGTACCATTCTATATGCCAGCTGAGTTGACCTAGAGTTAGGATTATCGACCACTGGTCCCCTTGTATATGCCAGTGTGTTGATATTAGTCCAAGACCAGTATCTCAGTCCTTTAGGATAGGTTCACCCTAGCCAATATCATCCACGTTTTTCTCTTCTTAATCTATGTGACTGGTTGATTCTGGTTTATGATGTCCAGAAACTATTTGAGTAGAGTTCTGTCACTTTATATGAATTTTAGTATGCTTGAGTGCAAACTCGTGTACAGCAATTGGAATTTTGCATCAGGATACTTCCTCAAGTAGTCAATAAGTATGCCAACCAAGGATATTCTTTAGTTCCTTCCAAGGTTTTGCGTAGATAGCTAGTGTCTGGAGTAAAGGTTTTGTGGGTACACCTCTTGTAAACCCTCCGGAGATGACACTCCTCCACTAGGGCCACCTAGCGGTTTAACGTCTTGCTGCACGTGCTAAGTGCAGTCATTTTTCTAGATTAGATTTGCTTGGGACTAGCAAATAATAAGTTTGGGGGTATTTGATAGACGCATTTATGTGTCTAATTTGTCCTCAATGTTTCGTATTGTTAGTACTCATTTTTGTCCTTATTATGGTGTTTTGTGTGTTTGTAGGTATTTTTTTTGGAAATAAATATTGTTGGAAAATTCGGCTCAAAAAGTTGCTCGGAGCACCCCCGGAGGACACTCGCTATACGGACCCAAAATTTGGCTAAGGGGCACCCAGGCTATGTATAGCCCAAATTCATTCTCAGCACCCAAGGCTATATATAGCCCTTATCCATCGCACCCATCTTCACCGTTTTGAATTTTGAGAATTGGCGGGAAAAGCTAGTTCACTAATGGCAGAACTAGGGTTGCGATTTTGAAGCTGTTCCCGTGAGATTCAATGGCTGGAATTTCGTGGGAAGGCCTGTTTAAGCTTAACAGGAGTGGTATGGTTGATCGTTTCGGTTAAAATTGGATGCATCGTCGGATGGAAGAAACAGGGGAGCACGTGCATGGGAGGACATTTCACGAGTTTGTATGAGATTTGAACGTGATTTTTACGTGCATGATGACTCTAGCAAACAACCAGGAGCGTGTAGGAGATAAATAAGGAAGATTCAAAGCATGAGACGCGTGGAAGATCAAATATTTGGAAAATATTTCTGTGAGAATAAAAATAATAAAGAGAAGATTTTTGGAGTTACTGCGAGATATTTTATTGCACTGTCGAGTATATAAAGGGTAATGGGGTACAAGGCAAAGGAGAGGGAGAGATTTGGAGAGTTACAGATCACTACAAAGTCGAGAGATCGAGTTGACGGAATTTTTTTGTCATTCTACCTGCACGAAGAACACGAAGAACAGACACACCAAGACAATCGTTTTTCAACAATGACAAAAAGACTCGAGGGTTATTACAATACGTTCATCGTTGACGCATATCAGTTATCGTTCTTTTGTAACAGTGTTTGCAACCAAGGAAATGAGGAAGCTATTTACGCATGAATAATTGGTAACTATTTTATTTTCTCTAATTTATATTTTATAATTCACTCAATCACTGCTTTTGCAGAGTTTTTAATTGTTTGCATAATTTTCTTCATTAGTTGTGATTCAATTAGATGGGTTATGCTTTGAATTAAGATAATCTATGCTTAAGGGATACAAGTAATTTTTGAGAATTTGCCTGATTATTTGTGAATCAAGAAACAAAGGACTTAAAAGATAATTAGAGTTATGAAATATTTGACATCATTCATGTCTAATAGTGGATTCTAGTGTCTTGGTTATTCTCTCTTATCTTGAAATTGAATCAATTTTTCTTTATTTTGAAGTTTTAATAAATCTAAAATCCATTGCTTTCACAAGTTCACGAACCTATTTTACTACAACATTATTGATTCACATCAATTTTTGGCGCCGTTGCCGGGGAGCTTGTCTTTAGGCTAGAGTTTTTAGATTTTTATTCTTTTTTTTTTTTTTTAGGTTTTTATTTATTTGTTTTTATTTATTTATTTTTGTTCTTCTTTACGTTTTTGTTTTTGTCTTTTTACTACAGATTTTGGAATTTGGAGCGAAAGAAAATTTTTCCAAAGCTTTTGGTGATTACTTAAAGTGTGGAGTTAAAGACAAAGCGAAAGAATAAGATTTTTTTTATAAAAAGAGAGAAAAAAAAAGAGAGTTTCTTTCTTTAGATTGTATTAGGATTTCTTTATTCTTGGACATTTGGACATTTTTATTTTTATTTTTAAACCCTACGGAAGGGTAGTATTAAATATTAATTTGTTTGCAGAGAAGGACGACGATTATGATATCACCTCGGCCCCTCGGGTTCGCACACGACATAGGAGTCGTGGCCCGAGTCGACTACAACGGTTCATCCCCCGTCTGGAACGGGAGGTAAGTTTGTCGAAACACTTGCGAATACCCTGATAGCGAGTTATTGTATTCCTTTGTTTGCATATATGTCGAGGAACTAAAAATGGCTGTTTTAAATTCCTAGTAAAGGGCAAGGACTGGCCATATAAGATAAGGGTTCGGATTTCATCACCGTTCCCTTCTTGTCTGCCTTAGGAAAACGAAACTTAACGCGAACCTAAGCCTTAAAATTTGGAATAGAACGAGACCGATAGGGTAACGAGCTTAATAGGAAACTCGTTCGAAAAATATTGGTTACTCTTTTGAGCATTCTTCTAAGTTCATGAAAGTTTCTGTGAGTTGAATGCGTGACTGCGACGCTTTGTAATGTGGTGAGGCCTTGGGTATCAAAGCTCCAGCAGCTTCCCTCGCCTCTATTCAACTTACTTAAACGCGGATTGATTCCAAAGGGGTTTGCTCAGATTGTAACGAATTCCCTTTCAAAGGATTAGAAGATGGTCTAGAAAACAATCTAAGTGGATCCATCATGATTTTTGTTTGCTAGAAAATTTTAGGTTTGCTTTGGTGGAGTCAGCCTGCTTTGTGTTTGCTTAGAACCTCCCTTCCTTTTAGAATTTTTCTTTTTCTTTTTATTTTCTTTTTCTAGTGTATGCCCGAGGTCATTAGAGAACGGGCTTGGAAAAGAAACACTCTAGGTCGTTTGATTAGTGACAAACCTAGTAGTTCTTCTTGTGAAGGCGGGGAGCTCGAAGACTCTTCTTTTGAGAGCCCTATTTTGGAAACTTCAGTTTTGAGAATCTGTCTCTTTGTGAGGAAAGTTCCCCTAGTACGTCAGCTGTGCCAGCAATGACTACTTTGAAAGATTACATGTTCCCAACTAGGGCCAACCGAGCTTCCTTCATTAAATTGCCAGCCAATACGGCTAATTTCGAGATAAAACCTAGTATTCATCAGATGATCCCTATATTCTTAGGAAAAGATGATGAGAACCCTTATTTTCATATTAGGGACTTTGAGGAAATTTGTGGGACAGTTAGGATAAAAGACCTTACTGATGAAGTCTTGAAACTTAAGATGTTTCCATTTTCCTTGAGAGATAAAGCCAAGACCTGACTGAACAACCTACCATCTGAATCCATTGAAACATGGCAGGAACTGATTGCAGCTTTCAATATGAAATTCTACCCTAAGCATAAGATTGCAGCTGTTAGGCAGAAAATTAGTGCTAGTGTGCAACAAGAGGGAGAGTCTCTTTATAGGTTTTTAGAGAGATTCAATGATCTCCTATCCCAGTGTCCTCACCATGGATTTGATAAGATAAAAATTGTAGAGATTATTTATAATGGTTTAGACTATTCGACTAAATACATGGTCGAGTCTATGTGCGCTGGTGAGTTCACTAATAAAACTGCTGATGGTGCTTTTACCTTCTTAGGAACTATCGCTGAAAAATCCCAATAGTGGGAGCCTTGTGTTGAACCCCCTAAAAGACTCTTGGTCAATAGAAGTAGCACCAATGTGGTAGAAAAAAGATTTGAGTCAGATGATAAGTTTGATGCTTTGTCTAGAAGGTTAGAAGCTTTGGAAATGGGTCAGTCTAAAAGTAGGTCCCTTGTTGAACCTAATAGAGCCTCTCAAGTCTCTAGTTGTGGAATAGAGCCCGATAACTCATTTTGGGAAGGTCATGTTAGTGAAGAACAAGCCCATGCTGTCTATAACAACGCTAGGTTTGAGAACCGTCAGAAGTTTGACCCATACTCAGAGACCTATAATCCTGGTTGGAGAAACCATCCTAATTTTTCTTGGTCTAAGGGCCAGAATCAAGCACAGTCTAGTAATTCTCATCCTCCCCCAGGTTTTGGTTATGCTAAGAACTCTTCAGTTGAACCCCAGTTCCAGAACCATTCGGATAAAAAGATCACAAGTTTAGAAGAGACTCTCACCTTATTTATTAAAAGTTCTGAAAAGATCAACCAAATGGTTGCACAAGGGATAGAAGAAAGTAAGAGTATAGGTTATGCTAACTCTCAGGATATTTCCGAGTTGAAAACCCAGGTTGGTCATATAAATGAGTCTTTGAGGGAAAAAGGTAAGTTTCCTAGTCAAACTCAACCCAATCCTAGAGGAGTTCATGAAGTAGGTGGAAGACCATCAGTACATGTGAATGCTATTAAAACCCTGAGGAGTGGTAGAGTAGTAGACAACAAGGTAACCATGCCTGATAGTGAACATGCTGTAGTTCACCCTGCCGAGCCAGAAAATGATGAGGAGACTGATAGAGTCTCTAGAGACCAATGAGGGTCCTGTTGAGTCCGGATTTATTCCTAGATCCCCGTTCCACAAGATGCTAGTTCCAACTAAGAGGGAGTCCAACTTTAATGATATATTGGAGGTTTTTAAGCAGTTAACTATCAACCTACCATTGTTGGATGCGATTAAGTAGATTCCCTCTTATGCCAAGTTTCTCAAGGACTTGTGTACACGAAAGCGTAATCTTAGTGTCCAAAAGAAAGCCTTCCTAGCTAGTCATGTGAGTTCTATTATTCATAATACCACTATTCCTAAGTACAAAGACCCAGGGTCCCCTACCATTGCTTGCACAATAGGTAAATACCGTGTTGAGAAAGCGTTGCTTGACTTAGGAGCCAGTGTGAACTTATTTCCATACCATGTGTACCTTAAGCTAGGACTTGGTGAGATAAAACCAACCCAGATGACTCTTCAGTTAGCTGATAGGTCCGTTAAAATTCCTCGTGGTGTGATCGAGGATGTTCTTATAGAGGTCGACAAGTTTATTTATCCAGTGGATTTTGTTATCCTAGATACCCAACCTATCCCCGACCTAGAGAACCAGATACTGGTAATTTTAGGTCGCCCGTTTTTAGCTACATCCAATGCGATCATTAACTGTCAAACTGGTATTATGAATTTGTCCTTTGGTAATATGACTATTGAGCTGAACATCTTTCATATTAGTAAGCTACCCGCTGAACTAGATGACTCGAGCATAGAGGAGGTGAACATGATAGGAACATTAGTCGAGGAGTCATTACCAAACACTTTGATGGAAGATCCATTAGAGAAATTCCTAGCTCACTTCGGGATTGATTTTGATGATGAAGTCATTACCAACCCCTTTGATAGACACTAGTAATGGCTGGAAATCTAAGTTCGAACCTCTACCCATTTCTAAGTATACCCTAGTTCCTTCGTTAGAAAAGCCTCCTAAGTTGGACCTAAAACCTTTACCAGATACCTTGAAGTATGTGTTTTTAGGCCCATATGAAACTTTACCTGTGATTATTGCTTCTAACTTGGATAGTGATCAGGAAAGTAGGCTAGTGACCGTCCTTCAAAACAACAAGGAAGCTTTAGGGTGGACCATAGAAGACATTAAGGGTATAAGTTCTAATGTTTGTATGCATCAGATCTATTTAGAGGAAGATACCAAACCTTATAGAGAGATGCAACGTCGACTGAAACCTAATATGAAAGAAGTAGTTCGAACCGAGGTTCTTAAGTTGTTAGATGCAGGCATTATCTACCCTATTTCCGACAATAAGTGGGTCAGCCCCGTTCAGGTTGTTCCCAAGAAATCTGGTATTACTGTAGTCCAAAATGATAATAATGAGTTAATCCCAACCCGAATGACCACTGGTTGGCATGTATGTATTGACTATAGAAAATTGAACAAGGTCACTTTCCCCTTCCCTTCATCGACCAAATGCTAGAAAGATTAGGTGGACGTACCCATTTTTGCTTTTTAGATGGATTCTGCGGCTATAAACAGGTTCCTATTGCCCCAGAAGACCAAGATAAAACCACTTTTACCTGCCCCTTTGGTACCTTTGCGTATAGACGCATGCCTTTCGGTCTATGAAATGCCCTGCGACCTTTCAGCGTTGTATGTTGAGCATATTTTCTAACATGGTAGAACGGTTCTTAGAGGTCTTTATGGATGATTTTTCAGTGTTTGGTTCGTCTTTCGATGAGTGCTTGCATCATTTGTCATTAGTTTTGACTAGGTGTAAGGAAAGGAATTTAGTGCTTAATTGGGAGAAATGTCATTTCATGGTTCGTTCAGGAATCGTTCTAGGGCATATTTTTTCTTCGAAGGGTATAGAGGTAGATAGAGCCAAGCTTGACCTTATTAAAACTTTACCGGTCCCAAAAACCGTAAAATATATTAGGTCATTCTTAGGGCATGTAGGTTTTTACCGTCGATTCATTAAGGATTTTAGCTTGATTTCTAGACCTCTTTGAAATTTACTTGCAAAAGATACTAAGTTTGTCTTTTCTGATGCTTGTTCAGAGGCTTTTGAGAATCTTAAGACTTTACTCACTACCGTCCCCATAGTCCAGGCACCCAACTGGAACCTACCCTTTGAGATCATGTGCGATGCTTCAGATTATGATATTGGTGTTGTGCTAGGTCAGCGAGAAAACAAATTACTTCATGTGATTTACTATGCTAGCAAAACTATGAATGCGGCCCAGATGAATTATACCACTACCGAGAAGGAACTGTTAGCCATTGTGTTTGCCTTAGACAAGTTTAGATCCTACCTCTTAGGTTCTAAGATCGTAATCTATATGGATCATGCTTCCTTGAAATACTTTTTTTCTAAGAAGGATACCAAACATATGTTGATTAGGTGGATCCTTTTATTACAAGAATTTTGTCCAGACATTAGAGACAAAAAGGATGCAGAAAATGTAGTAGCAGACCACTTGTCTAGGCTAACTGTTAGTTCCCCTGATGATTCCCTTCATATAAGGGATAGCTTTCCAGATGAACAATTGTTCTCTGTTTCCCAATCACCTTGGTATGCAAATATAGTGAATTATCTTGTTACTGGTCGAATGCCCCAACATTGGGGTAAACAAGATCGTTCTAGGTTTTTAGCCGAGGTTAAGCACTTCTTTTGGGATGATCCTTATTTATTTAAGTATTTCCTGACAGTTATTAGGAGATGTATACCCGAGAGTGACCAGTCCCAAGATTATTTCCTTTTGTCATGATCATGCTTATGGGGGTCACTTTAGTGCCAAGAAGACTGCTGCTAAGATATTGCAGTATGGATTCTATTGGCCTTCGTTGTTTAAAGACTCTCAAAGTTACTGTGTTACTTGTGAGCATTGTCAGAAATTAGGAACCTTTTCCCGTAGGAACATGATTCCCTTGAACCCGATTTTAATTGTTGAGGTCTTTGATATGTGGGTTATTGACTTTATGGGTCCATTTCCTAATTCTTTTGGTAACCTATACATCCTTGTCGCCGTAGACTATATTTCTAAGTGGATCAAGGCGGTTGCGTGTAAAACCAATGACCATAGGGTTGTGATTGAGTTCTTGAAAAATAATATACTTACACGTTTTGGTACACCGCGAGCTATAATTAGTGATGGAGGGTCGCACTTTTGTAATGGACCTTTTAAGCTTTTGATGAATAAGTATGGTATTACATATAAAGTAGCTACTCTGTATCATCCGCAAACTAGTGGTCAGGTAGAGGTTTCCAATAAGGAGATAAAACGTATATTAGAGAAAACAGTTAATCCTAATCGGAAAGACTGGTCGTCTAGGCTTACTGATGCCTTATTGGCTTACCGTACTGCGTTTAATATACCCATTGGAATGTCGCCTCATCGGCTTGTTTATGGAAAGGCATGTCATTTACCTGTTGAGTTAGAACATAGAGCTTATTGGGCTGTTAAGCAGCTAAATTTTTCACTTGACAAGGCAGGAGCCCATAGGAAACTCCAGCTCAATGAGTTGGACGAGATTCGTATAGATGCTTACGATAGTGCGAAGGAGTATAAGAACAAAATAAAACTTGTGCATGATAGAAAAGTTCTTCTGTATGATACCCGCCTGCATCTTTTCCCTGGGAAGTTACGTTCTCGGTGGACGGGTCCTTTTATTGTTTGCACTGTTTTTCCTCATAGAGCTGTTGAGATCGAGACACCGGATGGTAGTAGTTCTTCGAAGGTTAACGGTCAGAGGTTGAAACCCTTTTTAGAGCCCTTTCCTACAAGTGATGTTGAGGAGGTCCCTCTAGAGGACCCTGTTTACCCTTGATTGACCATCGAGGCGATTGTATGTTGTATATTAGTTTTTGATTTCTCTCTTCACCCAGGTACTATCTTTCCAACTTCTCTCTTTGCTGATTTCTCATGTTACTTTACTTTTTGGTATTGCTCTTTCATTAGAAACATTGAGGACAATGTTAGATTTAAGTTTGGGGGTGGGGAAGAAACTTTTTGTTAGCTTTTAGTTGCAATAATAAACTCCAGAGCCTAGAAATTCATGTTCATTAAGGATGGCACTAACCAATCTAAGTGGATGGAAGCATTTTGGTTGTAAGAGTTGAGGAACCAATCTGATTAGATGGAAACATCTAAAGAGTCTATTCATAAAAGCACAGAGCTCAGGTGTTAGAAAAACATAACATGGTAGTTTCTCCATATCCTCGTGATGGAAACATCGAAAGAATCCCGATCACTTCTTTTATTTTTCTTTTTACCATTGCTAGGGTGAAATAGAGTGGCTGAGATTACAAAAAAAAAAAAAAAATTGAGACCAGACCACTAGACCAAATGGAATAAATACAATAAAGTCTGTTTAAGCTTAACAGGAGTTCACTAATGGCGGGAAAATCTAGTTCACTAATGGAAGAACTAGGGTTACGATTTTGAAGCTGTTCCGGTGAGATTCAATGGCTGGAATTTCGTGGGAAGGTCTGTTTAAGCTTAACAGGAGTGGTATGGTTGATCGTTTCGGTTAAAATTGGCTGCATCGTCGGATGGAAGAAAACATGGGAGCACGTGCATGGGAGGAAAGTTCACGAGTTTGTATGAGATTTGAACGTGATTTTTACGTGCATGATGACTCTAGCAAGCAACCAGGAGCGTGTAGGAGATAAATAAGGAAGATTCAAAGAAATTGAGATCGCCGTGGAAGATCAAATATTTGGAAAATATTTCCGTGAGAATAAAAATAATAAAGAGAAGATTTTCGAAGTTCTTACGAGATATTTTGTTGCACTGTCGAGTATATAAAGGGTCATGGGGTACAAGGCAAAGGATAGGGAGAGATTAGGAGAGTTACAGAGCACCACAAAGTCGAGAGATCGAGTTGACGGATTTTTTTTTGCTGCTGCTGCATACCTGAAGAACACGAAGAACAGACATGCCAAGACATTCGTTCTTCAACAGTGTTTGCGACAAAGACTGAGGGTCGCACAGTTATGTATCAGTGACGCATATCATTTATCGTTCTTCTGTAACAGTGTTTGCAATAATTATAAGCGTTGCAAACACCCGGTTTTCATTATATTTCTCCCATTTTCATCTTTGTAAACACTCTTTGAGCAATAATAATGATTTTTAAGCGTGTTTCCAACATGATGAGCGGCTAATTCTACCACACCCAAGGCAATAAGGAAGCTATTTATGCATAAATAATTGATAACTATTTTATTTTCTCTAATTTATATTTTATAATTCACTCAATCACTGCTTTTGCAGAGTTTTAATTGTTTGCATAATTTTCTTCATTAGTTGTGATTCAATTAGATAGGTTATGCTTTGAATTAAGATAATCTATGCTTAAGGGATACAAGTAATTTTTGAGAATTTGCCTGATTATTTGTGAATTAAGAAACAAAGGACTTAAAAGATAATTAGAGTTATGAAATATTTGACATCATTCATTTTTTAATAGTGGATTCTAGTGTCTTGGTTATTCTATCTTATCTTGAAATCAATCTTGAATCAAATTTTCTTTATTTTGAAGTTTTAATAATTCTAAAATCCATTGCTTTCACAAGTCCACGAACCTATTTTACTACAACATTATTGATTCACATCAATGGGAGATTTTGTGAGCACCCGTATGTGATGAGCTTGAAAGTACGTTCGAAGTTTAGAAGCGGCAAAGGCTAGTGCCAGAACCATCTGCTCCATTCTGGTATAGTTTTCCTTGGCCGGGCTTAGTGTTTTGCTAGTGAAATATACCGTATTCTCCGCATTTCCCTCCGTCCTAACCAACAATGCACTAATGGCATATGGTGTCGCCCCTAAATATAAGGTGAGGATTTCAGTCGGCTCGGGCCTTTGCAAAACCGGGAGGCTGTCTAAGTGTAACTTGATGTTTTGAAAAGCCTCTTCGCTTGCATCCGTCCATTGAAACTATTTTCCCTTCTTCAAGATGTAATAAAAGGCTTTACATTTGTCCGACGACCATGACACGAATCGCCCCAACGCTGCTATGCATCCATTTAGCTTTTGCACGTCTTTTACCCTTGTGGGGGAAGGCATTTCAAAGACATCCCTAACCTTCTCGGGGTCTGCCTCTATTCCTATGGAGGTGATGATATATCCCAGGAATTTTCCTGATGTAACCCATAAGTCGCACTTAGCGGAGTTGATTTTCATCTTATGTTTCCTCATCGTCTGAAAAATCTCTCGAAGATCTAGGACATGATCCTTAGCTCGGCGGATCTTGAATAACATATGGTCTACGTAAACTTCTATGGTGTCGTGGATCTTGTTTTTGAACATGTCTCCCACTAATCTCTGGTAAGTAGCACCAGCGTTCTTAAGTCCGAAGGGCATCTTAATATAACAATACAATCCTATTTGTGTGAAAAAGGAGGTATGCTCCTGATCCTCGGGCGCTAATGGTATTTGGTTGTAGCCCATGTAACCGTCCATCAGTGTCATCGCCTCGTACCCGACTATGGATTCTACTAGTTGGTCAATTCTTGGGAGAGGGAAGCTGTCCTTCGGGCAGGCCTTGTTCAAGTCGCTGAAATCAATATATATTCTGACTCCTCTCTTTTTCTTTGGTACCACAACCATGTTAGATATCCACTGCGGGAAATGGGATTTCCGGATTATCCCAGACTCTTGTAGCTTTTTTAGCTTGGCCTCGACCACCGCCTGTAACTCTGGTGTGATTCGCCTCATTTTCTGCCTAACCGGCCTGACACTCGGATCAATCTTCAAGTGATGGAATCAGACCTCCGTGTAAATGCCCTATAAATCGTGCACCTCCCATGCGAACGCGTCTATGTTTTCTTTTATCACCGTCATGAGTTGTCCTGCTTGTTCGTCCGAGAGTAAAGTACCAATCCTTACTAACCTTGGTTCCTCAATCGTCCCCAAATTTACTTCCCGCATCGGCTCAACTGTCGAGAAATTGGACTTAGGTTCCCCTAAAGGATCTTTTACCTTTAATTGCTATAAGGGGTCTTACTCCTGAGCCTCGTACGCCATGACCGCTTGTGAAATAGTTTTCTCCGATTCTTATGCCGCCTTACATTCTTTGGCTTTGTTCTTCTCTTACCTTTGTCTAGCTCGCCGATTTTCATTTATTTCGAGATCAAACTGCATGCATTGCCGAGATGCTTGGGAGTCGCCTACAATTTCATCTATTCCTTTATATGTCGGGAACCTTAACCTTTGATGATATGCTGATGCCACTCCTTTAATCCCTGCGATCCATGGGCGCCCGATAATTTCTTCGTAGGGTGAGGCGACGTCGACCACACATAAAGTTGTTAATGTTTCAAGGTAGCCTCCGCCGTCCGAGACCCTCAACGTTACCTCGCCCTTTGGGATGGTCACTGTGCCATTAAATCCATAGATGTGATATGTCGAAGGGACGAGGATATCATCCGACAACTCCATTCTATTAAACGTGTCGTAAAACAGTACTTCGACTGAGCTGCCGCTATCCATAAGGATCATTCTTACTCCCCATTTCTCAATTAGTAACGTAATGACCAAGGGATCACTGTGTGCCTGACCATTCTCCGGGACCTCCTTGGCCATGAACGAGACAGGATGTATCATCCAAGATTCCATGGGTAAGGTCTTGGCCATGCTAAATATTTCTTTCACATTACGGTCCCTCTTGTGAATCCTTGAGGTGATTGCCGGACCGAGAGTGTAGTCTTGAACATCTGAGTGTGAAATGGTATTCACAAACTGAGTCGATCTGGCAATGCGAACTTGGTGAACAGGCGCGTCGGGTGTTACCATTGGATGAGATATGTGTCGGACGAATTTCCATAGGTATCCATGTCGGACGAGGTGTTGGACGATATCCTTAACTTCTCGGCAATTATTGGTGGAGTGGCCCCTATACTGATGGTAATGACAGTACTCGGGGTGATTCTTGGTCTCGTGGAACTGGACTCCCCTTGACGCTGGGTAATTGATTTCGTTTCTCTTCTCGACTTCCTTGAATACTTCCTCCAAAGGAGTGTTCAAAGGAGTATACGATTGGTCTTCATGCCTCGGATTCTTCCCTTTAACCACCCACTCCTTCTTCTCGCTACTCCTTGGTGGATGGTCTGATCTCTTCTTGGGACGCCTAGCGGGATCTTCCACAGCTGTCTTGGCCTCGGCTTCCTCTGCGCTAGCCTCTTGTACCCCTCTATCTCTTGATTTAGCCTGAATTTCTTCTAGGGAGATAAAATGTTCTTGCATTCTTCGCATTTCCTTTAAGGTCTTTGGTTTTTCAGAGAACATAGCTATCCAGATAGGGTCCGATCTTCCCAATGCGTTCTCAAATCCGAAGATGGCCTGATCTACTGGCACTTTTCCAATTTCAGTACATAGTTTCCTCCACCTATCGGTCAATGTTATCAAGGGTTCCCTGAATCTTCTGGCGAGGGTGAATAGTTTGTTTATTCTTGGCCGAGGTAGACTATTGTGCATGTAAGTTTCAAGAAAGGCCTCGACTAGTGCATCATATCCGTCAATCGATCCAGGTGGGAGTGAATAAAACCAATCTCTCGTCTCTCCTTCCAAACTGGACAGAAAGTATTTACACATAACTATCGTACTACTTTTCCATTGTATAAACGACATGGTATACATTTTCAGATGCTCGACCGCATCTCCTGTTTCGTCGAATCTAGATGGAAACGTCGATAAGGTACACTTTGGGGGGAATGGCATTTGTTCAAGTTCTTGGGAAAAAGGTTTCTTCTCCGCCTCGCTCATAATCTCTGCCAGTTTGTTCTCTTCGCTATTTTCGGATAGCTCCTTGATTTTTTCTTCTAACTATTTGAGTTTAACTTCCGTCGCCCCGTCCTGACACTCGCCCCGTCCTTGCCTCTCTTCATTAGTGGAAGAGTCCTCGGGTGGTCCGTATCCCCTTGGGGAAGGTATGGGAGATCGCCTAGACCGATTAAGGTAGCTCGGCCCCGTTGGGGGTGGTGGTTTCTCTGATCGGCCACGATTGGTCGATGTTCCTTGGATATACAATCCTATTGACCTGGTTCGTTGGTTCCTTAATTGGTAATTCTCGAACTCCAAGGATAGGTTCCGCTGCTGGAGTTCTCTTAGTGCCGCTTATTGTCTTCTTTGACTTTCTAAAATGGCCAACAACGTCGGGTCTGTGCTCTCATGGCTAGAATGTCCATTAGGATGGGATGGCCGAGACTGTAGTGGTGCCGACGTCGGTGGTGGAGGTAGTATCTGACCAGTTGTATGTCCGGTTACACGAGAATGTACTGGTCCGATGTTAATGGCTGCTTCTCGCCCAACCTGAATCTGCCGAAGACGTTCTTGTTCTTTTCCCAAGGCTTCCTGGTACTCGGTTTGTTGCCTTCCTCTTTGTCTCTAAGCTTCTGCTGCAAGCGCTTCTTCGTCGTCCTCCGTGTATGAAGCTGTAAGCCCGTCGACTTTGTTAACTCTCTTTTGGGTCAAGATGACCTGGTCCAAGGGTAAGGTGTCGTCATCTCGCCCAAGATCAAATCCTTCATTTACAGTTGGCATGCCTCGCGCATCTGTGCGAGACTCCTCGAGTGGTGGTTGTCGTCTCCCTTCTTGTCTTGGCCCCGTTACCCCTGTCTGCATGTTGCTGCTAGTAACTGTGCGATTCCTTAATGTCCTTCCTGCCCCTGAGGTGATAGCCATCGGATGTGGTGCGTGGTGAGCCGAGTATCGTTCGTCCATACGTCAGCAAATACAAAGAACACCTTACTTTGACCTAGTATTGGAAATAAACGCTTAAAAAGGGTGAAATATAACCAACTGACGCAAAATATATGATGATATCGAAGCTTGCAGACACAAGGCCGACTCGCTTTATCGGATGGGTTCTGCCTATCTACCCTATTTTGACTCTAGCTGACTTTGTGGCAGATTTTGCGCTACATCACTATCACTCCGTACGACGTCGCCTTCGGTACTTGACTTCCGCATTTAAGATAGTTTGTACTTCATTCTGTATGCTCCAAATCTTTAAACTCATGCACATGGTGACTAAAAAATATGACGCACAAGTCCAAAAGTTAAATTAAGTTTCTACTGTCGTTTTTTCCTCAAAATCTTATCATGGCCGTTCTCCCTAGATCTTCTCCAAGGACTCTCCGACGACTGGTTAACATCGTCTGGTTATGACACCTCGAGATCGGAAGTTTGTTATGTAAAAAGACACCTTATCTTTGACCTTTTGTTACTCTCCAACACTCGAACTCTTAAACTATTGTAAGAAAACAACTTTTCTACCGTTAAAACTCGATCATCCAATGAAAATAAACAGTCATCATATCAGCATATTTTCAACCTAGCTCCGAACCTGTGTTGTTAATCGCCGGTTATCTTATGAGGAATCTCTGCTTATCAAACTGTTGGTGGGCGAAGAACGGAAACTTTACCACCCCTTGTGAAGACGTTGCTACTGCTGTAACTATGCATGTAAACTAAACGACTCAAAATGGCAGCAATTTCGGCCACCATAGTTCATCCTAGCTTCAACTACAACACTTGGACGTGTATACAGGAGATTTGGATCGTATTTGAAGGTCTCCTAGGGAAGGTATCCGGAGATCTTAGTCGGATCCCCTTAGTCGGCGCCAGAATGTAGATGCATTTTATTGCAAACTACATCCAAAGGATAGAGAACTTCTACTAATGCAAGTGATCATAAGAACTAAACATTAGACACAAGGATATACGTGGTTCAGTATGATTACCTACGTCCATGGGGGTGAAAGGGTGTACCTTATTACTTCAAGGTGTTACAATGGTGTTGCTTTTCCAAATGAACTCACTTGAAAGATGATCTCGCTCTCCTCTTCCTTCCTTTTTGTGATTACAAGCCTCTCTCTCCTAAAATACCACCTACCTCTCTTGGATATAAGTTCCTCTATTTATAGGAAGGGTTACATACAACCATACTAGGGTGTTGGTCACATTACATCTAATCTGAAGTTTTGTGGTCGGGCCAGCTTATGTCGTCCCTTCTTCTGTGCATGTGGCCGATGTATTTTGATTCCTTCGCCTGTCTCTCGTCCGAGACGATTCCTTCGGGTGTTCTCATGGCACGATGTCGCCCTTCTCGTCTATCGCCCTTACAGTTGGCCGATGTGACACGTATCTTCTTATCCATTTGACTATCACTCCTCATTCAACCCACCGTGTCTTGTCTTATCAGCTCTGTTAGAAGCCTGGAGTCGAGTCTTGTCCGACAGCTGCAGAGCAATCATGCCCGATCCACGTGGCTTGTTAAATCTCGCGCCTGGCAATATTTATCCTATGCTTCTCGTCTCTTCATTCTTGGGTGCATCATAGCTTAAGATGTTGCCACCTAGCCCTGTGGATAATTTACACCTACAATTTACTTAAGTGTGTATAAGAAGAGATTGATGTTAATCCCAATCAGTTCCAATCAAATAAGGAAGCTTGTGCTCTACCATTGTTATCAACGTTTTGTGCACCTGATCAGCCACTTCTTCTCTCAAGTCAAATTGATGCGGAAACTGGATGCTCAGTCATATTCATATTATAGCACCACGAACATAATGAATTGATAATCTCCAGTTGTTGTAATTTGTAATCTGAATAATGCACCAAACCGATGAATGGACAAGAAATGCATGCACAGATGCACTAATCCAATTTTTGCTTCCCTCACTAATCTCTCGTCCGTAGGTAGGGAAAGATAGCAAAAACTAATAACTCTGGATTGATGACTAAACTTCAAAAAATAGCTTATCTACTACTTGCACGACTATCGGTCCATATAATTTTTGTGAGCGGAGGAGTAAGAATCCAAAGGAAAGAATGAAAGGATGCTTTAAGTCACAAGTGAATTTGGATGATATCCTTGTATGGAAGGGAAGTGTCCTCATGTTTGATGCGAAAAATGGATGAACAGGATGAAGGGCTAGGCCATAACACACATGTAGGTCAGTTTTTCATCTCCCTTTCCACTTATGTGACATGGAGAGTTGGAGTATCTATTGGATGCCAACGAGTCAGCAATGCAATGAAAATAAAGAAAAATATAGAAAAGAAAGGAGATTCTTGGAGGCTAATAAAAAAGAGGAGAAGTTTTTGCTTCCATTTTACTCTTAACCGAGCCTCATAATTTTCTCCCTCTAAAAACAAAATACACCGTCACCGTCACCTGCACTTTTTTTTTTTTTTGCTCGGTAAAGATAATTTTATAAATAGGTAATATTACATATTACATTTTAATGTAAAATGCCCCTTAGAAATGTTTTTTCACAAAAAGAATTGTGAAAAAATGATGCTTTCTTGATACAATTGGGGCATAATCAATCTCTATGTGCACCTTATATAATTTTGTTTCGAGAATAAGAGCTAGCTTCTTTTTTTTAATGGGTTGGTTCTAGCCAGTTTCATTGATTTGGGTCAATACCCGGTACTTGTTGTCAGTATCATTGGATGTGCCTCATTTCAAATGTATATAGAGATGAATATTATCATCGCTGCTAATGGGGTACTTATTTATTGGAAAAGGTGCCAAAACTCATACGAGACAAACTGGAAAATCTATTATTTTATATGAATTTTGACACCTTTCCTTATAATTTTGCATCCCAGGTCACCAATGTTGGAACATTAATCTCATTGCAACCGTAAAATACAGAAAGAAAACAGCGTGACACAAGATGATAAAGTTTCTGGTTTTTTGTAGCAAAAAAATAAATAGAAACTAGTTAATTAACTATTATCTTGTTACATCAAAAAAATGGAAACTAGTATAGGTTAGTCATATTACATTCCGGCCGTTAGATCAGAAACGAACAATATCAAGTGAACCCCAAACTTCATAAATATGTATAGTTTCCTTTCGGCTAGGGCATCGCAAGCCGCGCCTCCCTCATATGTGCAGAGAAAATAAAAACCCTAAAATCAAAAAGACAACAGTACCCCTAATCCCTCATTATCTGTCTGTGTGATTATCATCGACGACAACTAACAAAATCTATGGCAGAAGCAAGTGGAGGTTCAATTACAACATCACCACCAAGAACAACAAGCATGATGATTTCTCCTCTCACAATGTTAATTTTTTCACCTTAGACATCAATTTTGTCATATCTTTTTAAACCGAGGTAATCAACACATCAAATACAGATGAGACAGCCGAGAAAATTGTTTATCCAGGTGTATGTGGAACCAATTAAGAGATGACCCGTCGATCTATTTTACTTGTAATGAAAATATGAAATATCTATGGATAAAGAGGCCTAAGCAATGTCTGAATATGAAGTTGCAAGTTTACCTTTGCAAGGCGTGATATTACAGTCGTTCCTAAACCTATACGGTCTTTCAGGAGGCAGATATATTCCAAGTAAGTATGCGGTTTGCTTTGTAAGAAATGGATTCTCCTTTGATTGAATGTTCAAATTTGCTAATCGGTATGATTGGTTCCAAACGGGCCTGGTATCAGTAATTCAGTCTCAAGGATGGCCAACGGCTTTAAAGAGTAGTAGAGAATTCATTGGTACCGCAGAGACTGGTCCAGGGAAAACTATGGCATATATATATGGTTCCTGGAGTTGGCTGTTCAAATTCAAGATATGGTGGTTGCTGGAGTTGTCTCCCCATACATTCCTCTTCCTTGGAATATTTCGGTTACTTGTTATCGCACAGACTGGTCCCTAGACCTGTACCTAATTATGTATTCTATTGACAGGAACACGGCCATGGTTTGTCGGTCCTTCATACACATGATAAAAAGTAACCAATAAATTTCATCCGTTAGATCAAAGTTGAAATCAGCCATGTTAAGCTAACCCCCAAACTTTATAAGAAGGATAGTTTTTTCCTGACTAGGGCATCCCAGATTCCAGACTGTGCCTCAATGATGTAGAGAAGAGAAAGAAACCCGAAAACAAAGTATCTGTGATTATTGTCGACGGCAACAACAAAATCTATGGCAGAAGCAAGTGGAGGTTCATCTATATCATCTTCACCAACAACAAGCATGATGATTTCTCCTCTCAAAATGTTAATTTTCGGATTCACCGTCTTTGGAATTCTTAGCCAAAACTCGTTTTATGTTAGGAATTAACGCCTCTCTTGAACTGCATCTGATAGGTAAAAGAGATAAACTGTATCCTCCAATCACTCTCGATTGAATAATAACCCCCAATCCTTTCATTACTATTTCTCAACAAGATCCACTGTCCTGATATCAGTGGAATTATGAAAATATCTATAATTGCACACGGTCCGCGTTTTATATTGAAACCTTCAAGATCCACTGTCTTGGTTCTTTATTTTTTTTATAAATTCATGGTAATGCCCCATGATGTAATTTACAAAAGAAGCACATATATATATATATATGTTGATTTTATGAGTTTCCGGTGAAGTATGTCCTTCGGATGGATTGATGATTCTGCATTTACCAACAGTCATTTCATTAGCATCTTTTGCTTTTGAAGTAATGTAGTTGAGGTAGTAAGCTGCATGCCGATTTTCTAATGCATTTTGGGGCTGGTGGTATCTTTTGCTTTTGAAGTAATGTAGTTGAGGTAGTACACTGCAAGCCGATTTTCTAATGCATTTTGGGGCTGGTGGGATTCGGTAACCAACATTTATGGCTCTCTTAAAACTCTACTATAGCCTAGCGCTCTCCTGTTCCATAAATTTGAGTGCATTTCAGTATTCCGAAATTTTCACTCACATCCACATTAATCCATAGCCACAGCATTTATATATAAAAAAATTGGTCTCCATAGTTTGATGGATGATTTATCAACTCCACATACAAAGCCTTGCTTTGGTGCTGATGGGTACAGACTCTTCATGCTCAGCTCAGATGCTGATGATGACACCCAATCATGTTCAGCTTCGACTAGAGAGTCCAACTCATCTGCTTTCTTTCATCAGTCTCTTTTTGATCAACTCATCTGATGATGACACTCCCATCTCAAAATAATGCTTTACTTGAGATCCAATATTGGGATTATGAGGAGTTGAGTGAGGGTTCGCATTCGTTACTCGTTAGTCTCCACGCTTTAGCTCAGAAAAATAACAAACCAGAGGAGAGGAAAGATTTTGTAGAAATAAACAACTACAAAAATTGAAAATTTTATAACACAATCAATCAGGTTTATGTGCAGAAAAAGTTGTGCCTCGGCAATAAAATACATTAGCTATGTATGGCCCCAATGAGGTCATTGAGGTGGACTACTAGGAGCCCTGATGAGCTATAGTACTCCAAAGGGCGACGAGTCAAATCATATGTGGAGATCTATGTATTTATTTTTTTAATGTGATTTTCTTAACCAAAGGATTAAAAGAGGCAATTATATCCAATCCCACTAGTTTACACGTGGAAATGGAGCACTATACTTGGAGTCTCGAACACATTGTGCAGGAAATCACAACAGGGAGCTTCTTCGACAGATCCCAAAATATCCCTGAACCAAACTGCCGATGCTCTACCCGAGCTGACTCAATGATTTGGATAGACTCTCCTCCTGGTTTTTTAGTACATATTACATTGTAAAGGATCGCTCCCAGGTTCCAGCTTAATCAAATAAATTCGTAGTTTGTCAAATTTCATTTTCCTCAAATTTTTCATCCACCTCAACGTGATCGGCCGGAAAATACTTTTCAAGAAATCTCAACATCTCATGAAAAAAAATTAATGGTGTGCCACTGCTGGATATTTTAAAGCCGATGAATTGTTGTCACAAAAATTAAACTAGTAGGAGTTTGTACCTGATTTTAAAACACAAATATACACAAATACGGTATTATCGGGATATTTGGGTCAGGTCAAATACACAAGTAATTGTCAAGGGAAATACGAGATTACTACATATCGTGTGCTGAGTGAGATAACACTACTCACCAGTAGCAGAGAACTCATTGGTATCGCAGAGACTGCTCCAGGGAAAATTTTGGCATATATGGTTCCTGGAGTTGGCTGTTCATATTCAAGATATGATGGTGCAACAAAACTATGTTTTAAAAGGCGCTAGGCGAGGCGTCAGCCCAGCGCCTAAGGCGCCCTAGGCGAGGGCCTTTTTTTTTAAAGAAAAAACAGAAATGAAGTATAATTTGGCTCTTGAGGGCCTTTTTTGGCCAGGCGCCATCCTTACGCCTAGTGCTCCTTTGGCGCTTAAGCCCCAAAGGCGCTCGCCTTTTACAACATAGCAACAAAAGGACCACAAATCAAAGCTCTTGGAGCAGTTCTCCCCATACATTCCCCTTCCTTGGAATATTTCAGTTACATGTTATTGTAGAGACTGGTCCCTAGACATGTACCTAATTATGTATGCTATTGGCAGGATCACGGCCAGGGGCGGAGGCAGCCCTATGCAAGGGATTGCAGTTGCACCCCTTGATTTTCAAAATCTATACAAAGTGTTTTCAAGCCGGAAAAAAATGTTTTCAGCCCCTCACATCTTAATAGTTGCACCCCCTAAGCTGAAATGAAAGCAAGCCCTAAAGAGAAATCCACTTGACTATCTCTCATAATTATTAATCGTTCAGACTTCACACACGAGAGACATATATTCAAAAACCAAACCAAAAACATAACTCTCGTTAGTTAGATACTTTGTTTTCTTAAGAAAAAAAATTGTTTTCTCAATTACATCACGATCATGATAGTGAGAGAGCTTGGATTATATGTTTCTTGTGTTGCTGATCATTAGGTTCTAAAGAATTTTTATGAAATTTTTTACACAAAATTGGTCAAAAAGACCAAAAACAAGAATTCCTGGGTGAAATAGATTTATAGGTATAGATAATGTTTATATGGACAAAATTCAGAAAAATACTGTTTAAATAACCAATTTGGATATTTCACCCAGGAAAAATAAAATAAAAAAATACGTTTTACCTAATATAACCCTCAAGCTTTAAACTCAACCAAAGACAAAACGTTTTTTCTCTCGTCACCTTCTTTTTCTCCAGAACGATTTTTTTTTTCCGTTTTCAGATCTTGAACGATTTTATTCAAAACTGATTTTGTGCAATTTTTATTTCGTTTTCGTCTAATTTAGAGTTCGATATAAATTTTACAGCATCAGTTCGTGATTATACCTTTAGATCCAGGGCTGTAATCGATGGATTAAGATGGGTTTTCAGTAGAGTTGGTGCCGTGATATTAGCACAGATTTGTGAGGGTTCAATGATTGCAAAACTGTCTCCCTAAACAAACAGTATACAGAAGAATGGATGGGTCGATATGGTGGCAGTGGTGGTTAACAGCATTAATGGATTTCACGGGTTCGTATTAAGACTGAAATTGGGGATTGAAGTTACAACAACAACGGACACGGATTTTGGGGGTTTTTGAGGTTCGATTTGGTTTGCAATCAATTGAAAAACTTGGTACAGGTCATTGAAAAGGAATCCACAGTTATGGTGTTTCTAATTTTCACATAATATTTTGGTCATGGAGTTTCTCTTTACATTTTCTCGTCAAACAATTTTTTGTGTAAATACCAAGAAGAAAAGATTTTGGATGCAGTATTGGGCAGTGAAGAAGTTGATTCTCTTCATTATTCATCTGCAGAAGCTCAAGAATAAGTCAGGCTCTTCTTGTGCTCAATCAATTACGGCATGTACTTGTTTGCGGATTTTATTTTGTTTATGTAAATGGTTGAAAATGCTCTTTATCTATTGCAGAAAAATACTACATTGTGATTCACTAGTGTCATTAGTGTTTTTCTTTTCTTACTTTGAGATATTTGCTATATATGGTGCTACTTGGTTTTCCAACCTTTACTTGAACTAGGTCAGTAAGTACTCCCAACCCGTGACGCACAAGCTCATTTTTTACAACCCCTTCTATAGATAAATTACAATAATGTATGACAACTCATAATGCCGAGATTGGGTTGGATCATGGGGAAATTTGAGATCATTAGGAAGAATTTAGGTCTTGCCAACTAGGTGAATGAGAGTTAGCTAGCTACAGAGGATCAAAAGGAAGCCACTGGCATAGACATTAAGTGCAAAACACCTTCTTTTGCTTTTGGAAAAATGTGAACTTTCCCATGTGAAAATTAATCAAATTTCCATGTGTTTAACTAAGATTGTTAACACATTTTTTTAACAGTCTTAGTTCTTTGATCTTATTGATTCGTGGCTTTCTTCTTTTTGTCTTTGTATATTGTTCATGCTTGTTGCTTTGTACTGTTACCGTAGTTCTTGGATATCCTTTTTGGAAGTTCGCTGCTAGCACGTGAGATGGTATCATTGTTGTTGCGGTATTGGTTTGCGAAGTGGTAGCTCACGTCGTTCATCAATTCGGCATACTTTGTCATCATCGGCTCCACTTTCCTATCACTGGTTCCATCTTTTCTTCGCTGGTTCCATTGGGTGGTTTTTCTCGGAGAAGATTTCATTTAGTTGGTGCTGCGGTGTCATTAGGGCGCCGAACGTTTGGGCTTTGATAACTTTGTAAAAATATATTTTTATTCAGTTATATTGATTGATATATAAACTTTGATGTCTTTTTTATTTTTTCATTTGCTTTACAATTTTTATGTTCTAATTTCAATGAATACAGGTGACGAAAAAACAAGTTTGTTCAAGATGATACTGGTTTTCATCCTGTAAATTCTGAAAAGTTTCATCAGGATGTAACATATTTTGACTTGGATGAAACCAGTTTCATCCGGTATATTTTGAAAAAATAGATTTTTTGGCCAGGGTGAAACTGATTTCATCCTGTATATTCTGAAAAACAAAAGCATATTCATCTTGCAGAAACTCACAAAAACATGTTTTTTTAAACTAAGATAAATATGATGTAACTGGGTTTCATCCAAGCCTGGTTACATTCTGACCAAAAATTGCAGTTTTATACAGGCTAGGATGTAACCGGGTTTCATCGAAGCCTGATTATATTCCTGCGTTTTTGTACAGGCTAGGATGTAACCGGTTTCATCCAAGCCTGGTTACATTCTGACAAAAAATTACAGTTTTGTACATGCTAGGATGTAACTGAGTTTCATCCAAGCCTGGTTACATTCTGACAAAAAAAAAAAAAAACTTCAACCTGCAAATTTAATCATTTCTTGCTAACATATTCAAACACATATGCAGAGTGAAGATAACTTATACTGATAAAATTGAAGTATAGGCAATTTTCAGTAAAAAAATCATATTTAATTAACCTGCAATTAAGATATAGACGAATCCCGGATCATAAATGTATGTGAAGATAGAGATCAACAAAAGAAAAGTAATTCTAGATGAACTACATTAATAAAGAATTTCTAACGACCTATTTTTCTAAACAACCTAAATACATCAAACTTTCCAGAAATTATTCTCATCATTGAGGATTTCATATGCGAGATATGTTTGCCATCCACATTCACATCATCCATTTCGCCATCCACATTCACATCATCTATATTCCTTTTGCTTGATTCGCCACCCCACGTTCACATCATGCCTATTCTTGGTACTTCTCTCAGCACCAACACCCTTCTTGATATTGCTTCCTGCAAAAATTTAAATCAAAACCCGTATGAAACTAGGTTCATCTAACGACAACACACTATGAAACCAGTTTCATCCAATGTAATCACAAGATGGAACCAATTTCATTCACTAGAAACACATGATAAAACCATTAAAAAATATCATAGAGCACACTAACATAAACTACATTAGCTTTTATAGCAGATTTAACAAAATTTAGAATTAAGAAATGAGTTAATCACATTAAATTAAAATTGCTAAAGCATCATGCCAATAATATTTTTTGGGTTTAACAAATCCCATACTAAGTTAAATAGATTGTCATGAGAGTATGTAACAATAACACATGATGTAACAAGGTTTCATCCAGTGGAAACAAATGATGAAACCGGTTTCACCCCGCCCAATTTTTTTTCTTTTTAGAATATGCAAGATGAAATCGGTTTCATCCAGGTCTAATCAGAGTGTACACTCAAATGGAAAATATTCAACAAAAATGTAAACAAGGATGTGCTCAATTGCATCAGCTATTATACAAGGATCTAAAAAAATTCTACAAACTAGTATGTATCCAAATGCATCAAAAATAAAAATTAAAGCATTACAATTTACATACACATTTCACATTTATAAACAGATCTAAAAAAATTTGTACACAGGTGCATCAATTTTTTTACTAAAATGAAACCAATTTGAAATCAAATGTACTAATATAGAAAATTATGATATGGGAACTTACCAATTTGAGCATGTTCTTTATTTCTCATTTCCTGAAATTTATTTGACGCAAAAACCTAATTATTTTGATTTATGAATTTGAAAATTTTCAATTAAATTAGGGCATTTAGAAAATTTACAGTGGATGATGGTGGTGTTAGCACTCGTGTCGATGATAATGTTACATATATATGATGGTAATGGTGATGGAGATGGGTGGTTCTGTCTACGGTGGTGGCAGAGGAAGATGATTTCGGGGATGGTGGTGGTGATGGTATTAGTGAAATCGTTGATGGTGGAGGAAAATCATGTTGTCGATGAGGATGTTGGGGTTCTGTGGTGGTGGAGATGGTGTATGGAGATGATGTCTGTGGCGGAGAAGAAAATCAATGTTTTTGAGAAGAGAAGTTGTGAAATCTCTTTTCGTGTTTGGAGGAAGGTGGAGACCGGTAAGGATATAATTGTCTAATTTAAAATGACGGGTCTCTTGTCCATTTCACCCAACACAATTGTTTACCAGTCCATATGGCCCAGAAAACATTCCCTTTTGGTTATATAGCCCATTTTCTGATTTTTTTATTTTGGTGTGTATTAAGTGTGTGTAAGAAGAGATTAATGTTAATTTTCGATCAACAAAAGGGATCTTGTGCTCTACCATTTTTATCAACGTTTTGGGCACCACTTCTCTCAGTCTAATTTGTTGCGGAAACAAAAAATTATCAGTCATATTCATATAGCACCACCAATAATGGCCAAAATGCACCAAACTGACAAATGGCCACAGGTACTGAGAAATGCATGCACTAATCTTAATTTTTCCTACTGAGTCCTGACTTTGATGAGAAACACGACTGAAACTTTGAGAAAAGAAACATAACTACCACATACACGACTATCTATTCGTCCATATAATGCTTGTGTGCCGAGGACTAAGAATCGAAAGGAAACCAGTTACGGTTGTTTTAAGTCACTGTTGAATATGGGACTCGCTTGATTCCTCGGCTCAAATAGGGTAGTGACATTATTCATTGTTTTTGACCGATTTAGCCACTAGGCAGCGAATCTAAAAAAACCTTAAAGCTAATGTGCCTCACCCAGTGCGTATCAGAGAATACCTCACGATATCCTTGAAATAATTATTATTTGGGTTGCATCAAAAACCCAAAATTAAAATTTCCCATGAGTAGGAAGCACAAACCACACAGCCGTGATCCATTTATTAACACACATGAAGGTCAGTTGTTCGTCTAAAAGTTGAAGTATTTCTTTGACCAACAAATCAGTATGGATGATGCAATGTAAATAAAGAAAAATGGAAAAAAAGAAAAGAGGTTCATGGAGGCTAATGAGGAGAACTGTTGCTGCTCTTTCACTCTTACCAAAGCTTCGTAATCTTTCTCCCTCAAAAAGCAAAAGACAAGGACGTCTTCAATTGGGTTAACCATGAAGTGGGGAAACGGATGATTTCGTGATACAATTAGCGCGTAACCGCTCCCTATACCCGATACTTGTTGGTAGTATACCCTGTTATGACTCGTCCCTCTAGCTGGGATGGAGCCTGAAACTTAGGGGGTAGAAAATGGACTTAAAAGCCCACCTCTTAAAAAAAAAATAGGCTTGGAACCTGTTGGGTGTTCTCAATTGGCTCCTCACTGCCCTCTAGGCCAACTACCTAAGAGGATACTCTACACATTTGATTTGCTGGTCTAAATGAATGGCTAGTTATAGCACTTCTTTAGCCCTTAGATCAAACAATCAACGATATTTTATTTTTTTTTGATCGGTAAATTAATTGGTTTGATTAAAAGAGAAGAAAAAGGTACAAAATAGGCCCAGGGAAGTGACCCAAAAAACACAAATAAAAACAAAATACATTTAGTGAACCAAACCCAATAGCCCAGCAAAACAGATGTCAAATCACTCACAGTTGGAAAACCTTAAGAAGCCCAGCCCAAAGCAGTGACCTAATTATCACCGGAAAAATGCTTTCATCTTGTGGTCAGACAATCGTCACTGCCTCTTTTACTGTCAAAACTCCGATAACTCTTAATCCATATCTCCTTGCCCCCAGAAACTATCACTTGTTACTGCTACACCACAGTCACCATGAAATCTTCCTTGTTACAACCATTTGAAATTTCTATCACCACTGTAAATACCCATCACTGTGCCGCTTGATACTGTTATCACCATCATCACCATGAAATCCTTCTTGTTACAACCAGTTGTTCTCTCTATCACCATTGTGAATACCCAAGACTACCAAGAACAAATCCCCCCAAAACTATCACTTGTTACCGCTACCACCACCATCACCATGATATCCTCCTTAATACAACCACTTGTTACTGCTACCACTCCCATCACCATGATATCTACCACCATTTGTTACTGCTATCACTTGTTACAACACCATCAATAATATACCCCATCTCAAAAATTACCCTTCTTTGAAATTAGCAATTTCGCCTCGCATATCACTAAAGCCACCATGGAATTTTTGGCACCAAATGTATCACAAAAAAGTCTATAACTCCATCAAACCAAAGAGTTACAGACATAAAAAAAAAAAAAAAAAAAAAAAACAATCAAACAATCAAAGATATTAAGTTCACCCCACACCCAATAAGCAGTATATATAGTTTGCTTCTGGCTAGGTCACCCAAACTGTGCCTCCCTTGTCTGTGTGGAGGAAGTAAAGAGACCCTAATCTATGTCTGACTGCAACTACATAATATCATGGCAGAAAAAGAATGGGAGGAGGTTCAAGTATAACATCACCACCAACAACGACTTGCATAATGATTTCTCCTCTCAATATCTTAATATCGTACTTCTTGATTATCCGAATTCTCATCTAAAACTCATTTTGCGGATTGAGCGTTTCATCTTTTTGTCATGAGCTGCATCAAATGGTTTGCGAACAGCTGATAAGATTGTTTATCTAGATGTATGTGAGCCAATTAGGAGATCTGTAAGTCAATTTTACCTGTAAGGATGAAACTATAATCATATCCATGGATGAATACGCTTATATTGAAATCTTCAAGATCTGAAGTTTTTTTCTTTTCTAGATGTATGCGAACCGGTTATCAAATGAAATGCTTCTAAATTATGATTTCCTTAATAATGATGTTGATTCTAATCAATTTTGTGCTCCTCCACTGTTATCAATGGTTTGACCAGCCACAGCTAACAGAAGAATACCAATCAGATCAATTGTAATTCCATATATATATTCTTTATTTTTTTACTAGGAAAAATTAAGAGTATTATTGAAGAAACTTACGAAAGCAAGCACGGAACACAGGAACAAAGAGTCCCAAAGAAGGGAGGAAGTACAAACACAACCAACCCATGCCCAAGAAGAAGATAAAAGTTACAACAAAACAATAGGAAAGGAAAAAACAACCCGGTGTTCAAACCAAAAAACAAACAAACCCTATGTTATGAAAAGCATACCCCAATTAGCCATAATATAGTCGGAATCCAGGTTCCTGCACCAGTAGAAAGCCTGTGTCTTTACCATTTCTATAACTCCATCAAGGTCGATGTATCGTTATTAAAAAAGATGTTCTTTCCGACCTTCCAAATGGTCCATGTAATAGCTGCAAGTAGCACTTTCCATAGCGATCTAACTACAAAATGTAGATTCTTCACTCGCAAACTTTTGATAAATACAGTTGAGCATAACCCATTCAAGCTTCACAAAAAGATAGAAAATGCAACCAGATGTCCCTCGCAAACGTGTAATGGAAAAGAAGATGGGAGGTGGATTCTCCTCTTGACAGCACACGATGCAACCATTGATTAGAAGCTTACCTTTTAGATAGAGAACATCCATGGTGGCTAGATTTTTATGATAAACCTTCCAGAGAAATAAACCTATCTTATGAGGCCAAGCTCTCGACCAAATACTAACATTAGTAGGGTCCAATTGGCATTCTTTTTCGAACCAGGAATAAGCATATTTCACTGTGAACAGCCCGCTTTTGTAGACTGACCAAACGAGAGTGTCTTGTTCGAGACCAACTGATAAGTTTTCTAATAAGACACTAAGAGAAGAAACTTCCTGTATTTGGGTTTGAGAGATCCTTCTGTCAAGACCAAAGTTCCACGATCCACCATTAAGTAATGGTTCGGCACATTTTTGCACTGTCCATTTCTTAGTATATAGAATAATGTGAGGAAAAGCTAAATTCAATGGTTGGTCACCGAGCCAAGTATCTTCCCAGAATCTGATAGTAGCCCCATCACCTAAACGAAGCCTTGAACACTATTTGAATGTATTCAAATGAGCAAATATATCCCATATCTATCGGAAAGAGTTGAGTTATATTTAGAAACTATACCATTCCTCCACAAGGAATTTTTTTCTTTGTTAAAGCGCCACCACTACTTTGAAATAAGAGCTTTGTTTATACTCTTGATTGATTTGATACTCAGTCCTCCATCTTTCAGAGGTTTACGACAATTCTTCCAACCTACTAGTGATAACCTTTCTTAGTACCCGAAGAATCCCATAAGAAATCCCTGATAACTTATTCAATTGCTTTAAATAACCTTGGGAAGGGCTATAAAGAGGGAGAGCATATAAATTGGAATGCTAGACAAGATACTCTTAATGACAGTTAACTTACCTGCTTTGTTGAGGCAAGAACGTTTCCAGTAACAAAGTCTATTCTTACATCTTTTCATATATATATATTCTCATGCATCTTCTTTTGAGTAGAGGGTATGATTTTCGCCGTGGAGGTGGCAGAGGTGGTGGTGAAAGGTCAAGAGAAGAATTGAATAATGTTGTTCTTTATATAGGTGTAGACTATCTTGTCCAAGCATTGCCTGATTATGAAGTTGCAAGTTAATTACTCTTCAAGGCGTGATATTTTTTAATTGAAATCTTCAAGATCTGAAGTTTTTTCTTATCTAGATGTATGTGAACCAGCTATCAAATAAAATGCTTCTAAATAATGATTTACTTCATTTTTCATGTATGTGAAGATCTACCACAGTTTTTGGGCACCTGATCATCCAACTTCTCTCTGTCTAATTAACAGCTCAACAATAACTCTGTGAGCTCAAACATTATTCATAATACGAGACCTGGAATTTCCGGCGGATACTCAGAGAGAGCACGATATGTTACACATTGAGAGTCCTACTATCTGAATATGAAGTTGCAAGTTTACTCTTCAAGGCGTGATATTACCGTCGAAGGACACCGTTGTTAAACCTATACGGTCTTTCAAGAGGAAGATATATTCCAAGTAAGTATGCGATTTGCTTTGTAAAAAATGGATTCTCTTTTAATTGAATGTTCAAATATGCTAATCATTATGATTGGTTCCAAATGGGCCTGGTATTAGTTATTCAGTCTCAAGGATGGCCAATGGATAGTAGAGAATTCATTGGTATCGCATACACTGGTCCAGGGAAAACTATGGCATATATATATGGTTCGTTATGTTGTTTTTTCAAATTCAAGATATGGTGGTGCAACAAAAGGACAATAAATCAAACCTCTTGGAGCAGGTCTCCCCATACATTCCTCTTTCTTGGAATTGGGTTTATTCTTGGAACTTAAATGTTACAGTAGAACCTCCATATGTGAATACTCTATATATTAATAACCTCTACATATTGATACAAATCATCAGAGCCGGTCCTGAGGCAGTGCAGGGTGTGCGACCGCACAGGGCCCAACACTGCCTATGGCCTTTTCATGCCAAGGCCACGCCCCATTTGTCTTTCGTTTTTATATTTTTTCCAAGGCAAGGCTCGGCTAAGACGACTCGAACTTATATGTGTTCAAAACCTGTTCATCCTAATTAAACTGACTACGCTTACTGACTGAAGTAGTATGTTTATGATTTATATCGTAATTGGTTTTTACTACTCTTGAAATGAATTTCTTGTTGGATTTTTAAGAAGGAAAATACGAGCCATTCATTTAACTCAATAAAAACCACTGGACTTTATGTGATGTTAGTGGAAATGGCTACATGCTTTAATTTTTGCGTAGCATATTTTTTCCTTGATGTAGTGAGATGGAAACAAAAAATATATCTTGCTTTTATCTATCGTTGTTACGATTTTTTTGAGAAAAAAAATTTTACCTTGTAAAAGGCCAGGTAATCAAGTTCGCACAGGGCCTTTTCAGACTCAGGGCCGGCTCTGCAAATCATAGTCACGAATTTGTAAAATCTTACATTTATCAACCTCCATATATTAATAATTTTATGTTTGCCCAAGAGTATTAATATACAGAGATTCTACTATATTAGGTGGTCAGTTTTCGTTTAGAGGGATATTGGTTTAGTAGTGCAAACACTCAAAGAGAAATTAATATTATCAGAGGGAGAAAGAATAGGTTTGTCTGTTATTTTTATTTTGGGCTTACATTATCATGTTTAATTTGGTTCAGGGGGAAAGGGGGTTGGTATAGCAATATAGAATTAGAACCGTATTTTAGGGACCACCTTTTTTTTAGGGGACCATTGATTTTTAAGGCACACTAACCTAAATTGCTAAGGGTTGGCCTAAAAATCCTGGGATTATTAATTTTCCCCTTACCCTAATTGAAATTAACCCTAACCTAATAATTGCAATTAACTTAATCTAATATAAAAACAAAAGCATCTAACCTAGCCGCCACCTCCGATTATCACCACCACCCACCACCACCGCCCACCACCACCACCACCTCCGATTATTGAGTTACTAAAGTGATAGAAGAAGAAAAAGATGGAGAAAAAAATTATTTTGAGATGGATGAATATGGAGAAAAAACATCCTCTGGGTGCCAAAGTATGCTTGTAACTTAGTGAATGTTGCTATAAACGGCCTAAAATATCTTGAAAATCAAAATTGTAACAAAAAAATTTCAACCATGTCAACAAAGTTCAGTTTTATTATACGAAGAATATGTAAACGAACTCTCTGCAAACGCAGTTCAGTTAATAAATTCAAAATCACAGGCAACCGAACCAGAGCTTTAATGGAGTTTTTGTTTGTTCGGCTAGCTGATGAAAAATCAAATGTAACCGAACTGCTATGCTTGAGTTTACAGAGTTTTGTTCGGTTCAGTCGACTAGACCATGTTGTAACCGAACTTTAAACAACAGAGTTCGGTAAGTTCAATGAATTTTGTTTTTTGCGATTAAACCAAACTCAACATTTGGCTATATAGAGAAGAGTTCGGTTTTGAAATTATTTTTTCGAGTTAACCGAACTCATTTACCTATGTTCGGTTGGATCGCAAACTTCAACGCAATCAAGTTCCCAATCGAACCGCAGGTTAAAAGTAACCTAGTGTTAGAAGTTCGGTTGGTTCGCAAACTTCAACATATTTTGCGAATCAACCGAACTGAGCTTGTATATGCATATATGCAATTTGGCAAACGTTCGGTTAAAGTAAAAACTTAACAATTTTTAAGAATCCAACACAACAAAACTTGCAAATGCATAAATGGAATTATCCCATAGTTCGGTTAAAAGTAATTTTTGCGAATGAACTGAACTCTGAGATTGGTTCAGAAAAAATTAATCCGTGATAACCGAACTCTTAGTTCTGCTAAGACTTTTTTTTGCGATGTAACCGAATCTGTCTCTGGAGAAAAAAAACCTCCAATAAACCTCTCTGCAACTTCCATTTTCAATTCATTTTGATACTTCTCATTTTTTCAACCAAAAACGAATGACAAGCAATGAGTTTGTGAGAATATCTTTGTTAATGATTTAAATTAAGATACATATATAGAGGTGGTGGTGGTAATCGGAGGTGGTGGTGGTAATCGGTGGTTGGTGGTGGTGGTAATCTGAGGTGGTGGTGGTGGTAATCGGCGGTGGCCGTGGTGGGAGGTGGTGGTGGGAGGAGGTGGTGGTGGTGGTAATCGGAGGTGGTGGTGGTAATCGGCGGTGGTGGGATCATATTATTTTTTACTTAATGATTTCACTAATCATAATCAAAAGGGTAGTTTAGATATTAAGATTTTTTTTCTTATAAGGGAACCCTACCCTAAAATAGACAATGGTTCCCCCAAATATATCATGGTCCCCAAAATACGGTTCTAGAATTAAGAGGGGGATATCTGAAACTTAGTTATTGTGGGTGTTTTTATGAAGTTCATGTTTTTTTTGTAAAGAAAGAATTTGAATTACTTACGCAGTTTCAGGCACTGCAAGCCTATGAAACAAGGAAGATATCCAAGGAGAGAAATCACCATGCTCTTCTAGCAAAATCTGGTCATTCTTAACCTTTTTAGCTATACTATCATCTAAATTATTAAAGTCCCTCTTAACATGAGAGATATTACAAATTTTGAAAGTTGAAACAATAAGATTAATATTTTGAATCAAATGATTGTTTTCCCATCTGACTAACATATTATTTGAGGAAATAGACTGCACCACCACTTCCGCATCTGAGATAAGTTGGATTTCTAAGATATTAAGACTCTTAATCCATTGTAATGCTCTAGGATGGCCATGCACTCTGCTGCTTCTGAATCAATTACTCCGTCTTCATACGATCCCTTGACTCCAGCAATGATACCTGCAGAGGTCATAAGCACCATACCAGTGCCAGAAGAGAAAGTTAGTCGATCAAATGATGCGTCAACAAAATTTTTTCTAACACAGACTGAATGCATAGATAAATTAGGAGGAACTAGATGAACAGGAATTACAGCCTTAGCTGCTAATGAGAAGTTGTGTAAGTGTAGATTAATTCTGGAAGTGGTAGAAAGAGGGTTTAAGGGGTTTCCTTGAAAGACATGTTCACATCTTTCCTTCCATAGAACCCAGCAACCAACAATTATGGAGTATAACCATCTATGATTGTTCTCTCTTCCATTAGATTGGACTGGACTGAACCAAGAAATAATCCAATCTTTGATGGTTCCACAGTTCATAGCAACCTGATCTCCATTAATTCCAAGAATTCTCCAAACTGCTCTTGCATGTTGACAATGTATTAGAAGATGAAAAATGGACTCATCTTTTTGACTGCATATAGTGCACGTAGTGTCCACTTCATTATTAAACCTTGAAACCTTGTCTTTTGTTTGAACAATTCCTTTAAGACATTTCCAGATGAAAAGATTGACCCTATGAGGTACTTGAGTCTTCCAAAGAGCCTTCCAAACCTCCTTTGGGACTGAGTTAATTGTTTCTTGAAATCTGTAGTTGTTTTCCACTAGCTTTTTGTAGGCACTCTTTACTGAAAATAACCCATCTTTAGTATGTCTCCATCTGATTACATCCTCCTCATCCAGTTGAACTTGCATTTTAAGAATTTTTTCCACAATATCAGAAGAAAATAGAATATGCAGTAACTCAACATTCCAGTCTGCAGTATTGGGTTGGAGAAGCTCAGAGACAAACTCATATCCAAGATGCATAGGACAACATGGTATCAGTTTGTGATTTAGATTAATAATCCAAACATCTTTCCATATTCTTGTTTTCCTACCATTTTTAATTTCCATGACCACATTCTGCTGCAGATTTTGAAGACCAGTTTCAACTCCCTTCCATATCCAACTTGAATTGTGTTTTTCTTTTTGTAAATGAAGGAAATCCTCATCCTTGAAGTATTTAGCTTTCAATATTCTTACACACAATAAGTCAGGCTGAGTACTTATTCTCCATGCTAACTTGGTAAGAAGAGCATGATTAAGTTTCTCCAAGTTTCTAAAAGCTAAACCTCCAATTTCTTTAGGCACACATAAACTATCCCAAGAAATAGGATTATTACCTCTATTTGATTTGTAACCCCACAAAAATTTCCTTTGCTGAGTATCAAGTTTCTTAATGAGTTTATCAGGGATTTTGAAAGTACTCATCTGGTACATTGGCACTGCATTTAGAATATGGACAAAAAGGAAAAGTATTTGGGTAGTCCCCTGCTGATTGGTAAGTCTAAAGTCAGTTCTTTTGAAGACATTAATATTGCTTTTGAAAGAAGATTAGCTAACTGGCAGGGAGGTGCTATGTGCCAATCTGGAAGAGAAACTATGGTTATGAAGTTCATGTTTGAATTGTTTAATTCCTACTGTTAATGCTGTTTTGTTTTTAAATATCTCATGCGCCCATTCCTCTATAATGGACCTGGTTATGCGCCACATTGCATTTTTATTTAGCTTCTCTATTTATTTTGAGTCTATATGGCTGTATACCTCTGCATACTGTTTTACGTTTCGATCTGGTGAACTGAAACATTCATGATGAGAATCATTTTTCGGCTGCGAAATTTTCAAATCTAGTACTGAAATTACTTGTTACCTGTACGTAATTATTTATGTTATTGAGAGGAACACGGCTATGGTTTGTCGGTCCTTCATACACATGATAAAAAGTAACCAATAAATTTCATCCGGTACATCAAAGTTGAATCAACGGTATTAAGCTAACCCCCAAACTTCATAACTATAGTTTTTTTGTAGCTTAGGGCATCTGGATTCCAAACTGTGCCTCCTCCTCCCTCGTCCATGTAGAGAAGAGAAAGAAACCCTAAAACAAAGTATTCAACAGTTGCCTCATCTATCTATGTGATTATGGTCGACGTCAACAGCACAAAATCTATGGCAGAAGCAAGTGGAGGTTCAACTAAAGCATCACCACCAACAACAAGCATGATGATTTATCCTCTCAAAATATTAATTTTTGGATTCATTCTCCAGGGAATCCTTATCCAAAACTCTTTTTATGTTAGGAACGCCCCTCTTGAACTGCATCTGATAGGTAAAAGAGATAAACTGTATCCTTCAATTACTCTTGATTGACTCATAACCCCCAATCCTTTGATTATTATTTCTTAACCAGATCCATTGTCCTGATATCAATGGAATTATGAAAATATCTATAGTTGCTTGTATGAATGCTTTATATTGAAATCTTCAATATCCATTTTTTTTTTTTTTTTTTTTTGTATCTAGATGTATGTGAACGAAATTGCAAAAAAAAAAGAAAAAAAAAACTTCCGTCATTATTTTTTATAAATTCATGGAAATGCCCCATGATTTAATTTATTCACACATATATATGGTGATTTTATGAGTTTCCGATGAAGTATGTGCTTCGGATGGATTGATGATTTTGCATTTACCAACAGTCATTGCATTAGATTAGATAGACAAAATTAGATTGGAAATTAACAGGGATATCACTGCTCTTATTGTAACCAGCAGCATCTATTGCTTTTGAAGTAATGTAGTAGAGGTAGTAAGCCGCAAGCCGATTTTCCAATGCATTTTGGGGCTGGTGGGGTTCAGTAACCAGATCGCTTCAACATTTATGGCTCTCTTAAACTCTACGCCTAGCTCTCTCTTGTTCCATCAATTTGACTGCATTTTAGTATCCCAACATTTTCACACCCATCCACCATAGCCACAGCATTTATATATATAAAAAATGGTCTCCATAGTTTGATGGATGATCTATCGACCCCGCATACAAAGCCTTGCTTTGGTGCTGATGTGTACCGGCTCTTCACGCTCAGCTCAGATGCTGTGATGATGACACCCAATCACGAAATCAAAATGTGCATGATTGCCCTGGGTTTGAAAAGAAATTTCCAGGTATTATGTGGAAATTTCTTATGCTAAGCCAAGTCTGGGTTTGAAACCAACAAACAAATTCTAGAAAGTAAAACCCATTGAAAATGCTTCTTATGCTGCAGCCGAACATGATAAAGTTAAGGGTGGCCGACAGAGTTCTTATAGTTCAATTGATCATAGAAAAAAAATCTTTGTAAGCAACATACATATTTAAGAACTATAATAAATGTTCGAAGATACTTTAGCAGAGAAAAATTCAAAAGAAGAGTGACTTTGAGTTAGATGCAGAATAATGTCGTCACGAAATGGCTTATAAGGAATTTGGGTACACATCTAAATAAAAATAAAAATGAAGTGCAGTTTAAAATTTTGTTGCACGAAATAGGATCTCATTGTAATCATATGCAATAATCCATCAATGTCGAGGGATATCGAAAAATCCAAATGTATGCACCAAAGGCAGTTTATTTCATGAACATGGATCGACACTCACTCAGTCCTTATTGGCAGTATAGCATAGCAGGATGTGCTTCATTTCAAACGTATTTTAAAGTATAGAGATGAGTTTTAATTAGTAAAATGTAACAAAGGACTTCTTATTACATCAAATTGTCCAATTTAGGTTGTCCCTCCAGGCCACCAATTACCTAACACGACATTTTACAAATTAGATATGCTGGCTGCAAGTTAAAAAGTGATGGTTAATATCAAACATTTCGGAGCCATTAGATCAAACAAGTAAGTTGAATCAACGATCTTAAGTTAACCACCAAAATTTACAAGAAGTATATATATAGTTCTCTTCTTGCTAGGGCATCCTAAACTGTGCCTCCCTCATCTCTAGAGAATGAGGAAAGAAACCCCAAAACCTAAAACACAATTGTTCCACATCTCATCATCTATATGGCAGAAGCAAGTGCAGGTTCAACTACTACATCACCACCAACAACAACAAGCACAATGATTTCTCCTCTCAATATCTACCAATTGGCTAGGATACATCTAGGATTCTAGATAAGCAATCTTCTCTTATGTATTCGATTCTCCATTTGACGTGATTGTTACCAAATCCGTATCTGTTGTATCTCTGATCTGGTCAAAGAAGTAGAGATGAAAAGATCGGGGGATAGCATCTAATCACCTATGGGTGGAGGCCCCTGTGTATCTCTTTCAACCGTCACATTAAGTCATGACAAAAACGCTAGGAAATTTAAGCCAGAAAAGGAGTTGTAGATGAGAATTAAATGGAAAATATAGTTGAAAATTAGTAGACCTGTTAGTCTATTTTACTTGTAATAATGAATTCATGAAGATATATTGTAATCTTCATAAGATCCATGTATGATGTATGTGAACCAATTATAAAAATAAATGATTCACATTAAAAAATTTACCAAAATAAAAATGGATCTGCATCTACTAGTTCAAATGCTTTCCCAAGTTCCGGTGGAGACATATATATGGTCGACTGACATGTAAATATCCATATAGCACCACCAATATTGAGTAGACATATGGTCCACAACTGCAGGCTCCACTGTCCTTTGGAGACTCAAACACATTGTGCAGGAAATCACAACAGAGAGCTTCTTCCATATTTTCGAACTGCGGAGGCTCTAGCCAGCAAAGGAGCCGAGTCTGCAATGACAATTTGGTGATTCTCCTTCCGGGGTTTCATTTTTCACTTTTCTTAAGTTTTTGATCCACCTCAATGTGATTGGCGGTAAAATGCTTTTCAAGAAATCACATAATCTCATGACCAATATGTGATGGTGTACCAGTGCTGGAGATCTTAAAGTTGGTGAATTGCCACAAATATGATTGTATCGGGGCATGTGGGGGTCAGGTTAGATGTACAAGTAATTGTTCGGTGAAAAACAACATCACTGCATATCGTGTTGCCGAGTGAGATAACACTACTCATTGGTGTCGTGTTAAAGGACTGGCAAGGATGTTTCACAAAATTGATAGTTGTGTTGAATGGTTCTCTGTCAATTTATTGTATAGATAATGTTTACCTGATGTGTCGTGTTAAAGGACTGGCAAGGAAACTATACTTAAGATTGTTGTTGATTCAAATCAATTTTGTTAGAACATGCAAGAAATTTTATGATGTATGTGAACCATTTTGTGCATTCTTTATATATCACTGCAGGTTTTGGGCACAAAATCAGTCCGTCTGTCTCAGTCATAGTTTCTTCTTTTCTTAAAAATAAAATGGTAGTCATAGATTTGCAATAAACATTGTTGGAAGTTAAACCAAGATATGGTGATTTGGTTCGTGGATCAACATATGATGTTGATCGAGTCAGAATGGATCAACTGCTGCAGTTGACGCAGTCAAGTTGGATCAACATATGTTGTTGACACACTGTGCGATATTTGGAAGTAGGAGTTAACTAGAAGAGCAAGTTGTGTCGGTTTCCTGGTTTAGAGTTTCTTTGTGTTTCTAGAAGTGTGCTTTATTTAGAGTTTGATTTTATTAGGAAAGTACTTTGAGTGATTGTCAAGTTTGTGAGACTATAAGTAGGCTGTTAAGCCATCATAAAATGTACACTGAATTGTGCTCTCCTCTCTCTTGCTCGATCCTACATATGGTATCAGAGCAAGGTGAGAGTAAAACCAACAAACAAATTCTAGAAAGTAAAACCCATTGAAAATGCTTCTTATCTTACAAATAGAACATGATAAAGTTAAGGGTGGCCGACAGAGTTCTTATAGTTCAATTGATCATAGAAAAAAAAAAATTGTAAGCAACATACATATTTAAGAACTATAATAAATGTTCGAAGATACTTTAGCAGAGAAAAATTCAAAAGAAGAGTGACTTTGAGTTAGATGCAGAGTAATGTCGTCACGAAATGGCTTATAAGGAATTTGGGTACACATCTAAATAAAAATAAAAATGAAGTGCAGTTTAAAATTTTGTTGCACGAAATAGGATCTCATTGTAATCATATGAAATAATCCATCAATGTCGAGGGATATCGAAAAATCCAAATGTATGCACCAAAGCCAGTTTATTTCATGAACATGGATCGACACTCACTCAGTCCTTATTGGCAGTATAGCATAGCAGGATGTGCTTCATTTCAAACGTATTTGAAAGTATAGAGATGAGTTTTAATTAGTAAAATGTAACAAAGGACTTCTTATTACATAAAATTGTCCAATTTAGGTTGTCCCTCCAGGCCACCAATTACCTAACACGACATTTTACAAATTAGATATGCTGGCTGCAAAGTTAAAAAGTGATGGTTAATATCAAACATTTCGGAGCCATTAGATCAAACAAGTAAGTTGAATCAACGATCTTAAGTTAACCACCAAAATTTACAAGCAGTATATATATAGTTCTTTTCTTGCTAGGGCATCCTAAACTGTGCCTCCCTCATCTCTAGAGAATGAGGAAAGAAACCCCAAAACCTAAAACACAATTGTTCCACATCTCATCATCTATATGGCAGAAGCAAGTGCAGGTTCAACTACTACATCACCACCAACAACAACAAGCACAATGATTTCTCCTCTCAATATCTACCAATTGGCTAGGATACATCTAGGATTCTAGATAAGCAATCTTCTCTTATGTATTCGATTCTCCATTTGACGTGATTGTTACCAAATCCGTATCTGTTGTATCTCTGATCTGGTCAAAGAAGTAGAGATGAAAATATCGGGGGATAGCATCTAATCACCTATGGGTGGAGGCCCCTGTGTATCTCTTTCAACCGTCACATTAAGTCATGACAAAAACGCTAGGAAATTTAAGCCAGAAAAGGAGTTGTAGATGAGAATTAAATGGAAAATATAGTTGAAAATTAGTAGACCTGTTAGTCTATTTTACTTGTAATAATGAATTCATGAAGATATATTGTAATCTTCATAAGATCCATGTATGATGTATGTGAACCAATTATAAAAATAAATGATTCACATTAAAAAATTTACCAAAATAAAAATGGATCTGCATCTACTAGTTCAAATGCTTTCCCAAGTTACGGTGGAGACATATATATGGTCGACTGACATGTAAATATCCATATAGCACCACCAATATTGAGTAGACATATGGTCCACAACTGCAGGCTCCACTATCCTTTGGAGACTCAAACACATTGTGCAGGAAATCACAACAGAGAGCTTCTTCCATATTTTCGAACTACGGAGGCTCTAGCCAGCAAAGGAGCCGAGTCTGCAATGACAATTTGGTGATTCTCCTTCCGGGGTTTCATTTTTCACTTTTCTTAAGTTTTTGATCCACCTCAATGTGATTGGCGGTAAAATGCTTTTCAAGAAATCACATAATCTCATGACCAATATGTGATGGTGTACCAGTGCTGGAGATCTTAAAGTTGGTGAATTGCCACAAATATGATTGTATCGGGGCATGTGGGGGTCAGTTTAGATGTACAAGTAATTGTTCGGTGAAAAACAACATCACTGCATATCGTGTTGCCGAGTGAGATAACACTACTCATTGGTGTCGTGTTAAAGGACTGGGAAGGATGTTTCACAAAATTGATAGTCGTGTTGAATGGTTCTCTATCTATTTATTGTATATCTAATGTTTACCTGATGTGTCGTGTTAAAGGACTGGCAAGGAAACTATACTTAAGATTGTTGTTGATTCCAATCAATTTTGTTAGAACATGAAAGAAATTTTATGATGTATGTGAACCATTTTGTGCATGTTTTATATATCACTGCAGGTTTTGGGCACAAAATCAGTCCGTCTGTCTCAGTCATAGTTTCTTCTTTTCTTAAAAATAAAATGGTAGTCATAGATTTGCAATATACATTGTTGGAAGTTAAACCAAGATATGGTGATTTGGTTCGTGGATCAACATATGATTTTGATCGAGTCAGAATGGATCAACTGCTGCAGTTGACGCAGTCAAGTTGGATCAACATATGTTGTTGACACACTGTGCGATATTTGGAAGTAGGAGTTAACTAGAAGAGCAAGTTGTGTCGGTTTCCTGTTTTAGAGTTTCTTTGTGTTTCTAGAAGTGTGCTTTATTTAGAGTTTGATTTTATTAGGAAAGTACTTTGAGTGATTGTCAAGTTTGTGAGACTATAAGTAGGCTGTTAAGCCATGATAGAATGTACACCAAATTGTGCTCTCCTCTCTCTTGCTCGATCCTACATATGGTATCAGAGCAAGGTGAGAGTAAAACCAACAAACAAATTCTAGAAAGTAAAACCCATTGAAAATGCTTCTTATGCTACAGCCGAACATGATAAAGTTAAGGGTGGCCGACAGAGTTCTTATAGTTCAATTGATCATAGAAAAAAAATCTTTGTAAGCAACATACATATTTAAGAACTATAATAAATGTTCGAAGATACTTTAGCAGAGAAAAATTCAAAAGAAGAGTGACTTTGAGTTAGATGCAGAATAATGTCGTCACGAAATGGCTTATAAGGAATTTGGGTACACATCTAAATAAAAATAAAAATGAAGTGCACTTTAAAATTTTGTTGCACGAAATAGGATCTCATTGTAATCATATTCAATAATCCATCAATGTCGAGGGATATCGAAAAATCCAAATGTATGCACCAAAGGAAGTTTATTTCATGAACATGGATCGACACTCACTCAGTCCTTATTGGCAGTATAGCATAGCAGGATGTGCTTCATTTCAAACGTATTTGAAAGTATAGAGATGAGTTTTAATTAGTAAAATGTAACAAAGGACTTCTTATTACATCAAATTGTCCAATTTAGGTTGTCCCTCCAGGCCACCAATTACCTAACACGACATTTTACAAATTAGATATGCTGGCTGCAAGTTAAAAAGTGATGGTTAATATCAAACATTTCGGAGACATTAGATCAAACAAGTAAGTTGAATCAACGATCTTAAGTTAACCACCAAAATTTACAAGCAGTATATATATAGTTCTCTTCTTGCTAGGGCATCCTAAACTGTGCCTCCCTCATCTCTAGAGAATGAGGAAAGAAACCCCAAAACCTAAAACACAATTGTTCCACATCTCATCATCTATATGGAAGAAGAAAGTGCAGGTTCAACTACTACATCACCACCAACAACAAAAAGCACAATGATTTCTCCTCTCAATATCTACCAATTGGCTAGGATACATCTAGGATTCTAGATAAGCAATCTTCTCTTATGTATTCGAGTCTTCATTTGACGTGATTGTTACCAAATCCGTATCTGTTGTATCTCTGATCTGGTCAAAGAAGTAGAGATAAAAAGATCGGGGGATAGCATCTAATCACCTAAGGGTGGAGGCCCCTGTGTATCTCTTTCAACCATCACATTAAGTCATGACAAAAACGCTAGGAAATTTAAGCCAGAAAAGGAGTTGTAGATGAGAATTAAATGGAAAATATAGTTGAAAATTAGTAGTCCTGTTAGTCTATTTTACTTGTAATAATGAATTCATGAAGATATATTGTAATCTTCATAAGATCCATGTATGATGTATGTGAACCAATTATAAAAATAAATGATTCACATTAAAAAAATTACCAAAATAAAAATGGATCTGCATCTACTAGTTCAAATGCTTTCCCAAGTTCCGGTGGAGACATATATATGGTCGACTGACATGTAAATATCCATATAGCACCACCAATATTGAGTAGACATATGGTGCACAACTGCAGGCTCCACTGTCCTTTGGAGACTCAAACACATTGTGCAGAAATCACAACGAGAGAGCTTCTTCCATATTTTCGAATCTGAAGGCTCTAGCCAAAGAAAGGAGCCGAGTCTGCAATGACAATTTGGTGATTCTCCTTCCGGGTTTCATTTTTCACTTTTCTTAAGTTTTTGATCCACCTCAATGTGATTGGCGGTAAAATGCTTTTCAAGAAATCACATAATCTCATGACCAATATGTGATGGTGTACCGATCTTTGGAGATCTTAAAGTTGGTGAATTTCCACAAATATGATTGTATCGGGGCATGTGGGGTCAGGGTTAGATGTACAAGTAATTGTTCGGTGAAAAACAACATCATCTGCATATCGTGTTGCTGAGTGAGATAACACTACTCATTGGTGTCGTGTTAAAGGACTGGCAAGGATGTTTCACAAAATTGATAGTTGTGTTGAATGGTTCTCTGTCTATTTATTGTATATCTAATGTTTACCTGATGTGTCGTGTTAAAGGACTGGCAAGGAAACTATACTTAAGATTGTTGTTGATTCCAATCAATTTTGTTAGAACATGCAAGAAATTTTATGATGTATGTGAACCATTTTGTGCATGCTTTATATATCACTGCAGGTTTTGGGCACAAAATCAGTCCGTCTGTCTCAGTCATAGTTTCTTCTTTTCTTAAAAATAAAATGGTAGTCATAGATTTGCAATATACATTGTTGGAAGTTAAACCAAGATATGGTGATTTGGTTCGTGGATCAACATATGATGTTGATCGAGTCAGAATGGATCAATCTACTGCGATTGACGCGATCAAGTTGGATCAACATATGTTGTTGACACACTGTGCGATATTTGGAAGTAGGAGTTAACTAGAAGAGAAAGTTGTGTCGGTTTCCTGTTTTAGAGTTTCTTTGTGTTTCTAGAAGTGTGCTTTATTTAGAGTTTGATTTTATTAGGAAAGTACATTGAGTGATTGTCAAGTTTGGGAGACTATAATTAGGTTGTTAAGCCATGAGAGAATGTACACCAAATTGTGCTCTCCTCTCTCTTGCTCGATCCTACATATGGTATCAGAGCAAGGTGAGAGTAAAACCAAAAACCAAATTCTAGAAAGTAAAACCCATTGAAAATGCTTCTTATCTTTGCATGTAGAACATGATAAAGTTAAGGGTGGCCGACAGAGTTCTTATAGTTCAATTGATCATAGAAAAAAAATCTTTGTAAGCAACATACATATTTAAGAACTATAATAAATGTTCGAAGATACTTTAGCAGAGAAAAATTCAAAAGAAGAGTGACTTTGAGTTAGATTCATAATAATGTCGTCACGAAATGGCTTATAAGGAATTTGGGTACACATCTAAATAAAAATAAAAATGAAGTGCAGTTTAAAATTTTGTTGCACGAAATAGGATCTCATTGTAATCATATGCAATAATCCATCAATGTCGAGGGATATCGAAAAATCCAAATGTATGCACCAAAGGCAGTTTATTTCATGAACATGGATCGACACTCACTCAGTCCTTATTGGCAGTATAGCATAGCAGGATGTGCTTCATTTCAAACGTATTTGAAAGTATAGAGATGAGTTTTAATTAGTAAAATGTAACAAAGGACTTCTTATTACATCAAATTGTCCAATTTAGGTTGTCCCTCCAGGCCACCAATTACCTAACACGACATTTTACAAATTAGATATCTTTGGCTGCAAGTTAAAAAGTGATGGTTAATATCAAACATTTCGGAGCCATTAGATCAAACAAGTAAGTTGAATCAACGATCTTAAGTTAACCACCAAAATTTACAAGCATATATATATAGTTCTCTTCTTGCTAGGGCATCCTAAATCAGTGCCTCCCTCATCTCTAGAGAATGAGGAAAGAAACCCCAAAACCTAAAACACAATTGTTCCACATCTCATCATCTATATGGAAGAAGCAAGTGCAGGTTCAACTACTACATCACCACCAACAACAACAAGCACAATGATTTCTCCTCTCAATATCTACCAATTGGCTAGGATACATCTAGGATTCTAGATAAGCAATCTTCTCTTATGTATTCGATTCTCCATTTGACGTGATTGTTACCAAATCCGTATCTGTTGTATCTCTCTGATCTGGTCAAAGAAGTAGAGATGAAAAGATCGGGGGATAGCATCTAATCACCTATGGGTGGAGGCCCCTGTGTATCTCTTTCAACCATCACATTAAGTCATGACAAAAACGCTAGGAAATTTAAGCCAGAAAAGGAGTTGTAGATGAGAATTAAATGGAAAATATAGTTGAAAATTAGTAGACCTGTTAGTCTATTTTACTTGTAATAATGAATTCATGAAGATATATTGTAATCTTCATAAGATCCATGTATGATGTATGTGAACCAATTATAAAAATAAATGATTCACATTAAAAAATTTACCAAAATAAAAATGGATCTGCATCTACTAGTTCAAATGCTTTCCCAAGTTCCGGTGGAGACATATATATGGTCGACTGACATGTAAATATCCATATAGCACCACCAATATTGAGTAGACATATGGTCCACAACTGCAGGCTCCACTATCCTTTGGAGACTCAAACACATTGTGCAGAAATCACAACAGAGAGCTTCTTCCATATTTTCGAATCTGAGGCTCTAGCCAGCAAAGGAGCCGAGTCTGCAATGACAATTTGGTGATTCTCCTTCCGGGGTTTCATTTTTCACTTTTCTTAAGTTTTTGATCCACCTCAATGTGATTGGCGGTAAAATGCTTTTCAAGAAATCACATAATCTCATGACCAATATGTGATGGTGTACCAGTGCTGGAGATCTTAAAGTTGGTGAATTGCCACAAATATGATTGTATCGGGGCATGTGGGGGTCAGGTTAGATGTACAAGTAATTGTTCGGTGAAAAACAACATCACTGCATATCGTGTTGCCGAGTGAGATAACACTACTCATTGGTGTCTTGTTAAAGGACTGGCAAGGATGTTTCACAAAATTGATAGTTGTGTTGAATGGTTCTCTGTCTATTTATTGTATAGATAATGTTTACCTGATGTGTCGTGTTAAAGGACTGGCAAGGAAACTATACTTAAGATTGTTGTTGATTCCAATCAATTTTGTTAGAACATGCAAGAAATTTTATGATGTATGTCAACCATTTTGTGCATGATTTATATATCACTGCAGGTTTTGGGCACAAAATCAGTCCGTCTGTCTCAGTCATAGTTTCTTCTTTTCTTAAAAATAAAATGGTAGTCATAGATTTGCAATATACATTGTTGGAAGTTAAACCAAGATATGGTGATTTGGTTCGTGGATCAACATATGATGTTGATCGAGTCAGAATGGATCAACTGCTGCAGTTGACGCAGTCAAGTTGGATCAACATATGTTGTTGACACACTGTGCGATATTTGGAAGTAGGAGTTAACTAGAAGAGCAAGTTGTGTCGGTTTCCTGTTTTAGAGTTTCTTTGTGTTTCTAGAAGTGTGCTTTATTTAGAGTTTGATTTTATTAGGAAATTACTTTGAGTGATTGTCAAGTTTGTGAGACTATAAGTAGGCTGTTAAGCCATGAGAGAATGTACACCGAATTGTGCTCTCCTCTCTCTTGCTCGATCCTACATATGGTATCAGAGCAAGGTGAGAGTAAAACCAACAAACAAATTCTAGAAAGTAAAACCCATTGAAAATGCTTCTTATGCTGCAGCCGAACATGATAAAGTTAAGGGTGGCCGACAGAGTTCTTATAGTTCAATTGATCATAGAAAAAAAATCTTTGTAAGCAACATACATATTTAAGAACTATAATAAATGTTCGAAGATACTTTAGCAGAGAAAAATTCAAAAGAAGAGTGACTTTGAGTTAGATGCAGAATAATGTCGTCACGAAATGGCTTATAAGGAATTTGGGTACACATCTAAATAAAAATAAAAATGAAGTGCAGTTTAAAATTTTGTTGCAAAAATAGGATCTCATTGTAATCATATGCAATAATCCATCAATGTCGAGGATATCGAAAAATCCAAATGTATGCACCAAAGGTAGTTTATTTCATGAACATGGATCGACACTCACTCGGTCCTTATTGGCGATAGCATAGCGAGGATGTGCTTCATTTCAAACGTATTTGAAAGTATAGAGATGAGTTTTAATTAGTAAAATGTAACAAAGGACTTCTTATTACATCAAATTGTCCAATTTAGGTTGTCCCTCCAGACACCACCAATTACCTAACACGACATTTTACAAATTAGATATCTTGGTTGCAAGTTAAAAAGTGATGGTTAATATCAAACATTTCGGAGCCATTAGATCAAACAAGTAAGTTGAATCAACGATCTTAAGTTAACCACCAAAATTTACAAGCAGTATATATATAGTTCTCTTCTTTCTAGGGCATCCTAAACTGTGCCTCCCTCATCTCTAGAGAATGAGGAAAGAAACCCCAAAACCTAAAACACAATTGTTCCACATCTCATCATCTATATGGAAGAAGAAAGTGCAGGTTCAACTACTACATCACCACCAACAACAACAAGCACAATGATTTCTCCTCTCAATATCTACCAATTGGCTAGGATACATCTAGGATTCTAGATAAGCAATCTTCTCTTATGTATTCGATTCTCCATTTGACGTGATTGTTACCAAATCCGTATCTGTTGTATCTCTGATCTGGTCAAAGAAGTAGATATGAAAAGATCGGGGGATAGCATCTAATCACCTATGGGTGGAGGCCCCTGTGTATCTCTTTCAACCGTCACATTAAGTCATGACAAAAACGCTAGGAAATTTAATCCAGAAAAGGAGTTGTAGATGAGAATTAAATGCAAAATATAGTTGAAAATTAGTAGACCTGTTAGTCTATTTTACTTGTAATAATGAATTCATGAAGATATATTGTAATCTTCATAAGATCCATGTATGATGTATGTGAACCAATTATAAAAATAAATGATTCACATTAAAAAATTTACCAAAATAAAAATGGATCTGCATCTACTAGTTCAAATGTTTTCCAAAGTTCCGGTGGAGACATATATATGGTCGACTGACATGTAAATATCCATATAGCACCACCAATATTGAGTAGACATATGGTCCACAACTGCAGGCTCCACTGTCCTTTGGAGACTCAAACACATTGTGCAGGAAATCACAACAGAGAGCTTCTTCCATATTTTCGAACTACGGAGGCTCTAGCCAGCAAAGGAGCCGAGTCTGCAAATGACAATTTGGTGATTCTCCTTCCGGGTTTCATTTTCACTTTTCTTAAGTTTTTGATCCACCTCAATGTGATTGGCGGTAAAATGCTTTTCAAGAAATCACATAATCTCATGACCAATATGTGATGGTGTACCAGTGCTGGAGATCTTAAAGTTGGTGAATTGCCACAAATATGATTGTATCGGGGCATGTGGGGGTCATGTTAGATGTACAAGTAATTGTTCGGTGAAAAACAACATCACTGCATATCGTGTTGCCGAGTGAGATAACACTACTCATTGGTGTCGTGTTAAAGGACTGGCAAGGATGTTTCACAAAATTGATAGTTGTGTTGAATGGTTCTCTGTCTATTTATTGTATAGCTAATGTTTACCTGATGTGTCGTGTTAAAGGACTGGCAAGGAAACTATACTTAAGATTGTTGTTGATTCCAATCAATTTTGTTAGAACATGCAAGAAATTTTATGATGTATGTGAACCATTTTGTGCATGCTTTATATATCACTGTATGAGTTTTGGGCACAAAATCAGTCCGTCTGTCTCAGTCATAGTTTCTTCTTTTCTTAAAAATAAAATGGTAGTCATAGATTTGCAATATACATTGTTGGAAGTTAAACCAAGATATGGTGATTTGGTTCGTGGATCAACATATGATGTTGATCGAGTCAGAATGGATCAACTGCTGCAGTTGACGCAGTCAAGTTGGATCAACATATGTTGTTGACACACTGTGCGATATTTGGAAGTAGGAGTTAACTAGAAGAGCAAGTTGTGTCGGTTTCCTGTTTTAGAGTTTCTTTGTGTTTCTAGAAGTGTGCTTTATTTAGAGTTTGATTTTATTAGGAAAGTACTTTGAGTGATTGTCAAGTTTGTGAGACTATAAGTAGGCTGTTAAGCCATGAGAGAATGTACACCGAATTGTGCTCTCCTCTCTCTTGCTCGATCCTACATATGGTATCAGAGCAAGGTGAGAGTAAAACCAACAAACAAATTCTAGAAAGTAAAACCCATTGAAAATGCTTCTTATGCTGCGAAAGAACATGATAAAGTTAAGGGTGGCCGACAGAGTTCTTATAGTTCAATTGATCATAGAAAAAAAATCTTTGTAAGAAACATACATATTTAAGAACTATAATAAATGTTCGAAGATACTTTAGCAGAGAAAAATTCAAAAGAAGAGTGACTTTGAGTTAGATGCAGAATAATGTCGTCACGAAATGGCTTATAAGGAATTTGGGTACACATCTAAATAAAAATAAAAATGAAGTGCAGTTTAAAATTTTGTTGCACGAAATAGGATCTCATTGTAATCATATGCAATAATCCATCAATGTCGAGGGATATCGAAAAATCCAAATGTATGCACCAAAGGCAGTTTATTTCATGAACATGGATCGACACTCACTCAGTCCTTATTGGCAGTATAGCATAGCAGGATGTGCTTCATTTCAAACGTATTTGAAAGTATAGAGATGAGTTTTAATTAGTAAAATGTAACAAAGGACTTCTTATTACATAAAATTGTCCAATTTAGGTTGTCCCTCCAGGCCACCAATTACCTAACACGACATTTTACAAATTAGATATGCTGGCTGCAAGTTAAAAAGTGATGGTTAATATCAAACATTTCGGAGCCATTAGATCAAACAAGTAAGTTGAATCAACGATCTTAAGTTAACCACCAAAATTTACAAGCAGTATATATATAGTTCTCTTCTTGCTAGGGCATCCTAAACTGTGCCTCCCTAATCTCTAGAGAATGAGGAAAGAAACCCCAAAACCTAAAACACAATTGTTCCACATCTCATCATCTATATGGCAGAAGCAAGTGCAGGTTCAACTACTACATCACCACCAACAACAACAAGCACAATGATTTCTCCTCTCAATATCTACCAATTGGCTAGGATACATCTAGGATTCTAGATAAGCAATCTTCTCTTATGTATTAGATTCTCCATTTGACGTGATTGTTACCAAATCCGTATCTATTGTATCTCTGATCTGGTCAAAGAAGTAGAGATGAAAAGATCGGGGGATAGCATCTAATCACCTATGGGTGGAGGCCCCTGTGTATCTCTTTCAACCGTCACATTAAGTCATGACAAAAACGCTAGGAAATTTAAGCCAGAAAAGGAGTTGTAGATGAGAATTAAATGGAAAATATAGTTGAAAATTAGTAGACCTGTTAGTCTATTTTACTTGTAATAATGAATTCATGAAGATATATTGTAATCTTCAAGATCCATGTATGATGTATGTGAACCAATTATAAAAATAAATGATTTACTTTTAAAAAATTTACCAAAATAAAAATGGATCTGCATCTACTAGTTCAAATTCTTTCCCAAGTTCCGGTGGAGACATATATATGGTCGACTGACATGTAAATATTCATATAGCACCACCAATATTGAGTAGACATACGGTCCACAACTGCAGGCTCCACTGTCCTTTGGATTCTCAAACACATTGTGCACGAAATCACAACAGAGAGCTTCTTCCATATTTTCGAACTGCTGACGCTCTAGCCAGCAAAGGAGCTGAGTCTGCAATGACAATTTGGTGATTCTCCTTCCCGGGGTTTTGTTAGATTACAATGTAAAGGATTGCTCCCAGGTTCCAGTTAGGCGTGTGTCTCAGTTACATACTTATTCAAATAAATTTTCGTAGTTTTGTGTTTCAAATAAAAACAAAACAAAAAAAAAGATCAAATTTCATTTTTCACTCTTCTTAAGTTTTTGATTCACCTCAATGTGATTGGCCGTAAAATGCTTTTCAAGATATCACACAATCTCATGACCAATATGTGATGGTGTACCTGTGCTGGAGATCTTAAAGTTGGTGAATTGCCACAAATATGGTTGTATCGGGGCATGTGGGGGTCAGGTTAGATGTACAAGTAATTGTTAGGTGAAAAAATACATCACTGCATATCGTGTTGCCGAGTGAGATAACACTACTCGTTGGTGTCGTGTTAAAGGAATGGCAAGGAAGTTTCTCAAAATTGATAATTGTGTTGAATGGTTCTCTGTCTATTTATTGTATAGCTAATGTTTACCTGCTGTGTCGTGTTAAAGGACTGGCAAGGAAACTATACTTAAGATTGTTGTTGACTCCAATCAATTTTGTTAGAACATGCAAGAAATTTTATGATGTATGTGAACCATTTTTTGCATGCTTTATATATCACTGCAGGTTTTGGGCACAAAATCAGTTAGTTTCTCTCAGTCATAGTTTCTTCTTTTCTTAAAAATAAAATGATAGTCATAGATTTGCAATATAAATCAATTAAGGAGATAAATCATCTTCAGCAAATCCATTCAGAGTGAAATTATTTAGATCATTTCCTTTGAGAGATCTTGATCAGTTTCTCTGCTAGGTGAAATTATTTAGATACATTTCTCTGCTAGTCACCATCTCCTGCAACAGGGAATTTGTAAAATTCATCACAAGTGACCTAAATATGGTGAAAAAAATAAAATAGAAATCTGTATAGAGAGAAAACTTACCTCAACTGCACCTGAAAGTCTAAGGAAGGAAGTTTTTTCAGCTGTAAAAACTAAAACCATGAGAGGAGAAATCATCATTTACCAGAATATCCTTTAAATCAAACCTTCTCTTGGGAGTGTTGGGACACCCTTTATGTCATTCAGATTCCAAAAATTGTGGATCAAACAGGTGTTTGAAGTGTATGTTGAATCAAGTTTCATGATTATAATAATGGTTCGGCAAAAATGAAATTCCTTTTTTTGCTAAATGATTTGTTGCAGATGAATGATGTCCATAAATTGTATAAATGGTTGACCTATCCTTGGAGATCAGTGGATATCATATGTAGCGTCACCATTAATGTCCAATTCAAGTTATCTTGTCTGACTAAGTTGAACTATAAGACCGTCCTAACGATATTTACTTGCTTAGAGACTTACATTTTCTCCTGCGTGCATTTTAATATCAACTCTTAACATCAATTGTCAAACACCATTGTTTTGATATTCATTTTCTCTTTTACAATTATGGTTTCCTATGCGCTTATCCTTACATTTATACACTATTCCTAAGTACTTGCTTGCAAAAGTTCGATGAATGACTGAAAATGGACACAAAAAAAAATAAAAAATATATATGAAATGAGAGAGTGAAAAATAAAATCAAAATGAAAAGATATGCCGATGTCTTATTTTTCTAAGGAAATCCAAATTGTGCTTACATTTGGGTCAATTATACAAATGGTACTAATGTAACAATTTATTCACTCTTTTTAAATCAATTAAGATTTGTATTAACAAGTTGATAGAGTTTGAAAGATCTCTCAAAAATAAGAAAATGATTAGCATATGTTTTGCTGCGGATCAATGAAGGAGTTAACACAAAATCATCCAGAGTAAATTTTCATTATGCTATGGATTGATCGAAACGATTGTGTGATCTCCCCAAGAAATGATAATTTTCATTTCTGATCAGATCTATTAGATTTGATTCAACACCACCTGCCGGCCTCACTGGTCTCTCCACTTTCCCACTTCTCTCTCTTTATATACCAAGAAATGGAAGGTTAGGGTTTTTCTTTTCTAATTTATTAAAAGCAAATGATTTACCAAAATATCCTTGTTAGCTCGGAGTAACTTATGGCTACTTGATTGTTAAAGGATCGGTGCCCGCCTTGATGATAGCGATGCATGCCTTTAACAATTCTGCTAAGGCTGTGTCTAGTGGTATTTTCTTTGAATTTGAATATTCAACCAACGCATCTGTCTTAAAGGTGAGCCAACCCCTCAAACAATGAGTGGCTATATATGATTTGCGTAAAGCCATTTCTCCAAAAAGTAAAAAGGAAAAATTGCACGAATTGGTTTCGTGCTTGGTCCACTGTCCAAGCTTTGATTCAAGCAATCCCCCTTGAACCATGAGTTGAATCAAGGGAATAGGCGACGGTTTTCGATGTTGAATCCTTAACTTGAACAACAACTTGATGAGGGTAGTGATACCAATTTTGAGTTGAACATTTACGACTAATTCCAATTGGTTACATTGAGCTGAGATTTCATAAAATCTAAACATCTACTAAAAGATCACACATTCTCTTACAAATGCAACTAAAAGGTTGCTAAATCTCAATATTTGTCTAGACTTGACATGTAATCCAAAATCTCAAAAATATTCGATCAAATCCAATGTCCTAAAACCATCTCGGTCCGCTTCTTGAAACTACATAGCTAGGATGGAAAAGTTGTTTCATAACAGTAATATTTACTTTGACGCATCAAGTTTGCACCTGCAATATTTTTGTTCACCTGACCATCAATTCCCCGGTAGAATGTTGGTGTTGATGGGAGGGACGAAGGTTAATCACTCTTGCAAGACCTGTGTAAAACCCTTACTTTTTTGTATCCGGTGTGTTATTTTAACCTATTTGATTTGAAGCTCTATGTTGCACTAATAAATTCATATACTCATATATATCTTCTATGTCGGAGATTACATGATTTGTATCAACAATTTCTTAGAATTTAAGGGAATATCTTATTTTCTTAAATAAAACCATAATCATATATAGATTTGCTATATAAATCAGTTGAGGAGATAAATCAACTTCATCAAATCATCCAGAGTGAAATTATAGAGAGCCATTTTCTTTGAGAGATCTCCTGCAATAGGGAATCTGTAAAATTCATCACAAGTGAACTTCACTAGAGAATCATATAAGTGTGGTGAAAAAAATAAAATAGAAATCCGTATGGAGAGAAAAAACGTTTTAATTATGGAAAATAGGTATATTTTGAAAATTTGTTCTAAAAATATCATACAAATAAATTAATACACAAACATAGGATTTTCTGACTATTATAGGCAAATGTCGATAGGTATTTACTATAATACCAGTAAGTTCCACACCTTTCAGTTAAAATAGGATTGGCTTTGTCTTAGTCAGCTGCAAACTCAGCTGCCTCGCTGGATTTTTATTTTTATAATATTTATTGATATACTTTTATATTTAATCGGTGACTATTAATCCTAGAAAAGAGAACAAAGGGGTTTTGTCTATTTGAAATTCTTTGGCTGAGCTTGATTGGATGATCACTTCCCCGAGGGTGTTGATCTTTTGAACCAAGGATGCGGAAACCCCGAAGTTATGAAAACCCTTATTGTGTATTCTAGGTTATGTTGGGTTCACGCCTTATGGCCCAACAATTTGGGATGCCCCCTAGCTAATGGGGGGAGCCAATTAGCAGCAGCTCTTTTATGTTTTGGTTAAAAGAAGAAAGGCATCAGGAGATGCATTCGAGCTCTTCACTTGTTTTTGTGAAGAAAGAGAAAGAGAGGAAGAAGAAAAGAGAGAAAGGGAGAAACCACCATTAGAGTTGATCTTTGGTGATGATTTTGGTGTTATCTTGAAGAGAAGGAGAAAGGGTTCTTGTGTAAGGATCCTTGGCTTGTTGTGGTGAAGATTGAGCTATCAATTTCCACATCTCTTCAAAGGGGGAAAATTCTAGGGTTTGTTCAAACCCTAGTAGTAAGTTTCTAAATCACTTCCTATTGTCAAATTGATAGTGTCTATTATCTATTTGGTGAATGAATTGTTGATCCATCCTTAGGGGTGAGTGTAATTAGGCAAATTGATATCCAAGTGCTATAGGAACCTTGAAGAAGTGTTTATCCCCAAATTTGGGAGAATTGTGTGTAACCCATTATTGTTATAGTGGAAGATTTGCCCGTGGTTTTTTACCCTTCACCTTGGAGGGGTTTTTCCACGTAATTTCCGGTGTTGTGTGATTGCTTCTATATCGTCATAGTTTGTGTATTTCCGCATTTGTATGTCATTGCTTGTGTAGGTTTCGTATTGCGCATAGCGGCTCGGATTTCGTAAGCCTCCCCCAACAAGTGGTATCAGAGCTTTTGGGTTGAACTAATCCTGTGCAATGGCGGAAGCTAGCACTAGTAATAGAATGGTAAATTTGACTGGTGAGAACTTTGTCATATGGAAGGCGAAGATGGAAGACTGGTTATATTGTAAATATCTCTATGGTCCAATAGAGAGTAAGGGAGTAAGGCCTGAGGCGACAAGTGCAGAAGATTGGAAGGTTACTAATCGAAAAAACGTTTGGTTATATTCTTCAGTGGATTGATGATAGCATTTTTCATCATGTGGCTAGTGAGACACTAGCATATCCTTTGTGGACCAAGTTAGAGGAGATATATGATCAGCAGTCTCCTTGTGAAAAAGCTCTTCTATTCAAAAAGCTTGGAAAGCTGTGTTACAAGGAAGGGAGTTCAATGGCACAACATTTAAATGAAATGAAGGGGATCATGAATCAGCTTACATCTATGGACCTCAAAATTCCTGAAGAGGTTCAAGCTTATTTCTTGCTAAATACTTTACCAGACAGTTGGGAGCCATTGAGGAATTGTCTCGGTTATTCTTCTCCGGACAAGAAGTTGAACATGACTATTGCAACTAGCAGTTTGCTGAGTGAAGAAGTTAGAAGAAGGTCACTAGACTCATCTCATTCAGAAGCTCTTGTGACATAAAATCGGGGTAGAAGAAAAGACAAAAGACAAGTTGGACGTAGCAAGTCAAGGGGTAAATCAAAGTCCAGAAAGGAAGTTGAATGTTGGAACTGTCATACGAGAGGTCATTATTCAAATGAATGCAAGAAGCCGAAGCAAGAACACAAGAAGGGGAAAGGAAATGATAACCAAGACAATGGTGTTGCAGCTACTGTGACAAATGATGATATCATTGTATTCTCAGATTTTAATGATGTTTGTGTTAGTTTTGCAGGTTCTGATTCAGAATGGATAGTTGATTCAGTGCATCTTATCATGCTACTCCTCATGAAGATGTATTTACCTCCTACAAGGCTGGTGACTTTGGGTCAGTCAGAATGGGAAACAGCGGTGTTGCGAAAATTGTAGTAATGGGTGATGTGAAGGTTGAGACCAGTGTTGGATGTACGTTGGTTCTCAGAAATGTGCGACATGTACCAGATCTTCGTTTGAATCTAATGTCACCAGGAGTGTTAGATGATGAAGGGTACAACAATCACTTGGGTGATGGCAAATGGAATCTAAGCAAGGGCTCCATTGTTATTGCAAGAGGCAAGAAGTGTGGCACATTGTACAAGACACAAGTGAAGGTGTTGAAAGGTGAGTTGAATGCTGTTGACAAAGATTCAATCTCCAAGTTGTGGCATAGAAGACTTGGTCACCTTAGTGAGAAGGGAATTCAAATCCTCACCAAACGACAAGTTTTGCCAAATGCCAAAGGTATGCAATTGGGTAAGTGTACTCATTGTTTAGTTGGTAAACAAACTAGAGTTTCCTTTCATAAAGCTTTACCCAAGCGCATTTCTGGTATTATTGATCTTGTTCATTCTGATGTATGTGGACCTTTAAGGGTCAAAACACTTGGTGGTGCTGTTTATTTTGTTACTTTCATAGATGATGCTTCAAGGAAGGTTTGGTCATATGCAATCAAGACCAAAGATGACGTTGTTCCTGTGTTCAAGATGTTTCACAGTATGGTGGAAAGAGAAACAGGTAGAACCTTGAAGTGCCTTCGTTCTGACAACGGGGGAGAGTACATTGGGCCACTTGAAGTGTATTGCAATATCATGGGTATACGTCATGAAAAATCAGTGCCGAAGACTCCACAATATAATGGTGTTGCAGAGAGGATGAACCGCACTATTCTTGAAAGAATAAGGTGCATGTTATCTCATTCCAAGTTTCATAAGCATTTATGGGGTGAAGCAATGAATACTGCTGTGTATTTGATCAATCGATCTCCTTCAAGACCTCTAGATGGAGAAGTAGCAGAAAAGGTATGGAGAGACAAAGAGCCTATTTATGATCACTTGAAAGTGTTTGGTTGCAGTTCATTTGTTCATATCCCAAAAGATCAGATATCAAAGCTTGACGACAAAGCAAAGCAGTGTGTGTTCCTAGGATATGGAACAGAGAAGTTTGGTTACAGATTTTGGGATCCAGTTGAGAAGAAGGTTATCAGAAGTAGGGATGCAGTATTCCTTGAAGACCAGACAATTGAAGACTTTGAGAAGATTGAGATGCCAAAGCTTCAAGATGATATGACCTTGGATCCAAATCCAGTTGTTCCTACTCTTAAACAACATGATGATGATGTTGATGGTAATGGAAATGAAGATGAATCTCATGAAGATGTTCTGTGGGTGATGTTGAGCAAGAAATGCAGCAACAACAACAAACTTGAGTTGAGTTGAGAAGATCCAAGGGACCAGATTACCTTCAACAAAGTATCCACCACATGAGTATGTGATGCTCACGGATGTAGGTGAACCAGAGTCTTATGAAGAAGCTCTCGGTGTTCTGAAAGTCGAAGTGGTTGAAATCCATGAAAGAAGAGGTTGGCTCTTTAGATGAGAATGACACTTTTGATTTGGTTGACAAGCACGAGAACCGTAAAATTCTCAAGAACAAGTGGGTGTATAGAATCAAGACTAAAGATGGTAACTCACAACCAAGGTACAAAGCACGCTTAGTTGTGAAGGGTTATGAGCAGAGAAAGGGTGTTGACTTTGACGAGATTTTCTCACCGGTGGTGAGATTTTTTTCTATTCGGGTTGTCTTGGAAATAGCAGCTAGTTTGGATCTTGAGATAGAACAACTAGATGTCAAGACAGCATTTCTTCACGGTGAGTTGGAGGAAGATGTGTATATGGCACAACCCGAGGGGGTTTTGAAGTCAAAGGCAAAGAGCACATGGTGTGCAAGATGAAGAAGAGTCTATATGGTTTGAAGCAAGCTCCAAGAAGATGGTACAAGAAGTTTGAATCGTTCATGAAGGAACATGGGTACAAGAGGACGACTTAGAGATCATTGTGTATTCATTCAAAAATTTGCTGATGGTGATTTTCTTACTCTTTTGCTATATGTTGATGACATGCTTATTGTTGGCAAAGATAAGAAAAAGATTGACAGTTGAAGTCGATATGAGAAAGTATTTTGCTATGAAAGACTTGGGTGCAAAGAAAGCGTATTCTTGGCATGGAGATCACTCGTGATAGGAAAGCGAGGAAGTTTTGGCTATCACAAGAAAGCTACATTGAGAAGGTGTTGCAAAGATTCAACATGGACAAGGCTGAGCCGGTAAGTTGTCCACTTGCAAACCATTTTAAGTTAAATCATGATCAATGTCCTATGAATGATGTTGAAAAACAGAAGATGGAGAAAATTCCTTATGCGTCCGCAGTTGGTAGTTTGATGTATGCAATGGTGTGTACAAGGCAGGATATAGCTCATGCGGTTGGAGTGGTAAGCAGATTTCTATCAAATCCTGCTATGGAGCATTAGGAAGCAGTGAAATGGATACTACGGTATTTGAGGGGTACTTCTAATATGTGTTTGTGCTATGGAGGTGACAAGCCGGAGTTAGTTGGTTACACAGATTTAGATTTGGCAGGTGCTCAAGACAGTCTCAAGTCTACATCGGGTTACTTATTTACCTATGCAGGGGGAGCCTTGTCTTGGCAATCCAAGTTACAAAAATGTGTGTCATTGTCTACTACAGAGGCAGAGTACATTGCAGCTACTGATAGTTGCAAGGAGATGATATGGATGAAGAGGTTTGTTAGAGAACTCGGTGTGAAGCAACAGAGGTTCATCGTTTACTGTGATAGCCAGAGTGCCATCCATCTCAGCAATAATTCGAGTTTTCACTCGAGGTCCAAGCACATCAATATTAGGTATCAGTGGATACAAGAAGTTCTTGAAGATAAGGTCTTGTATATTGAGAAGATCCATACAGATGACAACGGTTCTGATATGATGACAAAGTCGCTAGCAAAATACAAGCATGTGTATTTCTGCAGCAGGGCAGGTTTGGTGGTGATGGGTACCTTACCATAAGTCGTGAGGGGGATATTGTTGGGTTCACGCCTTATGGCCCAACAATTTGGGATGCCCCCTAGCTAATGGGGGGAGCCAATTAGCAGCATCTCTTTTATGTTTTGGTTAAAAAAAAAGGCATCAGGAGATGCATTCGAGCTCTTCACTTGTTTTTGTGAAGAAAGAGAAAGAGAGGAATAAGAAAAGAGAGAAAGGGAGAAACCACCATTAGAGTTGATCTTTGGTGATGATTTTGGTGTTATCTTGAAGAGAAGGAGAAAGGGTTCTTGTGTAAGGATCCTTGGCTTGTTGTGGTGAAGATTGAGCTATCAATTTCCACATCTCTTCAAAGGGGGAAAATTCTAGGGTTTGTTCAAACCCTAGTAGTAAGTTTCTAAATCACTTCCTATTGTCAAATTGATAGTGTCTATTATCTATTTGGTGAATGAATTGTTGATCCATCCTTAGGGGTGAGTGTAATTAGGCAAATTGATATCCAAGTGCTATAGGCACCTTGAAGAAGTGTTTATCCCCAAATTTGGGAGAATTGTTATAGTGGAAACCCATTATTGTTATAGTGGAAGATTTGCCCATAGTTTGGTTTTTTTGTATTCACCTTGGAGGGGTTTTTCCACGTAATTTTCGGTGTTGTGTGATTTCTTCTATATCGTCATAGTTTGTGTATTTGCATTTTGTATGTCATTGCTTGTGGAAGAGGTTTATTGTAAAGATTCTATGGTCCAATAGAGACTCGGATTTCGTAAGCCTCCCCCAACAGGTTATGAAACAAAAATCTTCATCAACTTCAGGTATGATTTAGGGTTTATAAGTTTTTTTTTTTTTAGGGTATTTTCATGGTTGCCGAAATCAAAGACTATTTTGGTTTCACCTTTAGGATATAACATAACAAAGTTGTTTTTCAGGATTTAGGATTCTTAATTTTATTATTATTAATCTATTAATCTTATTATAGTGGATTTAGGGTTTTTGTTGTTTTGTCGTGGAAAAAAAAGTGTTTTCTGTGATTTGGGAACATGTGAAAGAAGATTAGAGCTATGTGAAGGTATAAATATGTCTCTCCATTTTCATCCTGGTGAATAGCTTTGAGTTACTAATCTCTTGAAACAATTTGAATTCTTTTTTTTCCGACCTAGTAGTTCCATTTTTCTCTTCGGCTCTACGCCAGATAGTTGGGTCCTTGGATGTACTTTACTTTCCATTGCTCCAGTTTGTGCTTCAGTCTGGAACATAATACATGTACTGTTTATATACCTATTATCAATTCATGCATTTACTTAGATACTATGGAGAAATAGGTTAAAACAGTAAAAGAATTCTCAGAGCCGACGACTATTATAACCCTTACAGTCGTTTATGGAACAATTCAATGTGTAATTATATCTGTAATTGCGGAAGAGATCCATCTGCGTGGCTCATTACAGATAAAATAGGGCTAAGCAAGATTTTACTATCCGTTAGAGGATTTTAGTTTGATCATGTCAAGGTGACTTTTGGGTTTGCATATATCAATGTTAGGCAGTTTTCGGAAGTATTTTTGTGGTACTTTTCTAGGATGGTGTAACCGTACAAAAGGCCCTCCTTTTAAAGCTATGTTCGAAACCATTCACCATTTTTATCGTCGTCAGTCTTGGTTTCATGTTCTTTGGCTATACTTTTCATTTTGGAAGGTATGCACTTCGTTATAATCATCTCATCCATCGCATATATAAGTAATAGTATAGAAATGTTGGTTTCTGTCTTCTTTAAAACTGCAAAATGTTGCATCTGTATAACTAAAACGTGGTGCTTGTATTCTCTTTGGTTTGTGTTGCTATTTACGTTAAGGTAGGAGGTTTTCATTTATTGACTTTTTATAGCTTTGAACTTGTGACAACTCATTGATTATGATAAAAGTATGGGAATTTTTGTTTGATAATTCTTTCTACTGGACCTATCGAAGTCCTGATTTCCATCAATATGATTGTTTGAGAGCTAATAAATCAACTTTGCTTGGGACCTTGAGGCTCGGGTTCCATTTTTCTGGACAAAAGAATTTATTAATGCAGTAATGGATATTGATCCAGAGTGGAGATTATAACCTAAACTATCTCTAGATTTACCTTTTATTGTTTCTCGGAACTTAAAACCAAGTTCACTTTCTGCTCAGATTCTTAATTTATGTATTTTTGTGTGTTTCGCTTGCAGCTTGCACAGTGTTATAAAACAAGATTTTGGTGTTAAGGCGAATTGTCGCAGGCAAGAAGTGCAAGATCGCCATTGAGCAGTTTCAAGGTTGTTATAAGGAAGCATACAATCAGTTGCATGCCATATATCTGTGAGGATATTACGGAGACAAATCCTTGGAACAAGGTTTTGCAAGGTTTTGAACAAGGTTGCCCACCCTCTCCTTTTCCGCATTAGCACACCTTTGAACTGAAACATACCAGGGAGCTTTGCCATGGTAGTCGTTGAGACTGATGATAAGGGACATTGGTTTTTATTAGTTTGAGTTTCCCAATATCTATAATCAGCTATATTATGTAAATAATTCATGTTTTTGTTTATTATCTGGATGGCGTTACAAATCTATGATTTCCTAATTCGTGTATTAAAGATATAGCAGTGATGCTAGATGTCCCGTCTACAAACAATTTTAAACCGCTTACTCACAGAACATAAGGCCCCACCCCCAGGGATTTGCCGGGAGTTGGTTTATGGTTCCCACCTATTCAATTTTGCTTATAAGGGCGGTACGCCTAGAATTTTTGTTAGATTTCTTTTGCTAGGTTGATAAGGCTACACAGAATGGAGGAGAGGCCCAAAATGTCACAATAGTTTGTCTTATAGCCCATGTAGAGGAGATTTTAGGATAGGAAAATTCTTCAAGACAATTTAATTTTTACGGCACCCGCATATTGCTGGTTACTATTTAGTTTTTTTTTTCTTTTTTTTTGATATTTTCTTTTGAAGCATGATATCCCTGGTTACTTAAAAGTTTATTTTTTATAAGAAGTGAATAAGATACTATGGGGAGTATATATTTTTTTTTTGTCTTTTTTATGTTAGAATTTAATTGAAATGACCAAAAACAAGAATGAAAAGACTTGACGCGATAAGTAGATAAATGTTAAGTTAGACCAAGCAATATCAGACAAATTTATTTGAGAATATACACAAAATTGGATTCTAAATCTCTAATCATAAAGTTTGAAAACCAGACAACCAACTCCAAGGTAAAAAGGCATTGTGAAGATATAAAAAGTGTGAAACATTATTTGTTTTATTGTTTTTAGTATAGGTGATACAAGAAAAATAAATAAAAATAATATAGGTAAAAAGCTAAATTAAACAAATAATATAACAAATTTTCATTTTTTTTTTTTTTTTAATTTGGAAAATTATTAAGATCATTTCTGGTTGAAAGAGCTTTTTGGATCTCTATTGTAACAAAATCCATCTCCAATAATGGGATCCTAAATATATGGAGTGATGATATGGATAAACAAAAAATCTAAGAGAAAAGTCCAAATTAGCTTTTACTTAAACTTCCATATACATTTCCGCACCATTATTTTTTATAAATTGCTTGTCTTTTACTTGAAATGTCAGCAGTTTCTTAGGTAGTTTTATTTTTAATACATGGGGTTAGTCCACAGGTGAGTTGGGAGGAGTTTACTAATGCATGTCAACCAAGATATAAATCTATTAGTGTGAACCAAAGTATGCTTCGTTACATCTCCGATTAATGAAAGTTATAATGGAACTCTAAATGTCATCTAAAATATATTTCACGGTATCTTCGATTAAACAGAATGTCTAAATCTATTAATATGGAGAGAATATGCTTTATGACATCTCTGATTAATTAGAATCTATATTTGAATCTAATGGTCAACCATAATAATAATTAATGTACTGAAGGTCTAGTTCGACTAACATAGACCAAAATATGCTTTATGACATCTCCGATTAATAGGGATTTCACTTGAACTATAAGGTCAACCAAAATATACTTAATGACATAAGATCAAAGGTCTAATATTAATGTAAACCAAAATATGCTTCATGACATCTCCATCAAGAGGAATTTGTCTTGAAATCTAAAGGTAAACAAAAATATACTTGATAACATCTTCGATCTAGATCAAAGGTCTAAATCTACTAGTGTAAACCAAAATATGCTTCATGACATCTTCATTACTATGAATTTGACTAAAACTTTAAAGGTCATTTGATAATATCTTCGATAAATCAGAATCTACACCGAAGGTCTAAATCTACTAATGTAAACCAAAATAGGAATTTGATTAAAACTCTAAAGGTCATCTGATAACATCTTCGATAAATCAGAATCTATACTGAAGGTTTAAATTCACTAATGCAAACTAAAGTCTACACTAGTTAAATTATTTTGATATCATTGGATATGCTTTTAAATTGACATAAGTGTGTATGCTTAAGATTCTTTTGAGGTTGAAATTGATACCCGAATATGCTTTGATGTTGACCTAAATCTACATTTCTAAAATTCTTTTTGATACCTAGATATGCTTTGAGATTGACCTAATATATTCCTCAAATTCTTTGGTTAATGTGATTTGACATGAATTGAGATTAATCTAAGTCAATAGTCATTGAATTCTTTGGTTGATATCACTTAACATCATTTGGGATTGATTTAAGTCAATATTCCTCAAATTTTCTAGTTGATTTCATTGGATAACATTTGGAATTGAACCATCTGGTGTTAGCCCAATTGGCCAGGAGCCTGATTCTCAAGTAAGAGGTTAGCGGTTCGAGTCTCCGCTCAAACATTAACAAACTAACATTAACATAACATTCTTTACCAATCAAAAAAAAAAAACATTTGGAATTGACCTGAATCTATATTCCTCGAATTCTTTGGTTGACTTTCATTGGATATCATTTAGAAGTGACCTAAGTCTAAATATATTCTTCAGATTATGTTAATATCGATGTAATGCTTGAGGTTGACCAGAGCCAACATTCCACAAATTCTTTAAATATAAATGGATATTATACTTTGAGATTAACTTATAGTCAATACTCCTCGGATTCAATCGATATCATTGGATATGCTATGAAATTAACGTGAGATATGCTTATAGTTGCTTTGAGATTGAATTTGAAACATATAGATAGAAACATACAGGATCAAAAAAGATTCAAATTAGCAATTTCCATTATGGAACTTTGTGGAATGTGAATAATTCCGAAAATATACAAATATTATTTTATTTAATTTTGATATTGTTACCAAAAACCAACAAAACTAAACAACTCCGATCATTCTCCGACAAAGCACACCCTGAATGTCATTTTCGTCATTATTAACTAATCCCTCTTTTTCATCTATTTTTCGTTTTATTTTGATAGATTTAGAGCTTTTTAACTCTGTATGTTCTTCCATCTTTGCTCATAGATCTTTCTGGTTTCTCTTTGGATTTGATTTATTTCAAATCTTTGATTACATCAAAACTTAGGGTTTTAATCAATTTTAGATTTGGGTTTTTTTAATTAAGTTCTCCTAATTTCTCAGTCATTTTACTTTTGGGGTTTATTATTTGGGGATCTTGTTTGAATTTGCTTCGTAAATCCTTGATGGGGGTTAATTTCATTGGAATGCTTGTTTCCAAAAGCAAACCAACAAACTCTTCAATATCAGTAGTAGTGAAAACATAGTAGGATAAGCAACAAAAACAACAACAACATTAACAGCAACGACACCAATCACCGAGACTCAGACACCGATTCAGACCGTTTTAGCCTGCTTCAGACCATTTCATATTGTCAAAGACCGATTCAGACCGAGTTTGTTACCTATTGCTACTTTAGTTCAGTTCTATTTTGTTATTCTAGTTACTTTATTATGGAATGAAATAAAATTGGCACATGGATCGGAATCCGTATGACCAGATTAAAGGAGATCTCAGCCGTTATTGGATTTTAATCAAGCGGATCACTTTTCTCGTCAATTTTTTTAATAAACGACAAGAAGACCGGAATTCTCTCTTCTGTATTAAAGTAATTTGGACGTGGAAATTTTTGACCTAACTTTTTTCTTTTAAAACCCTAGTTCTCACCGACCGAAACTTGAGATAACGAAAGCAATACTTTTTGGTCCTTCTTCATCTTTTTCTGGTTTTTGCTTGTTTAGGCCATAATTAGGTTAGCTCCCTTTACTGATCAATTTGGTTTTTGAGTGTATCACAGTATATTCGATCTAGTTATGTTTTTCTCTCAGTATTTACTTAGCTCTGTAATTGATGGAAGACATGGAAAATTAAGAATTTTACTGTTTGATGTTTTATTGGTATTGACATGTTTAGTTATTTTGGATCACATTTGCAGATGAACATGCTTCCTTCGTCAAAACTACGCTTTACTGATTTCATGTGGTTTAATAACTAGGGTTTGCTGATTTCTTGGTATTCTAAAACCAGGGCTTGGGAAAAAAATTGGTGTTCTAAAACTAGGGTTTACGAAGGTACTAAAATGGATTTGCCATCATTTGTTTTTTGTTCTTTGAACTACTATTTTTTAGATCATTATTAACCAAACACTATTCTCGTAGGTACCTGGAGAGGTTTCCAGAAAACATAAAGATACGGTGCCAGTGGTGAAGGAAAGGAAAATAGGTGCCAATTGGGAACACTATTATGGAAGTTTGATCCTATTTTGTGCAGTGAGTTTTAGGCTCATATAGACATGGTAATGAGTTTTGCAAATGTTTATGAATGCAATATGATGATGATAAATTTAAACTCTCACTTAGAAACACGTACACCGCATCATTTTGATATTTTCAATGAAATTGATTAATGAGAAAATTATATGGGTTGGGTGAACTTGTCTCTTCAGGGTCCTCGTGCAGATTCTTAACAGAACATTGATCCTGTTGCGCAAGTCTAAGCACTTAACCGGAGAAAATCATACCTGGAAACACACTGAAACTTACCTTCCTGTATGATTATGCAAATAATCATCACAGACTATTCGTTGTTGTTGAACATGAAAATATTTAGAGCGACAACATCAAGGTACTGAATAAAATCAGACTTGCTGAAGCTGCGGAATATGACGGTGCTCATTTACCACCTTGAGATGGGTATCACTCACAATCGAAGTTATACAAAAGAGAATTAGAATTTACGATTCTCCGAGACCACCTCGTACTTGTAAGAGGAGAAATGATCCAAGTAGAAAACGAAAAATATTAAGACCAAATAATTAGCTCTATTCTTTTACCTTGGACTCTCTGATCTACGGTAACGTGTTTATCTTTGTGCAGTTTTCATCTGATTAGCGGTATAGAGAATGTTGGATTCTAGGTAGCCTTTGGCTGCATGGTTTTGGACATGTCTATACTTCCACAATTCATACAAATCTAAAGACTAACCAAATTCAATCAAGATAACCCATGCCCTCGTATATGAGGAAAAATGAAGTTGAAGTGTTGAATGCCTATCAATTGTTACAAGACTTCTTACAGAGCCTTTTGATTTTCAATGTACACGATTTTTTTAAGTGAAAGTATATTAAAGAGTTCACTCTTATGGATATCAATTGTTTCATAAGATCATATCTCTAAAGCAACATCTTTATTCCCTTTTTAGAAAGTGTAAAAATGATTCTTTATAGATTTCTTTTGAGCTGTTGTACAAAAGGGCAACTAGCATGCTATGTGCAGCAGTAAGGAAATAACTATCTCTACACCAGATAAACGACTCATTATCCACACATTCTAAGAGGTCAAACAACAAATAACTTGGTTTACAAACTAACATTCACACATTTACATTTCAATCACCCATCAAGGATGTCTAGAAAATACATAAACAACAGTACCATGCTGTCAAGCTCAACATATGACCAAATGATTAACTGATGTTATTCTGCAAATCAATAGGTTTCAGAAACACGAATTGCTAAAAAAAATGAATCTGCTGCCTTAATATAAATCAATGGATTGAATATTTTTGATCTGCAAGGGTAGGAAGATTTCAGTATAAAATCCATGAAAGAAAAAAAATACAATCTTCAGCTAACATAGGGGTTTCTAATACAAAGTTCATGGGACATTTTCTCAAACAGTTAACAGGCTAGTTGCCAAATGGTCGTACAAGACTGACATAATTTGGAAAACGAAACTTGTGCAACTGAAGACGATAAAAAATCAACACCCAACTGAAAAACCATTCCTTTATTTGGTTATTATCCAAAGCCTTCAAAAGACAAGAACATGCAGAATCTACCGATCAAAACATACATAGAAAAAATAGGTTATTGGATGTTGGAAAATTGGGCACTATAACTATTCTATTTGAATGAATGAATTTCATTTCATCTTTATTCAACTTACTTAGTCTTTCTGATGATGATGATGATGAGAACAAGGAAATGTAAAAGTAAAATCTAATTGTTTTTCAATTTTCTCTCAGTAAATAACACAAACACACCATGGGAGACAATCTACCCAAACAAACATTCATTCCACTATATTAAAAAACTAAATCCAGGGTTTCATATCTTTCATTAACTCAATTTAGGTTTCAGTAACCAATGAAAATATATTACCACAACACATAATCCTTCATGTGCAATTAGAATCAAGAAATGTCAAGGGAACAAAAAGTGAAATGAAACCAGCACCAAAAAACAAGCTAAAATAAAGATTATAAATCATCAATACCTTTAATTTATGGGTTGGGATTCTAATTGGTTTAGATTTTGTTCACAAGCTTCAACACGATATTAATTAAAAGTTAAAACCAAAACAAGGGTTTGATCCGGTTGAATTTGCAACTCCACCGAATACCTGCCTAGCTAGATTTTATAAGAGACTAAGAGAGAGAGAGAGACTGTATAAGTGGGAGAACGGGGTGATGGTGGTGGTGGTCGACTACAGTATTGCAGAGGAAGAGAAGAGTGACAAAAGAAATAAAAGTGAATGAATTTGTGTACCTTTAGTTTTGAGTATACGAGATATAGGTGTAAGGGAGATGTAGGTATGAAAAGAAAAATAGGTTGATGACCACACGGTGAGGTCCAGAACTTGGATTCAAAGGTGCGGACCTTCATGAACCTACATGGGGCCTATTTTTCATCTATGGTCCTGACTCTAGGTTTGATAGTCCGGACTTTTCTGATCTCAATGGCGTCTACGTGGAAACCCATAATTTGAGGATTTTTATGGTCTAGACTTTAGTAAAAAAAGTCCGGACCATTTTGACCTAATTTGATAAAAACGAATTCCAATTATAGTACTTTTGAATAATTTATTAAGGTCCAGTTAGAAGTCCGGACCTTCGTAACTCAAACTAGATAAAATATATTTTCTTTGTTTTTTTATTTTTATATTTTTGAAGGAAAAGATAATTGATTCATTAATACCGAAGATCATATCCAAATGCATCCAAAATGATTATAATAAAATAATACACATATTTATTAAAATATATAGTTATTAAATATCTTGTGTTCGAAATTGTCTTCTTCATTAATATTAAAATATCTCAAAAAGAAGTAATGCACAATATTTCGTAGTCATAATCTCTCCAAGTACCGATTAGTCTTCACATAATAGTAGAGCCACCATATATGACCATCCATTAAGAAGACTAATTTTTTTTTTATAGTAGTGGTCCACTAATTTTGAGGACATAAAATTAATAAAATAATTTATTAGGGGTAAAAATGATACACAAACCCATATTTATGCATTAATTTACGTTATCGATATTTTTGAAAGACACGTCCAAAAACATCTTATTTTTAGTAATTACGCCAGAGAAAACTTACCACAAATGAGAATAGAATCTCACATATCTTCCTTTACAATCGATCGATCTGTGTAATACTACTACATTGTTGAAGTTTATTGGAGTTCGATCAGTTTATCAAATCAGTTATTATGATAATGCTAATACACTGTTGAAGTTTTGGGAAGAACAAATTTCAGATGAAAAAAATAAAACAATGAGAGGAGAAATCATTATGCTATCATTGAGCATTGTGTGATCTCCACCAGGGCATGTGTAAGGCTCCAAAACCACATTCATAATAACAACAATTCATTTCTCATATTAGATCTTATAGATTTTGATAAACCCCGCCCATGTGAATCAGTCTGTCTGCTTTCACTCTCTAACTTTTAAAAACATCAAATGATATGCTAGGGTTTTGTAAGTTATGGTAACAAAAGAATGTCATTTACCATAATATCCTTTTAACCTTCTCCTGAGGGTTGGGCTTCTCTTTGTCCTTACCAATAATTTGTATATCAACCAAGTACTTGAAGTGGGGGTTTGGACACCCTCCGTGTAATTTATTTTCACGAATTTGTGGATCAAACAAGTGCTTGAAGTGTATGTTGATATTAAGTTTGATGCCTATAATGGTTGGCGAAAACAAAATTCACTTTTTTGCTAAACCAATGATGTCCATATATTGTTTTTACACAAAATTGGTTAAAAAGACAAAATCAACAATTCCTGGGTGAAAATGAAATTTAGATTTTGATACTGTTTAAATGGACAAAAATGTAAAAATAGCCAGGATGTAAACAGTTTCATCCTACCCATTTTCAAATACTTTTTCTTATTTTTAATTTACATCATGATTCATCCAGTTTCATGGTTGCTATTTTTTAAGTTTAAGTCAGAATGAATCCAGTTTCACCCTTGCTATTTTTTTTGTGTCCATTTCACCCATACTAATTTTTATTCGTCCATTTGAACCATGTTTTAAAAATGTTTGGACAAATGACCCATTTCATCATTTGTAGAGCCTAACCATTAGTCTCCAATTCAAGCTAACGTGTCCGCTAAGCTAATTGAACCAAGTTGAAATTTGAAATTCACTGCCATAAGAGTTAGCGTAATACATTAATACCGCATAGTGCCACCACTATCATGGAAGATAAATACTCCAAGACATAAGGTGTCTTGTTGGCTCCTTATCTGTGCAAGGGATGAATGGACTACAATATCTTCCGGTCATGCAAAGACGAACTATCATGTGCCAACTAAAATACTGCAATCACAATAGAGATTTCCCGATTTCACTTTCTCAAATTTCAATAGAGAGTTTTGTTCAATTTCTTAACTTTCAATATTGACAGAGAATAAGTTACATATCAGGCAAAATCTTTGCACACTCACTCTTGCAAACCTAGCTCCGCCCCAAGGTTCAAATTGCAACATGGTAATCTATAAATCTCACAAATATAGAAAATATGCGATAGTATAAGACCGTGTATCCCTATTTATTTGCCTAGAGACTGACATTTTCTCTGGCCTGCATATTAATATTAACTCTTGGCATACATCAATTGTCAAACACCGTTTTTGGTACTCATTTTCTCTTTTAAAGTTATGGTTTCCTACAGGCTAATCCTCACATTTTATTCCTAAAAATAAAAACCTTGAAAGAATTAAATGATGTTGGTGTAGATGGAACGGCAACCAATATTGCTAGTTATTAGCTGGATGATTAGAGTAGAAGCACAAGTTAAATGTAACGATATAATCATTCTTTCTGAACCAATCAAAAAGAGCAAAACAGTTACTCTTTTGAAGCTGGTGTGCACTTTCAAGACATTTGAAGATCCATGTTACTATGTTGCAATAAATCCAGTTTACTAAGATTTGCATTTACAATTTGAATAAAGATCTACATTCAAAAGAAGAAAATGATTAGCATATATTTTCTAGAGATCAATTAAGAAGATAGATCTTCTTCGACAAAATTATCCAGTGTGAATTTTTTGAGAGGCATTTCCTTCAAGACGTCTTGATCAATTTCTCTGGAGGTTACATTGTTCTTCCACTGAAAATCTGAAAAATTAATCACAAGCGTGGTTAACTTAATATGCAAAAGTGAATGGTAAATATAAATAAAATGGAATCAATATAGAGAGAACTATAAACTTACTGCAAGTGCATACGAGAGTTTTAGAAAGAGATACACTAATGATTTAGCAGAATCTCATATCTTTGTGTAATTGAAGCAACGAATTCTTCCAGCAACGCAAGAACATGAGAGTATAAATCATAATGATGTGGATCGATCGAATCTATTGTGCAATCTCTCCAGGGTATGTGTAAGGCTTCCCATACAAATCCAAAATTACTACAGCCACCATTCATTTCTGATTAGATCTTCGAGATTTTGATAAACGCCGCCGATCTAGATCTCACTGGTCTCTCTCCTCCCACTTTTCTCCTCTCTTTATAAAACATCAAATGGAATGCTAGGGTTTTGTTTTTAAATGGTAACACAAGAATGTCATTTACTGAAATGACCTTTAAATTCTTTTGGGTTAGCTTGGAGTAACACACCTAAATAACATGGATACCCTAACCATTATAGAGTGAGTAATACATTGATGTAAATACAAAATCAGCATTGGTTGATAATTGCTAGACAAATTAATTAAGGATCAAAAATTGAAACGGATGTGAATTTATCGAAAAATGAAAGGTCAAAACAAATCCACCGAGGCATATTTTTTAAGACACAGAGGTCCCCCCGAAGGGGGTGGATGCCTAGATGGATTGCAATGCCCACGAGGCATGCAAAGACAAGGTTATCATGTGATATCTTGAAATCCTACTATAGATGTAATGCTAGTATCTCAGATCTCAATAGAGAAAAGTTAGATTTCAGTTCTCCCAATCACAAGACTGTGTAACTTTCGCCAAATCCAATTCCCTCAAAACTCATTTTCCATATCGATTGTGTGCTTTTTCATTCCAGCTTTAGGACTTTGATTCCAGTTATCGAAATGATTTACATGGTTAAGAGACCGTCTACTAAAAGATCACACATTCTCTTACAAATGCAACTAAAAGGTTGTTAAATCTCAATACTTGTTCGGTCCGCTTCTTGATTCTACAATGCTAGGATGGAAAAGTTGTTTCATAACAATAACATTTTCTTTGACGCATCAAGTTTGCACCTGTAACATTTTTGTCAACCTGACCATCAATTCACCGATGTAATCATTTTATTTTTTTTGGCTTTTCTTTTGAATAAGATTTTAAGCACCTAGGATTGCAAAGAAACTAAGATGTTTGTGAGATTAAATATGGTCTCAGTTCCCTACTCTGAGGCACAATGGGATAGCCAATGTGCTTGACATATATCTCTATGTGGGAAATTACATGATTTGTATTACAATTTGTTAGCATTTAAATGAATTTTTTCTTTTCCTAAGAATAAAATGATAGTCATAGATTTGCAATATAAATCAATTGAGGAGATAAATTATCTTCAGCAAATCCATCCAGAGTGAAATTATTTAGATCCATTTCATGTGAGAGATCTTGATCAGTTTCTCTGCTAGTCACCATCCACTGCAACAGGGAATCTGTAAAATTCATCACAAGTGACCTTAACTAGATATTCATATAAGTGTATGTGTGAATTAAATAAAGGGAAATAGAAATCTGTAAAGAGAGAAACCTTACCTCAAGTGCACCCGACATTTCCACAAATACACAAGTGAGAACAGAAACTCACATCTTTTTTACACTGTTGCTGATTATGAGTAATGGGGTCAAGACACTACTACAAGAAGCTTGTTCAACTGAAAAAAATAAAACCGTGAAAGTAGAAATCATTATGCTATCAATGGATCAATCCAATGTGTGATCTCCATGTATTTGTAAGGCTTCCCATATATAAACCCAAATTTACATTCATAACAACAATAACCCATTTTCGATCAGATCTCAAGAGATTTGTATAAATGCCGCCGATTTAAATCTCAGTGTTCTCTCTCCATTTTCACTCTCTCACTTTTCTCCTCTCTTTTTAAAACATCGAACAATATACTAGGGTTTCGTTTTTATAAGGCAACACAAGAATGTCATTTACCAGAATATCCTTTAAATCAAACCTTCTTGTTTGTACCCAAAATAACTTTTTGGGCACGAAACACAATGAATAAGTAATTTTGATGTGTGTTTATGGTTTGGAGATAAATTGAAAGGAAAGGAAGCAGACACAAGTTTAACGTGGTTTGGCATGGTTTGCCTACGTCCACGGGAGAATCCCCTTGGGGAATGATTTTATTGACATTTGTGTTACATTGCTCTTTTTTACTCTCTCTTGGCTACCCCCCTCTTCCCCTGATTTATGCTCTTCCTATTTATACAATTCACTATCTAATTTCAACATAAACATAAATTGCATTAACTGCCCCATTCATGCCTCCATATTCAATTATGTATGTAACAGCTGGGATTAATTCTGCATGCGAAACTGTTGTAATTAGTATTGCATGGATGAAACTGCTGGAATTCATTGTCTGAAACCGCTGGAAATTCAATGGCTGAAAATTCCGGAATTAATGATGCATGCCTTCATGGTGATTTATGTATGAAACTGTTGGAGTCAATGTTGCATGCCTCCATGATGATTTCTGCATGAACCTGCTCACTTATACTTTATGATAAATTCTGCATGCTGGAAAACTGGACCGGTGGCTGGCAGTATGAAGGGAGACTAGTTGGCAGTGCGGAAGAGTTTTTGGCTGGGAATCAGTTAGCAGCGTTGCGGAAATTTCATTTTCGCCCCCAGGTGTGGATTATTGATGTTGAGGTGACTGGTGAACTTCTTTTGTTGTTTGCGGAAATCACAATCAAGACGCCCCCAAGTGAGGTTATTGTGATTGGGAGATTGGCGGGAATAAATTGGGCATAAACCATTGTTGTATCTTAAAAACTGGACTGAATGATGAACTAGACTGAAACGACAGCGTGATACTGGAACAGAGTGATGTTGGCCTGCAGCAGATGTAATCATCTAGACTGCGGGAACAACGATCATATCTAGAATGCATCAGCTGCGATCAGCTGGAATGCAGCAACAACGAACAAAGTTCCACTACAGCAGCTGCTTTCAGCTGGACTGCATGAACTGGAGAGAAAGGTTGGACTGCATCAGCTGCTATTAGTTGGAATACAATAGTAACGAACAAAGTTCCACTGCAGTAGCTACGTTTATCTGGACTGCAGGAACAGCGAGCAAGGCTGAACTGCATCAGCTGCGATCACCGGAATCAGCAACGCAAGGTTCCACCGCAAAGACCATTGCGTTGACCGGATTCAAGATTTGCGAGCAAGGATGGACTGCATCAGCTGCTATCATCTGGAATGCAGCAGCAACGAACAAAGTTCCACTGCAGCAGTTGCGTTCAGCTGGACTGCAGGAACTGCGAGTAAGGCTGAACTGCATCAGCTGCGATCAGCTGGAATGCATCAGCAACGAACAAGGTTCCACTGCAGCAGATGCGTTCAGCTGGACTTCATCAGCGGCGATCAGCTGGAATGCAACAACAACGAACAAAGTTCCACTGCAGCAGCTGCGTTCAGCTGGACTGCAGGAACTATGAAAGCAAGGCCGACGCATCATTCTGCGATCAGTTGGAATGCATCAGCGATGAACAAAGTTCCTCTGCAGCAGCTGCGTTTATCTGGACTGCAGGAACCGCGAGCATGGCTGGACTGCATCAGCTGCGATCAGCTGGATTGCAGCAGCAACGAATAAAGCTACACTGCAGCAGCAACTATTAGCTGGACTGCAGCAGATGCTAAGGTACTGGACTCAAATAGTTCGATAAACATAGGTGTAAAAGTTATAAATAAAACTAGACAGCATCAGCTGCGTCCAACTGAGTGCCACAAGACTGCATCAGTTGTGTCCAACTGAGTACAAAATTCACAGGCAACTGGACTACATCGGTTGCGTCCAACCGAGTGCAGCAGTTGCTTTTGAACTGGAGTACAGTAATTTAATCAATATAACTATGGCAGTTTAACATTACTGATTGTAATAATTGCGTAAAAATATTACGGTGTATGCTCGCCCCCTCTTAATCCTGCAACTCGTTGGAGGATTAAGAAGTTCGGGTTACCTGAAGTTTCGATTTACGGAAGATGAACTCCGCATTGCGTTTAGGCGCTATGTGACTTTCCCCCAATCGTATAGAGTGTTTATGTAGCCTTCCCCAAAGCAGTCATTTCAGGCCATGAGGTGTCAAATATCTCGCCCCCAGTAGATAGTAATTTTCATGTTGCTCAATGCTCGCACAAGGGTGCACTTCCTTGCTGCATTTCGCTTGCGCATGGAATTTTGAAGATTTCTGCTATACGGAATTCGCGCGGGGGGCTAATCCAACTATTCCATATTTGGGCAGAATTGAAATGTGTGCATCCCCTCGTTGAGAAAATGCTTGCCACATTAAAGGTGTCTTATTGAACAAAAGTATGCATGAATATAAACGAAAAGAAAAAAAATAAAAAATGTAAATTGTATACTTACCATATTGAAAATGTTACTGCGACTTCGTTTACGGAGTGATTAGGATGCCAACTGGCTATGTCGGTGTTTTCCAACAACGATGATTAGTATAGTTTCCTTACGTCTCGTCTCTACTTTGTAAATTAATTTGTCTGCGGGACTGGGATGCACCAGTCAAGTCCAGACTGGATTGAAGATAGTTTCCACAAAACTATGTTTCAGCAGCTGTGATTAGCTGTACAGTAATAGTTACTCATAAAACTGGACTGAAGCAGTGGTGAGGAAAACTGTATTGAAACAGTGTTGGGTAAATTTGGACTACAACAGTTCGATCAACTGGACTATAGGAATTAAAAGGGATTGCGGCAGTTCGATCAACATGCCAGCAGCTATTGTTATGAAAATGGACTACAGCAGTTCGATCAACTGGTTGTAATATTTATGTATAAACGGACTGCAGCAGTTCGATCAACTGGACTACAGTATTTTCGGTGGTGATTGAATGTGACCGTTTCTAGTGCTATCATTTTAAATTGAAATTTCATCTTCATGACGTTGGGAATTGACATACGATCTCATTGGGCCTAAAATCATTCCATTTGGATGCACGAAGGAGAAGTTATCGGTGAAGCAAAATTGGTTGGTTAGCCCCTTGCTTCAAACATGTTGTTGGACCCGAAACGTATTATTCTCTAATTGTAAAATTTCACCCTCATGTCGTAGGATATTGAAATGCGATTGCAACGAGCCAAAAATCACCCAATTCGGACGCGGGACGAAGAAGATATCAACGAAAGATGCTTTTTTACCAAGCCCAAGTGGGGCGTATTAATGCGTCAGGCTAACAGCGTGGGGCTGAAAAATCCTGGGCTATGTTATTGACTTACATCGCGACACACCGAATCTGGACTACTGATTTAAGTTGCACCGCGGTACACCAGATCGGACCTACAGAATTAAGTTGTACAACGCTACACCAAATCGGAACCTCCAAATAATCGCCACGACTAATCGCCTTAGCCGACTAATCACCATTTAAATGCCACTGATCGGCGATTGCCGCTCGGCTTGGCTGCCGGCTATGATTTTTTTTATTTTTTTATTTTTGAACTTTTGAAATTCTTTCTGCGACACTTTTTCTCGAACTGTGATCTTTTCTTTCCGCGACACTTTTTCACGAACTGTGATCTTTTGTTTTTTGAAAATGTAGTCTTTGCTATGAAGGTTTCTTGCAACAGCTTTGTGAAATGTGATCTTTTCAACCGCAGATGTTGCCTTTTCTTCCTTGTAACGGTTGTTGTAACAGTTTAAGAACCTATTGACTTTTCTTCTAGAACCGTTTTTGTTTCTTTATGGACCTTTCACCATGGTTTTGCTGCACTTTTGTGGCCCTTTCTGGATTTTCTGAGATGCTTTTCTAGAGGTTTTCCTTTCTTTGGGTATTCGAGCACCTAGAGATGTAGACAACTTGTCACCTCTGCGATCATGACAGTAACGGATTTGCCATTCAGCAAACTAGAACAGGTGGATAATGCGTTATTTGAGAAGCAAATTTTACTGAACTTTGGACTCGAACATGTTGCGGACCGACCATCCTGACAACAATCTAGGTGATGATTTCAGCGAACCAACTGTGGTGGCTCCCGATTGCGATACTAGACTGCAGAAGTTGCGATCAAGCGGATGCGATAATGAATTGTAATTGATGATGTGCAAGCATTTGCGATCAATGGATCAGACTATTGAAAACGAAACTGGATCAAGCCATGTTGCAGATCTAACATCCAGTAACAATTTTGATGAAGATTTTTTTTTTTTTTTTTAAATCTTTCACCGTGGACCGAACGTCCGGAGAGCGGTTTCATCGGTCTTTGTTGTGGTGCAGTTTTAGATGTTTCCGAAGGTAACCGTTTTTGTAGATCTTGAACCATAAACTTGGATTGCAGTAGTTGCGACCAACTGGACTGCAATAACTGCGATTAATTGGTGTGCAAATTGATCAAGTGAAGTGAAATTAAAAAAACTGACCGCAGTTAGTGTGATTATATGGTCAGTGTGTTGTGATCAGCTTATCTTCGACCTTTGCGATCAAGTTGGTTCTGCAGACTTGATCAATTGGACTACTAATGATGATTTTTTCACGACGTTCATACAGTTTTTCTTTTCTTTTCACGGAAACGATTTTTAAGCGTTTTGTACAACTTTCTCAATGGGAGGATACGATCCCCTTTCTCTTATTCCCCTTAGTCGGCGCCAATGTTTGTACCCAAAATAACTTTTTGGGCACGAAACACAATGAATAAGTAATTTTGCTGTGTGTTTAGGGTTTGGAGATAAATTGAAAGGAAAGGAAACAGACACAAGTTTAACATGGTTCGGCATGGTTTGCCTACGTCCACGGGAGAATCCCCTTGGGGAATGATTTTATTGACATTTGTGTTACATTGCTCTTTTTTACTCTCTCTTGGATACCCCCTCCTCTTCCCCTGATTTCTGCTCTTCCTATTTATACAATTCAATATCTAATTTCAACATAAACATAAATTGCATTAACTGCCCCATTCATGCCTCCATATTCAATTATGTATGTAACAGCTGGGATTAATTCTACATGAGAAACTGCTATAATCAGTATTGCATGGATGAAACTGCTGGAATTCATTGTCTGAAACCGCTGGAAATTCAATGGCTGAAACTGCCGGAATTAATGATGCATGCCTTCATGGTGATTTATGTATGAAACTGTTGGAGTCAATGTTGAATGCCTCCATGATGATTTCTGCATGAACCTGCACACTTATACTTTATGATAAATTAACGCATCTTTGAAAAGCTGGACCGTGGTTTAGCGATATGGACGGAGACTGGTTGGCGATCGGAAGAGTTTTTGGTAGAATCGATTAAGCGGCGTTCTTTGGATACAAGAATGAAAATTGGCTAGGGGTGCGACTGACTTCGATGGGTGACTTTGACCAATGACTGGTCGTTGACTTTGACCATTGACCGTGACCGGATGTTGGCCTTGATAGTTGACCGACTTTGACCATTGACTTATGTTGACCATTGACCGGTATGTGCAAACTGGTGGGCTGCCTTGGTTGACTGGTTAGCGGGCCTGGATGAGGACCATAAAATGATTCAAGTGTCGATTCGGCACATTAAGTGGTATTTTTGCTTATGGTACAAACACTTCTATTGGGAGTGTTGGGACACCCTTTATGTCATTCAAATTCAAAAAGTTGCGGATCAAACAAGTGTTTCAAGTGTATGTTGAATCAAGTTTCATGCCTATAATAATGGTTTGGCGAAAATGACAATCCTTTTTTCGTTAAATGAATGATGTCCATAAATGGTTGACCCATCCTTGGAGATCAGTGGACGTCATTTGTAGCGTCACCATTAGTTCGTGTCGACTAAGTTGAAACTTGATATTTATGACTATAAGAGTTACCCTAACACATTGAGACCCTATTAATTTTAGAGTGATTAATCCATCGAGGTAAATACCTTATCAGTTTTGAAATCACTTTGACTATGAAAAAGAAAGTGGCATGGTTTATATCACTAACGAAGATAAATAAGTCATATGGTGTCTACTATAGGATAAATATTTCCTCCTTGTTTGTGCAAAGAATGGATGGGCTATAGTATGTTCGGGTCATGCAAAGATGAAACTTTCATGTGACAACTAAAATATTGAGATCACGGTAGAGAGTTTCTATTCCCAAGTTTCAATAGTGGATTTTTGCTCTGAGGTATTTCAACTTTCTTAAATTTCAATAGAGAAAAGTTAGATCTCAGCCCCCGGTCCGGCTTGCATCATGGATAGGTAAAACCCTTGCATATTCATTCCTACAAACCAAGCTCCGCCCATCCTTGAAAGGTTCAAATTCCAACATATTTAATTTATCTCATAAATGTAGAGAATTAAGTAGTATAAGACCGTCCTAACAATATTTACTTGCCTTCAGACCGACAATTTTCTCATAAGTGCATATTAATATCAACTCTTTGCACTGACATCAACTTTCAAACACCCTTGTTTTGATATTCATTTTCTTATTTACAATTATGGTTAATGTTGTAAAGTACTGATTTCAAATTATTATCTAAAGGATTTGAAAAGAAAGAGTAGAGTGAATTAGAGGAAAGGAACAGTTTTCTTTCTAAGTTCAAGAAAGTAAATAACAACAAGAAAACTAGTGTTATGGATATTAAGCTGAAGGGTTGCAAATGTCGAATAGTGAGAGCTTAGTAGTTGTATTTTAGAATCCAACATGCATTATCATATGCTATCAAGGAGAGACATTGAGAAGAACTTTTATACAGTATTTTGCTTGCAAAAGTTTGATGAACGACGAAAAATGGACACAAAAAGAATAAAAATAAAATGAAATGAGAGAATGAAAATAAAATCAAAATGAAAAGATATGCGATGTCTTATTGAAATCCAAATTTTGACTACATTTTGGTCAGGAATGTCCTGGTAATTGCGCTTGCCTTTCCATCAAGGATCAACCAATTTATGGACCAAGGTGGTTCACCGTTGGTTTCCCATGCGAAGTTGTTACTGTAGATGGAACAGGGTGTAAGTTATTATACAAATGGTGCTAATGTAACAACTTATTCACTCTTTTAAAATCCATTAAGATTTGTATTTTCCAGTTGTTAGAGTTTGAATGAAGATCACTCAAAATATGAAAATGATTAGCATTTTTTTGTGTGGATCAATTAAAGATATAAATCAAAATATCATCTAGAGTAAATTTTTGGAGAGCCATTTCCTTTAAATGCATTCTTGATCAGAGTTTCTCAAATCGGTAGTTCATGAACTCAAAACAATAAATTATAAGGAATGCAATCTTTGCAAACCGTGGCTATATTTTTCATGAATTTATTCAAGTCAATCAAACTGATTTTTTTTCAATTGTGTCTATGTATAAAGACCTAAGCAATAGAACAACTCTTCAACCAGTTCTTTTGAGTCATTTGAACTAGTTATGAAGAAGATGAATATGGTTGATATGAAAGTGATCATATGGCTAACCGTTGGTTAACATTTGTGAACCAACTAAGTGTACACGTTTAGGTACGGTTACTCAAACCTAAATGAAATACATTTCATTTGTGTGTGACAAGATAAGTTTCGATCTAACGGTTGAAATATATTATCTTGTATCTAATCAGGTTTTCATCTAACGGTGAATATTGAATGCTTTGTTACCAAGGTAACTCAGATTGCAAACCCTGATTTGAAAACTATATAAGGGGAACTCTAGCAACTGGAAAAACTAATCCCCATACCTCCTGTGTGATACTAGTTGGTTTATCTACAGTCGATTCTTCTTTAACCTTAGGTTTCTTCTCGAAACCCTGTAGGTTAACGACTTAAAGACTTAATTGGGATTGTGAAGCCATACGAAACTACTTATCTTGTAGTTGAGCGATCTGATCTTGCCATTTTCTATCGTCCGATTTCAATTGAATAATTGGATTGAGATTAGATCTCCGATAGGGAAAGATAAAAACAAATCACAAACATCTTCGTCTCATCGTTTGTGATTCCTCAATATCTTGTTTCGCTACCATATGATTAAGATTATTGTGAGGTGATCAATAATTCTTGGTTGTTCTTCGGTAATATAAGTCCGGGTTATTGATTAGTTCATGTTCACCTTGATTTTATCAAAAGATAGAACAAAACTCGTAGGTTCATCTATATGAGACATATTTATCTATTATCGTAGACTTTTCTGAGTGATACAGATTTGTTTACTAAAGTATTCGACTTTGGGTCGTAGCAACTCTTAGTTGTGGATGAGATAAGCTAAGGGAATCAAATGCGTAGTATCCTGCTGGGATCAGAGATGTAAGGAGCGCAATTGTACCTTGAATCAGTGTGATATTGATTAGGGTTCAACTACAGTCCAGACCGAAGTTAGTTTGTAGTAGGTTAGTGTTTGTAGTGGCTTAATATAGTATGGTGTTCAATTTGGAATAGGTCCCGGGGTTTTTCTGCATTTGCGGTTTCCTCGTTAACAATTTTTTTTGTGTCTGTGTTATTCCTATTTCGCATTATATTTTGTTATTTAATTGAAATATCACAGGTTTTGTATTGTATCGATCAATTGTGAAATCCAACCTTTGGTTGTTGATTGGAAATTGATTGTTCCTTGGATATTGGTCTTTGGTACCATCCAATTTTATATCTCTTGTATTTAATAAAGACTCACAGATTTCTATTTGCTTGAGTATAGATCAAATCGAGAGATAGAGATGTTAACTCCTTGATATACTTTTTATTAAGATTGAGTCTGACTATCTAGTTGATTCTCTTAAAAGTATATTAGAGTTAGTTCATACAGATTTCTAATTGAAATATTGGCTGAGGTTGTTAGACCCTCGCTTTTTCAATTGGTATCAGTGCAGGAAAAACTTTTAAAAACCTTATCAGTCTGTGTTTATAATGGTATGACTCTATGGACAGAGGTGCTATCTTAATTAACGTACCACCAGTCTTCGATGGCTCAAATTACTTATGGTGGAAAATTGTTATGCGAGTTTTTCTTCAGGCGCGTGATTTTCAATCATGGGTATATGTTATTAATGGCTATGATGTTCCCATTTTGGCAATAGGTAACGCTACTTTTCCACTTAATATTGGCGAATACGATGCTACTGAGTTACTTTCTGCAAATAAAAACTCTGACGGTTTTAATGCCATCATACATGCCATTACCATAAATCTTTAGCACCATGTGTCAAATTGCACTAGGTATAAAGATACGTGGGATATATTAGAAACCGTATTCGAAGGAAATACCAGTGAAAAGGAAGCCAGACTTCAAAACCTAAATTCCTATTGTGAAAACCTTCGTATGGCAGATGAAGATTCATTTGATGAGTTTAATCACAAAGTGTCTGAAATATTTAATACATCTATTGCATTGGGTAAGACTATTCCTGAAAAGAACATTGTGATGAAAATTCTTAGATCGCTGAATGTAGATACGATTCTAAGAAGATGTTGATGGTGGTTTTTAGACAAAGGGTAAAATCGTAAAAACCAAAATAACCTAATGTCACTGGTGACACATATATTTGAAAATTTAATACATGTAATCAGTAATTAATAGGGATTATTTTTTGAAATTAGGGTTACAACGAGCAAAACCATAATTCATCTCTGTGCCAATGGCAAATCATGTCAGCCACGCCTAGCCCAAGCTAGCCGCGACATGCAAAACGCACTCTACCTTGGCCCTAGCTATGCTAGTCACACCAAACGCGCAAAAGCATGCCAACCATACTAGCCGCACCTATGTGCCAATGGCAAATCATGTCAGCCACACCTATCCCAAGATAGTCGCGCCATGCCAAACGCACTCTGCCTTGGCCCTATCTATGCTAGTCACACCAAACGCTTCAAATCATGCCAACCATTATAGAAGCACCTCCGTGCCAATGGAAAATCATGTCAGCCACACCTAGCCCAATCTAGATGCGCCATGCCAAACGTACTCTGCCTTGGCCCTAGCTATGCTAGTCACATAAAACCCGCCAAATCATGCCAACCATGCTAGCCGCACCTCCGTGCCAATGGCAAATCATGCCAACCACACCTAGCCGAAGCTATCTGCGACATTCCAAACGCACTCTGCCTTGGCCCTAGCTATGCTAGTCACACCAAATGCGCCAAAGCATGCCATGCTAGCCGCACCTCTATGACAATGGAAAATCATGTCAGCCGCACCTAGCCCAATCTAGCCGCGCCATGACAAATGCACTCTGCCTCGGCCCTAGATACGATAGTCACACCGCGCCAAGCCAATCACCCTTACCTTAGCCTTATCCGCGCCATGCCAAAATAGCGGCCACGCCTAAGCTTGCAAATCGTGCAACCTAGGCCAAATTTTCCACGGATGCCATTGTCACATGACAACACGCACGCTGGTAGATTTCCTTACCATGCCGTGGCCCTAATGGCCGAGCATGCCATTGGCACACGCTAAACACGCACGCTAGTATCTTTTCTTACCAGGTCGTGGCCCTAATGGCCGAGCATGACATTGGCACATGCCAAACACGCATGCTGGTAGCTTTTCTTACCAGGCCGTGGCCCTAATGGACGATCATGCCATTGGCACATGCCAAACACGCACGCTGGTAGCTTTTATTACCAGGCCATGGACCTAATGGATGAGCATGCCATTGGCACATGCCAAACACACACGTTGGTAGCTTTTCTTTCCAGGTCGTGACCCTAATGGTCACGCACGCCATTAGCACATCCCAAAACCCTCGTTGGTAGCCTAACTTTCACACAACGTGCAACCTACCACTAAGGCATTCCACACATGCTATTGGCACATGCCACACACGCCACTGAAGGCTCTGGCATTTCCACTTTCACTCAACGTGCAACCTACCACACATGTCATTGGCACATGCCACACATGCCACCGACTGGCTTTGCCACTTTCACTCAACATGCAACCTACCACCAAGGCATTCCGCACATACCATGGGCACATGCCACAAGCGCCACTAGCAGCTCTGGCATTGCCATTTGCACTCAAGGTGAAACCCGCAACAAAGGAATTATGCACATGCCACACGCGCCACTTGCAGCGCCACTTGCACTCAAGGTGCAACCAACACTCGAGACATCAACACAAACTGGGAGATGCTTTCCAGGGTCTTGGTTTGGCGGTCACAGTATGAAGCGTACACTACGCTCACATTAAGAAAGCGTGAAAAGGAATAAAGCGGTCAAATAAGTGAGGAAATAATGGTGAAAACGTTTTCACCCATAAACACCATACGGTTACCACCTCCTTCCATTATTTCACGCTTTACTCTCTTACTTCATGAGGCCAGGGTACTTTTCAATCCCGACTTGTATAAATAGGTCTTACCTATTTCCACCAGACAACAAGTCTCAGTCAGGAGAAAAACACAACACTCTCAGAAAAGGAAACTTTGCCAGCTCTCCAAAAGGCTTTCATCTCTTGCAAGATTCTGAAGCTTTCACTTTATGATACAAGTCGAGATACTACTCTCCCAGAATTATTCTGGTCTCAACACCTTTCTTTGCTTCCCTCCCAAAATCAACCCTTCTCCTCCATTTTGTGACCGAAGCAAGTCTGGAACGGCCATTTCTTGTTTTAGGACGGACTTGTACAGATTGATCTCTCAAATCTAGAAATTGCTCACATGCAGCACATTTTTTTAGGGTTTAAACCAGTGTCTCACTCACCTACCGAATTTACCAAAATCGACAGAAACGATTTTTACCCATAAACAATTGGAGACCACAGCGGGAAAATTGATCTATCAGTTACAATACCAACTCCAACTCCTAATTTCGTTTCTCGAACGTCAATCCCAACATGGTGGAACTCAGTTCTGGAGTGGCTGCCGAGAATACCTACACAAAACACATCCTTGATGTTAGCATCTCTCCCAATAACGTTGTTGCATCACCTACTGACTACAGTAACATCGAATGCACTCCCTCAAGTGTAACACCTCCAATTACCAGGTCCAGAGCCGCTGCCTCCTCTAGTGTCTCTGCACAACCCTCTAATCACGGCAAAAAAAATACCTCTTAGGGTGTCACGCCACCAGGGACAGAGCCGCCGCTGCGGACCCTAATGATTCGTCCATCATGGCGCCTCCGACCAAAAATAAAGTTCCTACTACCCCGCCGATGGGACGAGAGACCGGAGGGACCAGAGGAAGTCGTCCTTATGTCACCATCGCTGATTTGATAGAACGATAAGAGATGCTCGCCAGAGCCCAGATGGATATGGTTTCAACGCATAAGGAGGGACTCGTCTTTCTCAAAACCATAATAGAGCGACTACCACGTGAGTCGCATCCTCCAGAGCCGCTTACGAACATCTCCAACAACCCCGATGCCAGCACCTCAGCAGAGCATGCCTCCACGAATGAGGAAACGCGTGCTAGAATCCTGTTGTAAAGACATCAGCCGTCCAATTTCGTCACGGGAGAAGATCTGGAACAATTTCTTTGCAATCGAATCAAGAATGATGAATTGGACGTGCATCATCACCAACCCCCTTACCCATCCGAAATCCATAGAATCCATCTCCCAGGGGGTTATTTTTTTCCTCAATTTACCATATACGATGGTACCGGGAATGCACATGAGCATGTCTCTCGTTTCCTGGAATCCCTAGGTGAACATGAATATAATCGCGTTCTTCGTTTAAGGGAATTCTCAAAATCACTTACTGAAAGGGCGTATACATGGTATAACAACATCCCACTGAACAACATTCCCAACTGGAGTAGCATGGTCACTGCGTTCTACAAGAAATATTTATTCGTGTTTGAACAAGATACTTTCTCAGACCTCGGCAGAATGTACCAGTGGGATAACGAACATCCGAATGATTTTGTCAAAAGGTTCAGGGTTCAAGCACTCGACTTTCACGACCCAAATATGACCAAGCAACAACTGGTGAACGCATGCATCAATGGTATGGTTCCTATTTACCGCGCCTTGCTAGAGAACTTGTTCTTCCAAACATTCTCTGAACTCCATGAAGCCGCCAGACGATCCGAAACAACAACACCAGTATTACTGTAAAGAACTAGTCCAACTCGAACCGAAGACACGCGTGAAACTCGCGGGAGTAGACTCCTCATCATCAAGCAATTTAATGCCGACTCATTCTCCGTGAACATAGTAAATGAAAGGGGAAAAAGTAAAGCCCCAACTACGAGCCACCAGCCAAAACGTAAAGCGCCGGCACAACAGGAACCCCCGCCACGAAAGACCGTCGCTAAAAATCCCATGCAGCATCATGAGACCGAAGGAAATACCCTTGATTTCCCGTTTCCCATCGAGGAGGTGATTGACCTCCTAGAAGCCTGGGTTCAAGATGATGTTATCAGACTACCACCTCCCAGACGTCCACCAACGGAGGATGAGATGGCGAACACCAAGTACTTCCATTACGACAGGTTCGTTCACCACCCGACCAACGATTGCAATAGACTAAAGCATATTTTCAAAGGAAGGATAGAAGCGGGAAAACTCCAACTAGGAGACGAAAGAGTGCATCGAGACCCACTCCCAATAAGAAACTGCGGGTCCTCCGGGGATTCCGTTCACGAGACTGTACAATCCATGATGCAACATGTATGCAAAATTCTATATCTTTCCAAGGTGCAGCGCCAAGATATTTTCGCATCTCTCAATCGCATTGTATCCGGCAAATGACTTTTTCTCTCCTCGAAAACCATGCTAGGGGCCCAAGATTTCCAAACAAGCGGAACCAAAAATGAGAACTGGGGACTGCTGACCACGTCCCGTTTAAGAGGTAACGAATTTGATGACACGCTCATCGACATGTCCTCTGAACACAACATCATTACTTTCAAGACACTAAAGGCAGTAGGATTTACAAAACAGGACGCTACTTATTCCTCGTCCGTGATTAAGAACTTGAGAGGGGAAGATTTGAACGCACATGGCTACATCAACCTAGATATCAAGATGGGAGACACTATAACGCATAAAAAATTCCACATTGTCAAATAATAAGACCATGACATGATATTGGGACGCTTATGGGTGATCGACAACAAAGCAAAATTGGATGTACACCCTCTGCCGACGTCCACGCCCAATGGAATTTCCAACAAACCATCCCACTGGTTCTAGCAACAACGAACTATCTAAGGAACCCAGACACCAAGAGAGGACCCGTTGGCGCTAGCTCATGGTTTTCAAATGCAAGTAAGTCTGACCGAGCAACCTTTTCTGCAACCAGTCATTCCTTCCCCCATTCCGTCATGCGGACTCATCGCGATTACTGGCACGAACGCTGTCAAGAAATGTGAATGGGGAGATGGACCATTTAAACACTTTGCAAGAAGCTTGGAAACTTCTATTGAAACCAATGAAGTCAAGACTCAAACGGTTCCACGTCGTCTGAACCCGTTTTCGATCGGAGATGTAGTGGTTAAGGAAAGCTTGTTTCAAGTTGGGGGGATGACAGTAAAAATGGCTATTCAGACTGATTCGTCCAATGGAAGAGAAGACAAGCTATATATCTGGTGGCGGATACCCTTTTGGTAGGATATTGCTAGCTCATCAACGCAGACATACCTGAAGGCGTGATAATTCACTCGCGATGGATCAGGGACTCTAATCCCTAAAATGATGTACTTCCCAGTCACTCCCTCTTTTAGTATTTCCTTTAACAATTCCTCTTAATAGTTGTACTCCCCCAAGATGAATATACCGTTTGTATTTTTCCTTGGGGATTCCCTTCTCCGTCAGAAAAAAAAAAGAGCATAAATACATCTCTTTCCAAACAAGTTCTTCAAATATCAGATAAACCCAGAAAACCATTGCAGAGCCATCATACCAAAACCTCTTTCAAAAAATATATATAAAGCAAAATGTTGACTGATGAAGAAGAAGGTAAAGATGAGTTTACGAAAAAAAAAAAACATCAGGGGAACTAAGCAGCTAACAGAAATAAAAAAAGGGAGGAACTAGCCCTCGAAGGATGGAGCACAAGTCCCATCAGTCAAGGCTATCTTCAAGCACTTTCCCCAGCAATCCCTTGGGAAACATAGGTTCTATTCAACGGTGTTAGTAGGATCAAACTCAACATCCCATCCCGAAGCAACCACAGCAACATCAGTGTCCTCCCCGACGACCAGTCCAACATACACCATCATGACCCCTCTGGTATCACCAACGACACCTTTGGCATCAACTTCAAAGGCTATTTCGCTTCCGTCAGATGCTCCTTCGAATTTTTTCTCATTGACACTTCGAAGAAAGTTTTTTTATTCATCCGCATCAAAATCAAGAACCATAGCACTCTCCTCCAAGATTTTCACACGTTCGTCTTTCCATCGCTTCGACCTAGAAATAGTTCGATCCTCCCCATACCCGGACCGAGGAAAGTCTTCGCCGCAATGAAGCTTCTCAATATGCCAAGACTCTTCCTCGTTCTCCCCCCCCCCTCCATGCTCACAGAACCCAAGAAAGTCCGAACATGCGCATGTTCTTCATGGGGGTAGATGGATGGGAGGTCCTTGATGATTTCACTAGATTCATGGAACAGAGATTCAATCCCAACCAGTGCCTCCTCAAGAGAAGAAGATCAATCTCTGCCAATTCTGAAGTCCTTCTCCGAAAATTTAAAGGCGTGGCCATCCCTGGAGGGTCCCATCATACACTGCAAAAATGGGGAAAATGATCAAGTTCCATCTTATCCCGAATAACCCTAGTCGAGGTGCTCTTGCAAGAATCAGGCCTCGCGCCTTCACCTGGAGAATCTGGAGGTTTAGAGGATGATTCATCTCTGGTTAAAGAAAGAGACTTAACAAGAAGAAACTTTTCTCAAACAAGGGAGACAGTACAATTGCGTTGGGTATGAATATGGAACCTTAAAAAAGGAAAGGAAGCAATGAGGGACATAACACTTCCAGATTTTAGCATGGATAATGCCCTGATTGAAGCCGTGCGTGAGGGAAGGAAAAATAAGGAAACTTTGATATCTGTAGAAATACCTACTCCCTCCTTGTTTATACCGGTCCCACCAATTACGCCCAATCTCCCAAGCTGAACCGGTCCCACCAATTGCGTTAACTTCCCAATGACCGCCCAAGTCGCGCCAGCTAGCAAAATCATCTTCCCTACCTTGCGCCGGCCCCATCATCTAGCACGATCAGCTTCCCCACCTTGCGCCGGTCCCACCAGCTAGCACGCTCGGTTTTCTAACTCGCATCAACTTCTCTATGCCGCCCAGTTTCCTGTCTCTCAATGATGTGTTCTTCCCAATCGTGCCAGCCTCCCGATTTGTGCAAAACTGCTAGAGGTAAGGATTCCAAATCCTATCTAAAAAAAGGTCAGACAAGCCTCCTCAATTCTCTTTACGATTTACTGCTGATAGTTTGTGACCATCTTATGCTTACCTCGCAACAAAGCTCATGTTCCGAGCTAGCAGGGGACTGAATGTTGATGGTGGTTTTTAGATAAAGGGTAAAATCGTAAAACCCAAAATCACTTAATGTCACCGGTGACACATTTATTAGAAAATTTAATACATGTAGTCAGTAATTAATAGGGGGTATTTTTTCAAATTAGGGTTACAACGAGCAAAACCATAATTTATATCCGTGCCAATGGCAAATCATGCCAGCCACACCTAGCCCAAGCTAGCCGCGCCATGCCAAACGCACTCTTCCTTGGCCCTAGATATGCTAGTCACACCAAACGCGCCAAAGCATGCCAACCATGCACTACAAGAAAAACAGTCTATAGTAGCACCACCTGTTTGAGTGATGTTGGAAATGAGCGATAATAACATTGAGTGAAGTTGGCCAGCAGCAACTGTAATTAGCTGGACTGCGGGAACAACGAGCATATCTAGAATGCATCAATCGCGATCATCTGGAATGAAGCAACAATAAAAAAAGTTCCACTGCAGCAGCTGCGTCCAGCTGTATTGCAGGAACTGCGAGCAAGGCTGGACTGCATCAGCTGCGATCAGCTGGAATGCAGTAGCAATGAACAAAGTTCCACTGCAGCAGCTGCGTTCAGCTGGACTGCAGGAACTGCGAGCAAGGCCGGACTGCATCAGCTGTAATGCATCAGCAACGAACAAAGTTCCTCTTCAGAAGATGCGTTCAGTTGGACTGAAGGAACCGCGAGCATGGCTGGACTGCATCAGCTGCGATCAGCTGGATTGCAGCAGCAACGAAAAATAGTCTATAGCAGCACCACCTGTTTGAGTGTATGTGGCAAAATGTTTATATTGCTACACTTTCATCTTAATATGGCAAAAACCTGATTCTAGACACATGAAAATAGCTGGCGAGGCAAAATATTGGGTTTTTTCCACACCAAGCTTAGATGTGCGGATGTGCGGCAAGAAACAATGTAGGTGTGGAAAAATCGTAATAATTTATTTTCCATTATATATTAATTATTATTATATATCGTAAAAAGGAAATTTGTTTATGTACGAAAAGAGTCAAAGTCCACTCTTTCACCACGTGCATATCCCCCTCCATCCTCACTTTCTCTCTTTAGCCTCTTGTATTCCCTCTCTGGCTCTCTCCATTTTTCTTATCCAACATTCTGAGATCTAACATGTAAACAAAAATTTATCATTGTTTGGGTGCTGCGATTAATCTTTTGGGAAGGAAGAAAGCTTTCGAAGTTACCCATGATTCTTTTTGGTCTTGCGCGCAAAGTTTTTTGTTTGATTCAAGATTTGAGGTTAGTGAAAAACAATTTAATCTTTAAAATGATTTTAAAATCTTAAGGAGTCATTTAATTGAGATCTATAATTAGGGGTTGCGATCACGTAATTGTTTTCCCTTTGTTTCTCTAGATTGATAATGGGCTAACCTTTGGGGTTTTTTCATTCGTTTTCACTTCTTAAACTATAGTCTAGTCTGATAGACTCGTTGATTTTACGAGCCCGAGGGAATACTACTAATGAAGTTTGGAATGTTTCCGGGACAAGGTATTGATCTTCCAAAATTAAAATCTATTGGGTATGATTTAGAACGATATTTGATTATGAAAATAACTATGTTCCTTGAATATTGATTTTGCAGGAGGAGAGAACAAGATCAGAACAAGTTGATTTTGCAGGAGGAGAGAACAAGATCAGAACAAGTTGATTTTTTGATCAAAGTATAGACCATGTATATGTACCAAATTTGTATATGAAATAAAATAAATCAACAAATTCACAATTTTGTCCTCATTATTTTCTGTATAAAATTTACCGAATGATTTAAAATTAGAAAAAATTAATAAAATTAATTACGATTGTTATCATGAATATAAAAAAATGGTAATAAATATTTTGACCCATTAATGCGGTAACGTATTTATTTAAATAAAATAAAATTTAAAAAAAATATATAAATAGAAAAGAAAACATTTTTGCCTCATGTTTTAGCCTCACCAATGGGTGCAGCAAAAAAACATATCTATTGCCGCAGTGCATCTTAGGTGTGGGGATAACTTCTTGTCACATAGTTTCTTGCCACAGGGTGTGGAAAAAAAAATTGTGTGGAAAAATGATATTGCAACACAAAATACGGGTTCTTGCCACACAAAAAGCATGTTGCAGTACACTCATTTTCTTGTAGTGACGCTAGCCGCACCTCCGTGCCAATGGAAAATAATGCTAGCCACACCTAGCCCAAGCTAGTCGCGCCATGACAAACGCACTCTGCCTTGGACCTAGCTATGCTAGTCACACCAAACGCGCCAAAGCATGCCAACCATACTAGCCGCACCTCCGTGCCAATGGCAAATCATGCCATCCACACCTAGCCCAAGATAGACGCGCCATGCCAAACGCACTCTGCTTTGGCCCTAGCTATGCTAGTCACACCAAACGCGCCAAAGCATGCCATGGTATCCGCACCTCTGTGCCAATGGAAAATCAAGCCAGCCACACCTAGCCCAAGCTAGCCGCGCCATGCCAAACTCACTCTGCCTCGGCCCAAGCTACGCTAGTCACACCGCGCCAATCCAAGCACCCTTATCTTAGCCTTAGCCGCGCCATGCAAAAATAGCGCCCACGCCTAAGCTTGCAAACCGTGCAACCTAGGCCAAATTAGCCACGCATTCTATTGTCACATCCCAACAAACACGCTGGTAGCTTTTCTTACCAGGCCGTGGCCCTAATGGCCGAGCGTGCCATTGGCACATGCCAAACACGCATGCCATTGGCACATGCCACACACGCCACTGGCAGCTATGGCGTTTCCACTTTCACTCAACATGAAACCTACCACCAAGGCATTCCGCACATGCAAAAAGCGCCACTAGCAGCTCTGGCATTGCCATTTGCACTCAAGGTGCAACCCACAACATAGGCATTCCGCACATGCCACACGCGCCACTTGAAGCTCCTCTTTCACTCTAGGTGCAACCAACACTCGAGACATCAACACAAACTGGGGGATGCTTTCCAGGGTCTTGGTTTGGCAGTCACAACATGCAGCATATACTACACTCATATTTACAAAGCGTGAAAAGGAATAAAGCGGTCAAATAAATGAGGAAATAATGGTGAAAACATTTTCACCCATAAACACTATACGGTTACCACCTCCTCCAATTATTTCACCTTTTAATCTCTTCCTTCATGAGGCCAGGGTACATCTTAATCTCGACTTGTATAAATAGGTCTTACTTATTTCTACCATACAACAAGTAGGTCAGGACAAAAACACAACACTCTCAGAAAAGGAAACTTTGCAAGCTCTCCATAAGGATTTCATCTCTTTCAAGCTTCCGAATCTTTCACTTTATGATACAATTCGATATACTACTCTCTCAGGATTATTCAGGTTTTAACACTTTTCTTTGCTTCCCTCCCCAAATCAACCCTTCTCATCCACTTTGTGACCGAAGCAAGTCTGGAACGGCTATTTCTTGGTTTAGGCCGGACTTGTACAGATTGATCTCTCGAATCTAGAAAGTGCTCACGTGCAGCACATTTGTTTAGGGTTTAAACCAGTTTCTCACTAACCTATAGAATATACCAAAATCGGGAGAAATGATTTTTACCCATAAACAGAAGCATACCATCATTAAGGGAAATAACCTTGATAATCTCTCCAGCAATACGTTTCTTGGGAATCTTAAGATCTTTGATCACGAAAATTCATCCAAATCTAAGGATATTTTTCCAAAGCATCGAAAGACACAAACTTGATAAAAGAAAAACTGTGTATATCTCTAATGACGATCACTCCGAGACTAATTCATCCGATGAAGATCTTGAAAAATCGGTCTCGATGATCACAAGATAGTTTAGGGACCTTCTATTGAAGAGAAGTAAATGGTTATCCAGAGATAAGCCAAAAGCATCAGTAAAACCTCATAATCGTATTCCTCCTAAAAATAGGGACACATATGAAACTGATGACAAGGATATGCCTCAGTGATTTAAGTGTAAAGGTTTTGGTAATTTTGCAAATAACTGTCCAAATCGTAGAAAATACACTGGGAAGAAAGGTTTTGCTGCAACTCTTGATGAGATGTCTGATAATTATGATTCTGATGAAGAAAAAAAATCAAGTGTTGATCTTCTATGTGAAAATATTAATTTTGATAATTGTAGCAATACATATATCAATCTTGAAAATCTTGTAGAAGAGAACCCAATCAAGATGGAGGAATCAATTGACCCTTCTTTTGGAAACTCTATGATTAATGTTTCAGGATCTACTTTGTGCCTAGCATCTTGTGTTTCATAGGCGCCTGAATCATCTTATGTGTTGACATGATCCTATTGTTCCCTCAAGTGTCATGAACTTTCAAAGTGTTTGAAGTACAAACATAAGATGAGATATGTCAACAAGATTTAACGGAGCGTAGATCGTCTAGCTACCAAGCTTAAGCTCACGGAGAAAACAACTGAGGTATGTAATATCTTATCTTCCTTGAAGAAAGTAGTATCCAAAGATAGATTTAGACTATTAGAGAGGAAAACATGGTCTAAACATACGGAAAGGCAAGGATCCATGAATTCCAACCAAAAGGGTCATGGTGGACAGATTGGTGTTCTCCACAACACAACCTGATTGTGTTATCTATGTGCATCTTGTATCATGTGCCTGTTTAAAAGAGACAAGATCTTGCACACCTCGGGCTTTAAAATAAAAAATCTTTTTTTTTCTATCTTTGTGTTCTTTGGTTTTTTGGAATTCCTTCATATCACTGTTGATATTGGAAAGGTCATGTTTGCCATAAAAAGAGGGTTATGAGAAACAATTCCACTCTTTATAGGGTTGTGAGTTATGCGTACACAAACCTTTTTATAGGTTTAAAAACCCTACATTCATTTGTCCTTCTCTGATACTCTTTATATCTTAAAACTGCTTGTTGAGGTTTGATTGTGAATTCCTCTCACAAAATTGTGCTTGTACGGAAACTCCAAGCATAATGTATTATCATGGGAAATATGTAAATATGATTGTGTTTGAGGGTGAAAATAGTTTCCGCTGATTTCGGTAATTTCGGGTGTATGGGTGAGAAACAAAATTAAACCCTAAATAATGTACTGCAAGGGAGTACTTTAGATTCGAAAGATCAATCTGTACAAGTCCGGCCTAAACCAAGAAATGGCCGTTCCAGACTTGCCTCGGTCACAAAGTGAATGAGAATAGGTTGGCTTTGGGGAGGGAAGCAAAGAAAGTGATGAGACCAGAATAGTTGATTTCAGGAAGAGTATTTGTTTTCTACGACTTGTATCAGAAAGTGGGAAGCTAACAAATGTAAGGCTAGCAAATATTTTATGAATGTTGGATGCTCCTGACTGAACTTGTTGTTCTTTGGAGATAAGTAAGATCTATTTATACAAGTTGAAGTGAAACATACTCTGGTCTCATTAAGGAATGGAAAAATGGGTGAGTAAATGGGAGTAGGTGGTAACGTTAATGCATGGAATTGATGTTCCATAAAAAGGATCATTTCACCATTAAATATCTGTATTTACTAATAACCTCATTTTTATGACACTTCCTTATGACGGGCGTAGTGTACGCCGCACGCTGTAAGCTTCCAAACCAATACCCAAAGTGGATCCCCTAGTTTGTGATATGTGTTGATGTCTCGAATATTTTTGTGAAAAACATGTAGCATATTGTTGTTGCATGAAAAGTAAAGCTTGGGAGACTTGCTAGATTGGTGACCTTCGACGGTCGAGATTTTGCATCTTAAGAAGAAATGTTATCGTTGATCGTCGCACACTTTCGTTTTCTGGCGGCCGTATAGGGAAGGCCAGCATGGTGGCACGACTAGGTTAGCATGCCTCGGCATGGTTTGGCGTGGCCAAATTTAGGGTTTCGGGCCAAAGGTTACCATGTGTTGTCTGGTAACCTTGGATGGCTAAGATTTTCTCCTAGGATTGAAGGGATACCATTGACAATCACACGCCTTCATTTCGGTAGAAGGATAGGGAAGGCCAGCGTGGAGGCGTGGCTATGTTGGCATACCATTGGCATGGCATGCCTTGGCGAGGTTTGGCATGACCAAACTAGGGTTTCGGTCCAAAGGTTACCATGTGTTGTTTGGTAACCTTAGATGGCTAGGATTTTCTCTTAAGATTGAAGGGCGACCATTTATTGTCGCATGCATTCATTTTGGTAGCCGCATAGGGAAGGCCAGCATGGTGGTGCGGCTAGGTTGGCATGCCATGCGCAGTTTGGCGTGACCAAACTAGGGTTTCAGGCCAAAGGTTACCATGTGTTGTCTGGTAACCTTGGATGGATAGGATTTTCTCCTAGGATTGAAGGGTGACCTTTGATTGTCGCACAACTTCGATTTAATAGCCGCATAGGGAAGGCCATCATGGTGGCGCGGCTAGGTTAGCATGCCTTGGCATGACCAAACTAGGGTTTCGGGCCAAAGGTTACCATGTGTTGTCTGGTAACCTTGGATGGCTAGGATTTTCTCCTAGGATTGAAGGGAGACTGTTGATTGTTGCACGCCTTCGTTTTGGTAGACGCATAGGGAAGGCCAGCATGGTGGCGCAGCTAGGTTTGCATGTCATTGGCATGGCATGCCTTGGCGATGTTTGGCGTGACCAAACTAGGGTTTTGGGCCAAAGGTTACCATGTGTTGTCTGGTAACCTTTGATGGCTAGGATTTTCTCCAGGGATTGGAGGGAGACCATTGATTGTCGCACGCTTTCGTTTTGGTAGCCGCATAGGGAAGGCCAGCATGGTGGTGCGGCTAGGTTGGCATGGGGCCAAGGCAAGGTACGGCTGACATATTGTGGCCAAGGGTTTGGAATGCCGTTGGCACATGGTGTGTCTAGCATGGCTAGGGCCAAGGAAAGGTGCGTTTGTCTTTGCATGATGGGGCCAAGGGTTTGGCATGCCGCTGGCACATGGTGCAGCTGGCATGGATAGGTCCAAGGCAAGGTGCGTTTGGCTTGGCATGGTGGGGCCAAGGGTTTGGCATACCGTTGGTACATGGTACGGCTAGGATGGCTATGGCCAAGGCAAGGTGCATTTGGCTTGGTATGGTGGGGCCAAGAGTTTGGCATGCCGCTGGCACATGGTGCGGCTAGCATGGATAGGTCCAAGGCAAGGTTCGTTTGGCTTAGCAGGGTGGGGCCAAGGGTTTAGCACGCCATTGGCACATGGTATGGCTAGCATTGCTAGGGACAAAGCAAGGTGGATATGGCTGGAATGGTTTTCCATTGGCATAATGGTGCAACTAGCATTGTTGGAATACCTTGGCGCAGTAGATGTGGCTGGCATGGTTTGCCATTAGCACAGTGGTGTTTGCAAAGTAGTGCGGCTAGCATGGTTGGCATGCCTTGGCGCGGTAGATGTGGCTGGCATGGTTTTTCATTGGCACAGTGGTGCGGCTAGGATGGTTGGCAAGCCTTGGCGCGGTAGGTGTGGCTGGCACGGCTTTCCATTGTCACATAAGTGTGGATAGCATGGTTGGCATGGCTTGGCGCAGTAGATGTGGATGGCATGGTTTGTCATTGGCACAGTGGTGCTTCTAGCATGGTTGGAAATCCTTGGCGTGGTAGGTATGGATGGCACGTCTTTCCATTAGCACCGGGGTGCGGCTAGCATGGTTGGCATGCCTTGGCGCGGTAGATGTGACTGTCATAGTTTTCCATTGGCACAGTGGTGCGGCTGGCATGGTTGGCATGCCTTGGCGCGGTAGATATGGCTGGCATGGTTTGTCATTGGCACAGTGGTGCGGCTAGCATGGTTGGCAAGACTTGGCGTGGTAGGTGTGGCTGGCACGACTTGTCATTGGCATAAGCTTGTGGCTGGCATGGTTGGCATGCCTTGGCGCGGTGGGTGTGGCTGGCATGGTTTGTCATTAGCACATGTGGCGTGGGAATAAGTTTTTTGGCCTATCAAAACCCTAATTAGTAATTAATAATAAAAAAAGGTACCCTGGTAATTTTCTCGCAGACATATTAAAGGGTTCAATAAATGCGTTTAAGTCCTGTGACATCGCTGTCTGACTAGGGTTTTACTAATTTACCCCTAAGTTAAAAAAAAAACCATCAACAGATCGTTAAGCCATCAATCACTAAGTAAAAAGAGAAGTCTCAATTGTCTTCAACTTTAAAAAGAAAAAGATGAAATGTGAGGAAGCCAAGAGTTGTTCCTTCAAACTCTCAGAAGTTTTCAGATGTTCTTGAGGAGTTGAAGAAGGAAAGAAAGGAGATTCAACAAATAAAGTCTTGTGTTTTAAGATCACAGGAAATTCAGAAGGCCCTGGTTCGACGTCATCTGCCAAGAAGGTTTATTGGTATTGAATCTTTCCTTCATGAACCATATGTTTCAATGTCTGTTGACGACAAGGAGTTCGGGGATGACAAAGAATTTTTTCAAAGATCTTAATATCTAGGAAGTATTCTTATGAGAATTTTATTCTTGTGTTTTTAGGAAGAATAACTAGAGTTTAGAATAGCCATTATTGTGATTACACATAGCTATGTCCAATATTTTTTATCTTTGCTTTTTAGATTTATTTATTTAAACTCTAAAACTGTTTGGAAGATGATTTTTGCTGTATTAATCTTTATGGTTTTATATATTACAATATGTTATAGGATAAGTATGTTTGCGTCCGTGAACTATTATTGTCCCATACGATGTCAAAAGTTATCTCTTTTATATGTCGACATGCAAGTATTGATACAAGATCGATGAACCTTTGACAAACAAAAGTTAAGCCTATTATGTCATTTACTGACGAAAGATAGGTGAAAATATTTTGTTACCAAGGATTGTGTCTATTATATGTCATTGTGAAAATAGTGAAGGAAAATAGAATGAATCACTTGAAAATTACTTATAAGCTAATAGTTTGTGTGAGATATCTATTATCGTCTTCTAAGGATAACTCCAGAATAATAGGTTAAAATATTATATTGTTTATAAGAGTGCTAATTTTGATTGAGTTATCTTTCCAGCTTACTTCCACTGCATCGTTGTCATGGGTACGATGGATGTTTACAAAGAGTTAGAGATAGAATATCTCCGAACTTGATCCACAGAGTAATTTGGGATGGTTGTAATAGGGGAGAAGTGACATTCAGATCTGTGAGCATTCAAGATCTCTCCAACAGATAGAGTCAGACGTTGCGTGGTTGTGGGAAGAACATATTCTGCCAAACGAGCGTGGTTAACATGGAAGTTATTTCATGGGAGAGTTTCCACAAACGATGTTGGGTAAAGTTAGGGTTAAACTCTATTCTAGGCATCGTTTAATAATTTAATTGATCAAACGAATCTTCATCAGCCACACGAAGATTTTCCCAGTAATAATTTAGGTTTTGAATCCTAGCTTATTTCTCTGAGGTATCTCCTTCAAATGCGGAGAATCTTTAGACTTAGTTCATGATGTCACATGGTGCTCAAGATCTGGGCTTATGGCATGGATAATAGTGTTTAACTCGTCAGAATTATGCTTGCAACACTTATCTCGGTGTCACTATATTGTCCTAATGGATTCACAATAATATTTCCGTCTCTCATAACTGTCAGCGCATCGTATCCAATAACTACAAGTTTCCATGTCTCAAAGTCACAGGCTTGTGAAAAGGAACGCATAGCAAATTTCCACCATAAGTAATTTGTGATATCAAATGCTGGCAGTACATTTATCGATATTGCAGTATTTTCCATATAGTCAGACTACTTCAAACACATACTTGTTAGGTCTTAACGTGTTTGGCTGCTCTGATACCAATTGAAAATACAGGGGTACCAAAATACACCGCCACTTTTTTTAGGCAATATGTATGGAAAAGCTCAATAAAACTCCGAGAGTAAACTCAATCAAGGACTAGTATAGAGAGTTATATATCCCTCTCTTGTGATTAAAACGTTTACATAAATAAGTCCGTGAACTTATTCACAAAGAAATTACTTGGACGGTACCAAAGACCAACTATCCAAGAATCAATCTAGTCGTATCCAATAAACTAGGTCAGATGTATCTACTATGATTGAACAACGTACAACCTGTGATATTTCAAGTATAAAGATGGACAATGTAATGCGAAAAATAAATAACACATACACCAGAAGTTTTGTTTCCTAGTCCAGAATTGAACACAAAACTATATTAAGCCGCTACAGACACTAGCCTACTCCTAATTCCAATTAACTTCAGAATGGAATATAGTTGAGCCCGAAAAGGTATCCACCGATTAAGATACAGTCGTTCTCCTTACGCCTCTTTAATCCCAGCAGGACTCCACGCAATTGATTCCCTTAGATGACGTCACACCAACTAAAAGTTTTTTCAACTCAATTGAAGACTTTGAACCAATCTTCCTCCCACAGATTAATCCTATTCATATTATTTCCTTTTACAATCAAATAGTTTGATTAAAGGTGATAAAAATCGATAAAAATAGATAAAGTCTAGCTATACTCAAAATCCGCACTTATGCAACCCAAAGTGTAGCCTAGATTATTATTCACCTCACAAGTATAAAACCCGTGGAACCAACAAATTTTGATACAAAAAGAACTTTGGTGATTTCTATCTATCTTGATCGATGGAGAAAGCTCAAAAAACAATCAATATCAGGATACTCGAGTTATAAAGGAAAGATAATTGGACCTGGCTTCACGAATCCCTATGAAGGCTCTAAATAACACCAAAAAGTAGTGTCGGGATTCAAAGATCCCAGTTGCTTGAAGTTCCCATTTTATAGACATTCAATGCATAGGTTGCTTTAGGCTTGAGCTAAGATAGCTTTGGAACCAAGCAATCAATACCCACCCTTAGATGAATATTTGAAACTGGTGTACATAAGCAAGATATACACTTTGGTTAGGTGAAACCGTAACAGAACCGTGTACAAAGACTATGTTCAACATGGTAAGACGAAACTAGCCGATTTAAACTTAAAATCTTAATACTCATTTTCATGAACACTTAAGACATTAATCTTGAGTCAGAATCATCTGATCAAATAAGTCTAATGTTTTTAGAGAATTAATCAAATGAAATTATCTCGTAGAAATAATTTAATAATCGACATGGTTAGTAAATGCACCGAGTACAAATACATAGTCGTTCATGACTCAGGTCAGTCAGGGTACGTGTACTGGTTTATAAACATTTAACCAAACCAAGTTTCGAAATCAACATACCCTTTAAAGTATGCGTACCAGTTTGGAAACCTTAATTCTATGACTGCTTCCGGAGTCTACAAAATTATTTTGGTTTGCATACCGGTTTGGGTACTGAAACCGAGTTCAAGAACAAAAAACTATTTTGGTTTGTGTACTGGATTGTAAACTAACCAGCTTCAGCAACCATAGTTCCTAAATGGGTTGCATACGAGTATGCATACTGATCCGATTCATGAGTTGAACATGTTTTCATATGATATACATAATAATGTGTGTACCACCAATATGTTAGTCGATATATAGATACTAAGCTACGTGTAAGAATACATGTAATACGGGTTCAGACTTATAACATTTTTCCCAGTTTGTAAGACTAATAACACTGTCTTGTATCCGAATCTATATCAGTTCTATGTTTCTCTCTAAATCGATTCAAAACATTCCTGAATAACATCAATGACACATATAACTGTTCCAGGCTATTTTCGAATGATAAAACTTGAATCATGATTTTGATTACGAAAAATAAATTATCCTTAACCGAAATTCATCAAGTATGAACAAATATTCATTAAGCTTAGTCATTATATTTCGAGAACTATTTATCAAGATAAACTTGACTCGGAATTCTTTTCTATGCATAATAGTCTAATTAGTTATGAGACATCATCTCAATGATAGAAAAGTGAATATAACTTGAGAAATGGGTGGTTCAGACTTCACTTACCACTTGTTGATGAAGTTCTCCAAAAGCTTCGGCTGATCTCCGCATACAAACGGTAGAATGCAATGATGACTGCCGTGATCCTCTGTTCTCAACTACATTTTTATCCTAGTCCGAGACTTCATTAATTGTAGACTAGAAATCAAGATAGAGTTTTGACAACTAGATTTGACAACAAGTTTGAGGCAGCAACACTTGTGAGTTCGACCTAAGAATGCTATAACAATTATAAACCCTGGTTAGTGACTCTTCCATTACGTTTATTTTCTTTGTTTTTATTCTGTTAAAAATCAGAAATCCGTATCTGGTTGGTTACTTGATCAAGAATATTGATTATAGTATTGCCATGCTCCCTATGGGTTCGACCTATGCTTTCCTTTGTCTACTAGTTAGACACCGTGCGATTGCGGTTATTATATGTTTGTTTCAAATCCAATCAGTAGATGATTATAATTCTTCGTAGGATGGTGATAATTTCGCATTACGTGGGTAATGATGGGTGGTAATATAGAAAATATAGGTTGAGGGACACATTCAAGGATTTGGGTAACATCTCCTTTTTGTTGCCTAGTGCCTGTGCGCTGCCAAGATTCAAGACTATTGGGCTGGTTCCCCTTCACGTTTGCGCAGGCCCACAAGGGTTTGGATTGCATATATGGATTTGGAAGAAACTAGGGATGGAAATTTGCCCCACCCAAACCCATCCCTGTGGGGACCCGCCCCTATGGGTTAGGGTTTTACCCGTATAAACGGGGAACGGGGCGGGGTACGGGGAATCCCCGAAAGTAGTATGCTGGGATGGGGTGGGGATGGTATTCAAGGTCCCCGCCCCATACCCGCCCCATTGCCATCCCTAACTGGAGGTAGATTTGTAAGTATCCAACGTAATCGACTTCATCCAGAAACACTGGAAGCTCTGATGTGCATTCACGATTGGATGTGGGATAAGATGAAAGGTAAAAGAATATTTGTTGAAATAAAGCAATTTTTACGTTTAAATACTTTATTATTATGTGATATATTTTCTTTATATTTCAGTGCGTGGATTAAATCTGAACGGGGAATTTTTTGGGAAGGTAATGAAGAAGACCATGATGACATGATTAACATGGAGGAAAATAGTTAATAATGAAGATTAAAGAACCATAATACTTAATTGTGGATCAATTGTTTGCTTTATTTTTCAGTTTTAGTTGATTATTATAAACTTAAAATTATAGAATGCACTGCTTAGGTTATTATTATTGTTGTTTGAACCTTTATAATTATTTTTAAATTATTAGTATTTTAAGTGTAATGTTATGGTAACCCATGGGAAACCCATCCCCTACGGGGATTCCCCATACCCGTCCCCGCCCCATTCTTACGGGGAACGGGTAGGGGATGGGTTTTGGTTTTTTGAACGGGGTAGGGGATGTAATTCAAGGTCCCCGCCCCATACCCGCCCCATTGCCATCCCTTGAAGAAACCCTAGAGCTAGGTCATCTGAAGAAAAAACAATATATTTGATCTTCGCGCCATCGTAACCTATAATTCAAGGCACTTGCAGCTGAGATGATTGGTCTGAGCCGATTTACTAGTTACGGAGCGGTAGCAGAAGTTGATTCTTCCTGGAAAAGAATATGTGATGATTACAACGGGGCTCGATCTAAATCTCCGCGGCGACTTGTCGAAATTTTTGATCTTGAAGATAAACTTTGTCAAATAATTAAAAGGCTCAGAGATATGATACCTGATTGTTATTCTGGCTTGTTAAAGCTCAAGGCTTTTCGATCAATGGTTGATTTATTAGGTGATGGTGGATGCGATACTGTTGTTGGTAGAGATGTTCTTAGTTTATTTAAAGAGCTAACTAAAGAAGATCAAGATGGAATGGCTAAATTATTCGTTGATTTGTTACTAACATACAATCCTTTGCCTATATTTGTTTGTTGTCTTATTAGGCTATCTGACGATTCTGCAAACGATGAGGTTGTTTCCAGTACATTTGGTATTATGGTGAATATGATCATCCATCGACCATCTGTTGCAGATAGTTTGATTGGGGAAACCCAACTGTGTAAGTGGATTATGGACAAACTCCAAGATGATATATGTGATGATAATAAAAGGGCTGCTGCAGCAATATTAAGGATTCTTTTGGAATTCAGTGGAAAAAAACAGATTAAATTGGGGGGAATGAATGTTAAACAGGCTGTTGTAAAAACTATTTTTCCTTATGCTTCCTCTACTTGTTATCCGTCTTTCTTGGATAAAGACATGCTTAATCATTTGTGTGATTGTTTATATTGGTTGTTAGAGCCTGTTCCGAATGAATGGATGTTTCCTGATGCAGGAGGAGTTGAATTAATGGTTTCTATTATAAAGAACGAGAATTTGGTTTATTTTCATGAGTATGCAATTGAAATGCTTAAAATTGCACTTACGACTTGTAAGAAGTTCGTGGATGCTGCCTTCCCAACTTCCACGGGTGAAGTAAGTCTCTTATCTTCCCTTTGCAATCCCTAATACCAAATACATTGTTCATTGTCTGTTCCTTCTCGCGTATTTTTGTAACCTGAATCTGCATGACTTCATATGACCTGTTTCTAGTTCTTATATATATATATATATAATACACTGACTGAAGTGATTTAGGTATGTAGCTTTAGGTTGTGGTTACAAATAGAAAAGTTTAGTTGCTTAGAGCAAGTCATGGTGGAATCCAAGCTATTCCAAGCTTGGATAAAGTGTGGAATGTCAAGTTGGCTTCCAAGTAAGGGGTCTTCCACATTTTTTCCGATCCATCTTCCAAGGTTCCATGGAAGATCCCTTGGAATCCAAACTATAGAGCAAATCCGATTAGCGCTCAATGCTAATCCCAAATAGCGTTCAAAAATGTCAGAAACGCAATTCCAAATTTCTCACTAGTCCCTGTATTAATTGTGTTGGCGCCGATTCCTTTGTGATGAGATTTCTTCAAGTCAATTCACCATTTTTTGTGGGTGATTTGATTGAACAGCTGTCATTGTTTAATTTGGTCAAGTCACGCTATATTTTCCTTGGCTTTAATCTTTGATCAAGTTGTTTGCACGTATTTTTTTACACATCTTTCTATAGTTTATTTTACTTACTCCCATACTGTATTATCGATTTGAGATTTAAAAGATGAAAAATGCAAATTCGATTCTCGTTCGACGCTATTTGGATTTGCGTTTCAAAAACGGAATACTACTTATTAGCGCTTAACATTATTTCTTTTGGCGTTTCTTTGGATTCTACCATTAAACTTGAACTTCCATGATCAGTTCTAAAAGCTGGGGTGGCATTGAACTTGGAAGATGGAAGTCTGCCACCATAAGACTTGCCCTTGTAGGTTCACAAAAATCAGGCTAAAAAGCTAGTCTCACTGAACCAAAAAAAATATGGGAATAAATGCTGCCTTTCTTTGCTGTTAGAGAGGTGCTTCAATGTCATCTTAAGAGTTGGTTGTCTAACATCCTCCTTTAGTTTCGCAAAATGTTTTCCGGAATTATTATCCAGCACATGTAGTTTAGTATAGAGGGGTTACAACTGCCAGTCAAGGATTGAAAAGTATCCATATATTTTCAAGGCTTATCATGTCGAGAGAAGACTTATTAATGCATGATCTTCTTGAAGATTTGTCTTGTTTGCATTTTCTCATGTGTATGTTTCGTTTTAAGGATATTCACATGATTTACCTTGTTTACTTTCTCAGAGTTTCTCAAGTGACATGCTGATGGAAGGAGAAAATGAAGGACACCTAATTATCTCTCTCTTGGCAAGCTGATACAACACTCTCTTTCCTCTTTCCGCTTTCCTCTCTAGTATCCCTATCTCCAAAACTTGAAAATCAACCGAATTAAAGCTTCCATGCTCAGATTTGGTCTATAAGACCAGATCTAAGCAGGTTATTGTTAGATGTTAAATGTTCTTATGCTCTATGGTGTTTACTTTGGGTTCTAATTCTTAGATTTTAAAGTTGCAGCTTTATATCTAGGCTTGTTGGCTTTCCATGGGGTTTATTTCCATCCTTAGCTTGATGGTGCTATTTTTCTCTTCTTCTTCTTTGTTTGCCTTCCTTTTCAGCATCATATTCAATCAAAACCTTGTTTAAAATCTTTTTCCTAACTCTTCTAGAGCGGTTTCAATGGTGGTTGATTGGTGTGAGGTTGGAAGATGGTGGTGCAGAGATGGTGGTGGAGTCTCAAAGTTTCATTAAAGATAAGATTCAGGTTCTTCTAGCGGGCTTCAATGGGTTTTGTTCTTGCTGTCCATCTAATTTTCAGTATTTTCTCAATCAATTCTCTCTTGAAATCACTGATTTCATCCATGATTGGTACTTGTTTAGTTGATAAAATCAGTTGCGGCGGGTTTCATGATGTTTGATTGTAAAAGATGTATGGTTAACAGTGAGCTAAATCTCCAAGATGCCATCATCTAGAAAGTATGGCAGTGGTGAAAGCGGCGGCGGGGTGACTTCCGGCATCAATATCGGCGACTTTAGGTGGCCGTGAAAGTGTTATGATAAAGTTTAGGGTTTCAGTTTAAGGGTTTGTCTTGTGGCTCTGTTTATGGGCTTTGGGTTTTCTTTATGTGTATGGGCTATTCACAGTTTTGTGGTTTGTATTCTTGGGCATATATGTTGTATGGTTACTATCATGTAACGTGGGATGTACAATTTCCATTTATATTTATATATATAAAACTATATTTATGGAGCAAAAAAAAAAAATCTCTCTCTTGACAATACTGTTTGGTAATGCAAACAAATTTTTAGCTTAGATTGGACCTTTATTAGTTTTGTCTTTGAGTACCTGGAATTTCAAAGGCAGTTGTTATGTGTTAAGCAGTGGAATTGTTTTCGAAATACAACGATCAGTGAAGCATTACAAGGTTCACTGACCATGCACAGCAATCTTATCTTGTTTAGGTTGCACTGGAGAGGATGCAAGAATAGATTCCATGCTAGTTCAATATATGGAGAACAATTTAGAAATAATTGCCTGGCTGATGGATCTCTATAAGCGGTATGTTACCTTACCTGATTGGTTGTTTAAGTCACTCTTCCTATGTCAAAACTTAGATTTTAATATTTTATTGATTTTCTTCTTTAATTACTATAGCATCGGTCTGAGAATTGTGGTTTATGAATTTTCTGAGATTGCTCAAGGACTTCTGAACGACTTACATTATTTTGCAGATATTCTAGTAAAGTTACAGCAGTAGAGTCTGAACTTGAAGACCAAAAGGTTGCTCATTATTTTCATGTGCCATTTTTTCTCATGATATCAGCTTGAAGTTTAATGTCAAATGTCTTATAGCCTTGTTTCTTTCTTCAGCCTATAACATGATATATGTCCAATTTAAGCTCTACAACAAAAAACTAAGTTTAGTATTGCACTTGCAGTCTTGCTTTGATATTGTCAAAGTGATTAATATCACAACTGTAAAGACAGTTTGGATAAGATTATCTAATCTATTCACGTATTTTTGCAAAATAACATGAGAAATCTACTATTAGTTAAAACACGGAACCGAAACTATCCGTACTCGTTTTTTTTTCTTCTGTAGTTATTTTTTATTTATTTAATCTTATATCTCTTTTTGTTTGATTCTGGATCTGCAGTTAATTGTTGATTCTCTTGGGCATCTCTGGCATTCCATGTGAGTGTTGTCATCTTCTTTTCTTGTCTAAACCTTGTATGTGTAAAGATTTTCCTTCATGCAAATTGTAAAGTCACTAGGCGCGACTTTTAACTCAAGGTTGTTATACTTCGCAGGAATGATGCAATAAGAAATAAGATTAAACAACTACAGTTGGAACAAAAAACATCAACCGATAATGTGATGTTCCCAAAGTATGTACTCAAATCTGTTTCTGTGAATTTTTTGTTATAGATAGCTGCCTTTTTATCACATTCTAGTAAACATTCAGTTACCTAGAACACCGCAAGGACGTCCACGATGGTGCAATTTATTCAGATTTCTTTTTATCTTCACTATCATGAAGATATATGCGATCCCAAAGAGCAACTTCTGGTACTTCAAAAAACATAGAATGTTTCTGGATGGTAAAGTTAATTATGTATGGACTGTTGAAATTAGGTCCCAGAGTTATCAGTAGTTGAAACCTTTTTTAGGGTTAAAAATACCTTGCTCATAATAATTTCTCTTTTTTTTTTTTTTTGCATGAAAGGGGTATGATGACGACGAACCAGAAGAAAAGGAAACGAGAGTGATCCGGAACTTTCCCTCAAGGTACAGAGGTTATTGGAGGTTAAACCCTTTGTTTATGAGTCAAGTATGAAACACTCGTGGGATTCTCTGCTTTGTTATCCTACCTACTCTGTAAAAATACTTCTCGAAGGAATTCTTTCAACATCATCCTACCTTACTGTCGTCTGGCTTGGTGGTGCTTCGATTCTGTATCGAAGCTCAGAAACCAATTCCTTGACTCCATCATCTTCTGTGGAAAAACAAATTTATATATTGGTGTGGAAGTGTTTAAATTTTAGATACATTTAAAAAAAAAAATTGCTTAACTAAGAAATACTTTCCTATCAATGTTATTTAGACCTTAAATTCATTCTTAGAAAGTTTTGATAGCATTTAAAAGTAACAATCTCTCGGATTCTGCAAGGTTTTCCCTACTTTTCCTATTTCCCATCCACACTAAATCTCATTCACAATTATCATATGTACCACCCCAGTAAATTTTAAAATATCCTAAATACTATCTCTACACATTTTGACTTTATTTTCTACACCCTCTACGTACCTTCTACCACCCCACCCCTAAAAACCTAAGAACACAAATCATGTTACACAGTTACAGTCGTCTTTCCCAACCGACATACTATTGTGGATCCATTTTTCCGTTTTTATCTGATTATTATCTACTATATTGCCTATAAGAAGACAAGTGTTCAAGAAAAATCAAACATTTTATATTACTTGAAATGAAAGGGTATAACAGTAAACCCGTGTTTCTTTATTTTTTTCTTTCTCGATTCTTCCTTAACTCTTTCTCCCGGTTCTTTCTCTCTACGCAGTATCAACGAAAACCTCCCCTCTACATCGTCTTTTCCCCTCTAATTCGAATTTTTGTTTGCCAAATTCGTGCCCTAAATATCTTAACATATAGTCACTGATCCAAACCCCATTTCTCGATTTGAATTGGGGACTCAAATCAATCTAATTTGGTGGTTTTAGGTTGGAATTTGCAGTCGAAAGAAACTAAGCAAGGCATTCATTCAAGTTTCATTGGTGCTGCCAAAGACATTACATGGTAGCTTAACATTCCAATATAAGCTTTCCCTGAATCGATGACTCATCCTTATAAATACGAACTCTAACTATCAACATCGCCATGATCTAGCTCATCTTCTTTAAATTCCCTTAATCTGAAATTTTGTTGATCTTTTATTGTGGAAATATTACTTCCACTGATTTCGAAATTTTGATGTTTCAATTTCGGTATAAGTAAGTTACTTCACCCGACCCCATTCATAAATTAGGGTTTTTTCTTCAAATTTCCTTACTTGATTTGGGTAGATTCTGATTCACAGTTATGGGGTCTTAACCTAACCAAACCCTACCCTATTTCGTTTCGCCTCTTTTTAAGAGAAAAAACAATCAATCGTGAGTACATCAAAGATCAATCAGATAGCTAACATGAGGACTCCATCTGCAGAAAAGTTCCTTCAGAAATCTTTCAGGTATTATTAATTAGATTTTTTATTTATTTTTATATTTCCTACCATTTTCAATAGAATAATTTGTGTTCTTTCATCAAATCCTCTATCTAGGATGAAGTATGCTTTTTTAGAGATCATTGAGAAAGGTCGCCGGGAAGACTATGATTATTCTGATGCTAACAGGTATGATCTCGAACCTAGGCTTAAGCTTTTTATACACTTTTAATTGATCTGATCTGTGTTATTATTGTTAAAATAAAAAAAAAATAAAAAAATAAAAAAAAAAAAAAAAAAAAAAAAAAAAAAAAAAAAAAAAAAAATTAGTAATTTGTGATGTTAAAACTAGAATTATCTAGATTAGTCTAAATAGACATGTGAGGATAAACTCCTCCATACTTATCCTTGTATTCTAGACTAGATAAGTATTAGTCAAATATAATGTAAAACATGTGAAAGAAATGTTAGTGGCTAGAGTCCTCTAGAAGGAAAAAATGTTAGTGGCTAGAGTCTTCTAGAGAGAAGAAAAAAGTTTAGTGGCTAGAGTCTTCTAGAAAGCAGAGAGTTTAGTGGCTAGAAAAAGAGTCAGTCAGTCAAAGTTAGTGGCTAATGCCTAGAGTATTCTAGAGAAAGAGTTAGTAAAAAGATAAGATTAGAAAACTCTAGAGAAAAACTAGAGTGGTTGTGGACAGTTTATGTAAGCCTATAAATAGGCAAGTCATGTGTCATTTGTAAGTAAGCAAGAACAAAAGCAAGCAAGAAACATCAATAAAAAAGATCCTTGCTTCCACCTTCACTTCTAGAGTTCTAGGAGCTCTGTACGAGCAACACCCCTATGCTCGTATAACTCCGAAAATATTATTCGAGTGTCCCAAGTTCTTCATAAAAATATAAATTTCCAACATGGTGTTAGAGCCCCGAAACATTTCGATTCTACAACATGTATAAGAGCTCAAAAACATCTTAAATTTTTAACATGGTATCAGAGCTCCAAAACATTTAATTTTTTAACATGGTATCGAAGCGGTTCGATCCAAATGGGCGTTAAAGTTTCCTCCACAAGTTGAAGGTGATAATTCCGCACAAATGAAGTTTAAAGAAGATGAGAAGACGCAAGGTACGTCTCAACTATCCAAGTTCCCAACTTGTTTTACAACCCCCAATAGAAACTAGTTATCACCCAATTCTAAGTTTAGAAAAAAATATTTAAAAAAAAAAAAAAAAAAAAAAAAAAAAAAAAAAAAGTAGCAGCTCGTGAAGTTAAGTTAAAGAAGGAAAGTTCCTGGAAATGGTAGTCTCCAAACAACAAATGAGTGAGTACAAGTTTCACCTCCTTCCGTTAATAAAAAAAAAATTTTCCATCCTCGCAAAGAGATGCACACAAGAGTGCATTTCTAAAGAAAAATTTGAGGGAAGAGAGCATCAAAGAATGCCTCCTCAAATAACAGAGATGGTAAAAAAAAGGAGCCATCCTGTAAAAATATTCTACTCACAAAGTTGAGTGGGCGGAACCTCTGAACCTACAATGGTTAAGTTTCGTGAAAGGCGAGGAATATCAACGAAGGCAAAGCCTCTGAATTAAGATTTTCAAGTTCGGTCTAAAACCGTGAGGGAGAAGGAGAGTGCCCAAGACAAAGCGGAACCTTTGAATCTACAACGATGAGTCTGCAAAAAAATGTCAGGTCACCAAAGAAGATCTAAAACAAGAGATATGGAGACACTGTTAGAAGACGAGAGCGGCAAAACAAAAGGATTCGTCAACACGAGCGTAAGAAGCTAAAGGAAATTGAAGAACGGGTGAAGATCACAATCAGAGACAAGCTAAACATCACAAATTAAGAGGGGGTGTTAAAAAAAAAAAATAAAAAAAAAATAAAAAAAAATAAAAAAAATAAAAAATAAAAAATAAAAAATTAGTAATTTGTGATGTTAAAACTAGAATTATCTAGATTAGTCTAAATATACATGTGAGGATAAACTCCTCCATACTTATCCTTGTATTCTAGACTAGATAAGTATTAGTCAAATATAATGTAAAACATGTGAAAGAAATGTTAGTGGCTAGAGTCCTCTAGAAGGAAAAAATGTTAGTGGCTAGAGTCTTCTAGAGAGAAGAAAAAAGTTTAGTGGCTAGAGTCTTCTAGAAAGCAGAAAGTTTAGTGGCTAGAAAAAGAGTCAGTCAGTCAAAGTTAGTGGCTAATGCCTAGAGTATTCTAGAGAAAGAGTTAGTAAAAAAGATAAGATTAGAAAACTCTAGAGAAAAACTAGAGTGGTTGTGGACAGTTTATGTAAGCCTATAAATAGGCAAGTCATGTGTCATTTGTAAGTAAGCAAGAACAAAAGCAAGCAAGAAACATCAATAAAAAAGATCCTTGCTTCCACCTTCACTTCTAGAGTTCTAGGAGCTCTGTACGAGCAACACCCCTATGCTCGTATAACTCCGAAAATATTATTCGAGTGTCCCAAGTTCTTCATAAAAATATAAATTTCCAACATGGTGTTAGAGCCCCGAAACATTTCGATTCTACAACATGTATAAGAGCTCAAAAACATCTTAAATTTTTAACATGGTATCAGAGCTCCAAAACATTTAATTTTTTAACATGGTATCAGAGCGGGTTCGATCCAAATGGGCGTTAAAGTTTCCTCCACAAGTTGAAGGTGATAATTCCGCACAAATGAAGTTTAAAGAAGATGAGAAGACGCAAGGTACGTCTCAACTATCCAAGTTCCCAACTTGTTTTACAACCCCCAATAGAAACTAGTTATCACCCAATTCTAAGTTTAGAAAAAAATATTTAAAAAAAAAAAAAAAAAAAAAAAAGTAGCAGCTCGTGAAGTTAAGTTAAAGAAGGAAAGTTCCTGGAAATGGTAGTCTCCAAACAACAAATGAGTGAGTACAAGTTTCACCTCCTTAAAATTAATAAAAAAAAATTTCCATCCTCAAAGAGATGCACACAAGAGTGCATTTATAAAGAAAAAATTTGAGGGAAGAGAGCATCAAAGAATGCCTCCTCAAATAACAGAGATGGTAAAAAAAAGGAGCCATCCTGTAAAAATATTCTACTCACAAAGTTGAGTGGGCGGAACCTTTGAACCTACAATGGTTAAGTTTCGTGAAAGGCGAGGAATATCAACAGAAGGCAAAGCCTCTGAATTAAGACGGTCAAGTTCGGTCTAAACCGTGAGGGAGAAGGAGAGTACCGGCACAAAGCAGAACCTTTGAATCTACAACGATGAGTCTGCAAAAAATGTCAGGTCACCAAAGAAGATCTAAAACAAGAGATATGGAGACACTGTTAGAAGACGAGAGCGGCAAAACAAAAGGATTCGCCAACACGAGCGTAAGAAGCTAAAGGAAATTGAAGAACGGGTGAAGATCACAATCAGAGACAAGCTAAACATCACAAATTAAGAGGGGGTGTTAAAAAAAAAAAAAAAAAAAATAAAAAAAAAAAAAAAAAAAAAATAAAAAATAAAAAATTAGTAATTTGTGATGTTAAAACTAGAATTATCTAGATTAGTCTAAATATACATGTGAGGATAAACTCCTCCATACTTATCCTTGTATTCTAGACTAGATAAGTATTAGTCAAATATAATGTAAAACATGTGAAAGAAATGTTAGTGGCTAGAGTCCTCTAGAAGGAAAAAATGTTAGTGGCTAGAGTCTTCTAGAGAGAAGAAAAAAGTTTAGTGGCTAGAGTCTTCTAGAAAGCAGAAAGTTTAGTGGCTAGAAAAAGAGTCAGTCAGTCAAAGTTAGTGGCTAATGCCTAGAGTATTCTAGAGAAAGAGTTAGTAAAAAAGATAAGATTAGAAAACTCTAGAGAAAAACTAGAGTGGTTGTGGACAGTTTATGTAAGCCTATAAATAGGCAAGTCATGTGTCATTTGTAAGTAAGCAAGAACAAAAGCAAGCAAGAAACATCAATAAAAAAGATCCTTGCTTCCAACTTCACTTCTAGAGTTCTAGGAGCTCTGTACGAGCAACACCCCTATGCTCGTATAACTCCGAAAATATTATTCGAGTGTCCCAAGTTCTTCATAAAAATATAAATTTCCAACATGGTGTTAGAGCCCCGAAACATTTCGATTCTACAACATGTATAAGAGCTCAAAAACATCTTAAAATTTTAACATGGTATCAGAGCTCCAAAACATTTAATTTTTTAACATGTTGGAACATGTAATTTGTAATGGGAAAATTAAGAAAAGAATTCTCTAGATAAAGCTAGAGAATAAACAAATAATCTGGAGTGTCAAATATAATGTAAAACATGTGAAAAAATGTTAGTAGCTAGAGTCCTCTAGAAGCTAAAAATGTTAGTGGCTAGAGTCTTCTAGAGAGAAGAAAAAAGTTTAGTGGCTAGAGTCTTCTAGAAAGCAGAAAGTTTAGTGGCTAGAAAAAGAGTCAGTCAGTCAAAGTTAGTGGCTAATGCTTAGAGTATTCTAGAGAAAGAGTTAGTAAAAAGATAAGATTAGAAAACTCTAGAGAAAACTAGAGTGGTTGTGGACAGTTTATGTAAGCCTATAAATAGGCAAGTCATGTGTCATTTGTAAGCAAGCAAGAACAAAAGCAAGAAACATCAATAAAAAAGATCCTTGCTTCCACCTTCACTTCTAGAGTTCTAAGAGCTCTGTACGAGCAACACTAAACCTATGCTCATATATCTCCATGATCATCAAAACATCCAAAAATATCCAACATGGTATCAGAGCTTCAAAATATTCAATTTCTAACAATTATAATAACTGTACAAAATATCCGTGCCCCTGATTCTGATCAGGTCTAAACTTTGTTATTAGCCGACTGTAAGGATGCCTTCATGCGAATATTATGTTCAGAATGTTTTTGCAGAACTGTCACATAATAATGTAGGAATGGAACTCCGTGCCGAAAAGAAAATTCATGCTTCTCTGTTGGCCCCGGCTGCATCCGGTCATCTAGTATCTTTACTTCTTGTGTTTGTAATCGACGCCTGATTTTTTGATTTTTTCAGGAAGCATATGATGGAAATTCTGAGCAATCCGGGAGATTATTCCGAGGAGGATAAGATAAACACCCTACTAAGCTTCCACAAGGATACATGTGCCAATGTACTTTTACTACTTTATCCATCCTGTGGTGATGATGTTCTACTGGATCCATTTGTGGACTTGAAAATCCTTAAAGTAAGTAACTACACATTCCTTACTGCGACGATTGATACTATATACAAATCAATATTACTGATGATGACTTGTGTTTCTTTTGCCAGGAATTTGAGACGACTGTACTGGTTGATCTCCAAATTGAAAACAGACAAAGGTGTCTGGTTGCAATTTACAAGCACTTGAGAGTAAAATTACGACAACTGAAGGTTCTAAATAATTCCTTGTTATTTATTTTAAACTGTTTTTGTTACCTTGAATATCCTTCGTGATCAGCATTTTAGCTCATGACTGCCCCTTTGAAAATTGTTTGTTCGTTGCTTGAAACAGATGAAAGCTGCAATGTTAGAATCTCCTCAGGCCCATCTGCTCTCAGATGATGTTAAGCAAAAATTAGAATCTGATGATGATTATGGTGCTGAATTTTATGATAATGATCAGGAACGCCTACAGGGTGTCGAAAGAGAACAACATAACATACTTGTTGATCTCCAAAGATTAGGAGTTGATAAGTCCAAGTACCAGGATAGTGATGGGGATGGGGATGAAGGTCCCAAATTCATGGGTGATCAGCCTATACCTCAAGCCACAATAGATCAGTACACGCTGTTGGAGCAGGAAGTGATAAGGAGGTCGAACGAAATGGTTGAGGTGTTGGAAGATGTGAATCCCATTCCGGGTTATATATCGGACCTAAAACGTCACACTGAAATTATGGAAAGGGGTTTAACTGCACGTACGTACATTACTTGAATATTTTTCTATCTGATAATCATAAATTACAAGTATATAGTTGGGTGATTCCGTCAATACTTGATGGAATACGTGTGAGACTACATATTTAAGCAATTTTTATTTTTTTTAAAACTAACTGCTTACATCATTCTAAGCAGGCGAGGCTCACAAACAACTAGTTAAGAAGATCAAAGGGTATCTAAAGGATTGTACTGTTGCAGAGATCCTTTTTAGAATCTCTGGATGGCGGTTCTAGTAACCCACTGGAAGTCATGAACGCCCTTATTGACGCACTTTTTGGAGGTGTACACAAAGGGTTTTCCAAGGAAGTGACGAAGAAGAAGAACTACCTTGCTGCTGCAACTCATGATGACGAAGGATCGCAGATTCTTCTCCTGCAAGCTATTGATTCTTTCTGTGCAAAGTCTGGCCCTGAGGTTGTGAAGGAGATAGCATTAGTTCTGAAAACACTCTATGACGAGGATGTGTTGGAGGAAGAGCACATTGTTCAGTGGTACAATGAAGGGGTTGCTGCTAGCGGTAGCAAAAATTCACAGATATGGAACAATGTCAAGCCCATGATTGAGTGGTTGCAGAGTGCTGAATCCGAATCCGAATAGAGGTTCTACTCCGTTCAATAAAGAATGTTGGTTTGTTCTTGTTAAACCTCCTCATTCTTAAAATGTCAAACTTTTCCATTTTGAAATAAAAAAATATATGAAAATCTAGGAAAGTCTTATTATTGCACGAATGCATTTCGCGTTGCAGGAGGAATAAGAATAAATACTGATATCTTGTTGGACTCGCAGATTCGGCCAGAAAATAGATAAGTAATTGCACTGAACGGGGTCAATTCAGTTCTGTGCCGAACAGATTTGAATATGGTTCGGTTCAGTTTCAGAAGCTTAGAAATCGGTACCCTTAGTTTTGGTTATAGTTTATCCCAAGAACATGAAGAATGATGTTGACCAAATAGATTTGACATAAAAAAAAATTGTTCTTACTATAGGAGTTACATGTCTCTAATTATACAACAAAGCGCTGAGCCGAAAGGCCCGAAACTGTAACTGAGAACAGAAATGAGAGAGAAAACTTACACTTACAAGCTCAGGAAGCTATTGAGGGTGCACGACGACAATCAACCAGAGGATGAGCAATACTTGAGCACTCCTCGTCTCGTCAACATTTCTATCCATTTTCGCATACTCAGTAATTTAACAAATCACAAGACTTGTTTTTATCAAAGGGGAGACAAACATGGTTTTTCTAGTACTTCTACTTGGGTTCCCAAAATATGATATCTTCTTGGTCACCAACCAAGCCTAGATCTTTAAGTCTTCTTTCCTGGTAGTATTCAAGCTCATCTAGTTCTAATTCTCTGTTTCTAATGACCTCATCAATCTGTTGTAAAATCTTCTTCTCCGCAAGTCGTATTCCCAGTGCTACTGCAAGCCTTGGACTCAAATTCCCTCCTTCCAGTAGCTTCTCATCCTGCAAGACGATACTTGTCAAGTAGGATTAGTTCAAATCAGCGGTGTTTTAAATAGTTTAGCGGTGTTACTCAAACTGTGCGTGCATGATATTAGTAGTTCCGAATTGGACAAGGAACTATTAAACAGAAGTGAAGGTCAAGTTACCTCTTCAATGGTGGTTGCATATTTGGAGAGCGCGGCTTTGCAGGTTTCTCTCAGAACTCGGCATATTAGCTCTTCATTGGCAGGGCTAATGGGCAATTCAAGATGACCCCATACGGCGTTTCTGAATACAGATTCCAAGAGAAATGCATCTTGACCACCAAGAGCTACCAAACGTAGGTAAGGAAGCATTGCTGGTGGAAGGGGCTGGCCTAAGACGATATCAAAGTATGCAGTTTCACCCACAAGACCATTAGACTCGGCAATGTCCAGTTTGTCACCGAGAAATGGGTCTGAGTCAGAAATCCCTAACGTCAGAGTATATGCATTGCGATCTGGCCTTGAATCGACAAAGCCATAATCTAATGCCAACTCAGCATTACTCTTCCCTGCATCATATTGGATATATATCTGCCATGAAATCAACCCATCAAAACATATTAAGTCCACATTTTACAAATCTAAATTGTTTAAATAGCCTACCAATTCCTAACAGTTACATTGTGGGGTATCATTAGAAGATTTACCTGCTCACCGGACTTTACAGAAACAGGAGTCCTCAAGGAGAAAAAGACATCCCTAGAGAAGATACCTCCTCCTTTGATTTCCCAAGCAACATTCTCCGTAGTTATGCTAGAACTGTGGTTGATCTTGTAAAACAAATAAATGATTGTCATTGAAATTTTCAAAATCGTCAACCTTCTTGAGCTTGTTTACATATGATTTAAGAAAACAAATCTTATATTTTATAAAATAAAAATTAACATTTCTGAAGACCCCGTGTGCAGAACTCGAAACACATTTTGTTAGCTTTTGAGGTAGTGTCTGCTTTAGATGTCAACTTTAGAAAAAGAGCAGTGGCTGGTCTAGGAGGAGCTCAAAATGCTGTTAGTTGTGCAACCTTGTTTGGATCTGAGCTGGAAGCATTTCCTATTACTTCTTTGAGAATTACCATGGGAAGTTAATCAAAGAGTGCAGGGGTTTGGGATGTTATTTTGCAGAGACTTGAGAAAAGGCTTAGTACTTGTAAAAGGAGATATTTTTCCTGAGGAGGCATGCTTGTTTGGTCAAGAGTGTACGCATAATGGCTAGCTTATCAATCTATTATCTTTCTCTTTTCCAGTTGCCTGCTTCAGTTGCAAAGAATATTGAAAGAATCATGAGAAATTTCGTATGGGTTCTACTAATTCTATGAACAAGAAGAAGAAAAATGTGTTTACTAAAAAATCTAACGGTGGTCTTGGTGTGAAGAAAATGAGACTTATGAACGAGGCCCTTCGCAGCAACTGGATTGGAAGAAAAGGCATTAAGTATGTTTTGAGCTTTATTCAAAATTACTTTGAACAAAAATGCAATACTGAGGGCGATAGTGGTGACAAATTAAAACACATGTCAACTTCTCCAGGAATCTAAAGCAGCATGAACTGTTGGAGGCTATGTTGTGAAAAGAGCCTTAGGTGCTCTAGGCGCACGAGTCGCCCAAGAGGAGTCTAGGCAACAAAGTTCCCTAGGTGCAGAAGATCTGTACAATTTTATCTTTTTAAATTTTTACACGGGCGCCTAACACAACTTACTTGGAGGTACCAAGAAAACTGTAATGACCACCTCTTATTGATCTCTGATACTGTGAAGTAACAAGAAAAGTCTGGCATTATTTTCTGAGAGTTGCAAGTTGACTTGGGTGTTTAGAGATAGTGTGAGGAATTCCATACGGGTTGGAGACATAAAAAAAGAGACAAAGAAGTAGAAATTATGGGAGTTTTTACCCTTTGCGGTGTGATGGACAATATGTCTGGATAGGAATAAACGGCTTTTCTTAAAAGACTTTTGACTCAATCATCGAGGAGGTGAAGTGTTGTATGTGTATAATTGAGCTTTCATGAAAGAATTTCTTTAACTATGGTGTTTTCTAATTGGCCGACTGTAATATATAGCCTGTCAAAAATTCAGTATATGTGAAGTGGTTTTCTTTGTCTGACTTAGTGGCGTTCTTTTCAGATGTCTTGGTTCTTCCCCTAACTTACAGAGCCTGCAGCACATTCTACTTCTATTAAAAACATTTAAAGAGTGATAAAGATCTTACCAAGTCGGCTAGAGGGACAAGAACAAGATCTTGACCACGGAGGCGTGAAAATGCTCGTGACCTGAGTATACCAAATGCCCAAAAGAAGTCGTCTGAGGTAATTGAAGGAAAAAGGTGCTTGTTGGGAAGTATGACTTCTTGTTCGACCTTGAGAAATTCTCTTTGCACATATTCTTTCACACCCAAGGTTGTGCTCAATAGTTGAGTTCCTGCAAGAAAATCGAACCCAATCTTGGTTACATAAACCCATGACCTCATACTCAACTTTTGAATTAGAGAATACAATTTGACATGAATTGACAAGATTAGACTAAGAACAATGGTTACTTTACAATCTATGAGTACACCAAATTATTTCCAACTCTTAGAGTATTAAATTTGATATGAGGCATATCGGGCCAGGGTCAGATGCCCTTTTGGCTTTTGTGGTGTCTAAAAGTGATTCCTGTCACTCACAAGTTAGGTGTCCTCTAAGCAAGAACTATAATGTCTTCCAATTTCACCATAAATTTCTTCCAACACGCGCATTATCGCATGGAATGAGGTCAAAACTGATGTCCGCACCCACCACGGCAGCCGTGATTAGTGCAAGTCATAGTAGCTGATCACCATATCATGCAAAACAGATTAGCCGCATTCTAATGTAATAGTTGTTCGGAAAAAGTGTCCCTAAGCAAGAAAAGGTTAATAGGATGTGACAATAATATATTGTTAAGTTTGATATAAGACATAGGCGGCCCTTTGTAATGACCGAGAATTCCCCTTAAGAATTCAGTACAATGTCTTCCAATTTCCACTCCAATTTCTTCCTTTTCACTGAATTGTGCCTTGAAATAACATCAAAACTGCCCCCGGCACCAACCATGGCAGTACTTACTAGTATAAGGCATACTCAAGTAGGCTCATTATCTCACACAGGAACAGATTAGCAGCGTATAAAATTGGTGTCCCAATGCAGAAAAGGCTAAAATTGGTTGTGATGGAAACAGCTTGTTTAAGACCTCATTTATAACATGATTATCCGGCCAATGTTATGCTGGTCTACTAATGCTTAGAACATACAGTCTAATCCATAAACTAGAGATATGTACTGACCTTGAATTTCAGAAAGCTCCTCTTCTGACCTGTACTGGAGACATCAAACTTAATCTATTAACAATCAAACTATTTAAGAGACTTCAAAAAGAAATATTACAAGAAATTGGATAACCCCAAACTCACCAAAATATGGTAGAATCAGTTTTCTCTGGAAGAATTTCAAGGTAACTAGACCATTTGGAATCCTTATTTGCTTTTTCTCTTAGAAGAAACAAAGCAACAGAAACCCAAGGCTTTAATCCACCGCAGAATTTCCCAATTTCTGAAGAAGCTACTAAATCTGGATTAATCCAAAACTTGTTGGGTATTTCTAAAATCACTTCATTTCTGGATATATCTCTCTGGGCAATTAAACCAAGTCCTTCAGGTACAATTCCTGGTTTTATAACCGCTGATGACTTGTTTGATATAACTCCTCCATTGCAGATCCATTCCCAGAATTTATCAACTGATGGTAATGGTGTATTAGTTGCCGGTGATGAGATGGATTTTACAGTGAAAGGTGAAGTTTTTAAGTAGAGATTATGTTTAGTTGTTTGAGAGAAATTGGGTTTTATTGTGGAGGAGAAAAAGGGAGATGACGAAGAGACAGAGAAGAAGAGCGAAGAAGCCATTGCTGTTTCTCTCTGTTTCTACTTTCTCCAAAAGTTTCTAAGTTTTGGGTTGTGGATAATGGAGCTACATAAAATAAAAAAAATATATATTTTGACTTTGGTCCCCATAAAATTGTATAACTCTGCATATGGTTCCTAATTCTGGCCAACTTTAAGTTTGGTACCTAGTCTTTCTTTAACCATATTGACCATCTAATTTTGAATTAAAATTGTGTAATGACCAACGAAAAAAAGACTTTCGATTTGTCATTTTCCCAATTATTGACCATATGATCAGTATGAACCCACGTGTCTAACTTGGTAACGTTAATAAATAAATCAAATATTTTTTCATTGGTCATTTTACAATTTTAATTCTAAAATAAGATGGTCAGCACAGTCAAATAAAGTCAATCATTTGACTAGGCACCGAACTCCAAGTTGAAAAAAGTTAGATACCAAACGCAAAGGTATACCATTTTTGGACACCAAACTCAAAATATCTCAGACAAAATATTTAAAAAAATAATTGTAGTGTACGACTTCACTATACATGGTCTATGCTTCAAAAGAAAAATAAAAATAAAAAGTGGTCTATATGACTTTGATCATACCAAAAAATAATGACATTAGGTTTGACATTTTATCAATCAATGGTTAAAGTAATCGTCGAATCCAAATTGTGAAAAAACGTGGAAGAAATAATCTAATAGCATGTTTTGATTTCTGCAAAGTCAAAAGCAGAAGTCGGAAGCAAAATAATATTGTTTACAAAAGTTTAATTTTTTGATTTCTAGAAATCGTTTTGAAATTCGATACTCAAACTGATTTCTAATTTTTTGACTTCAATAAGTCGAAAAACTATCTCTAATGTGCTATCCAAAAATCAAATTATTGGATGCCACATTAACTATCCGTAATAACTATTTCTGAAGCTTGACAAAAATAGATTTTTGGATAGCACATTAGAAGTCGAAAAAGCTATTTTCAATAAAACCTTCTGATTTTTATTTAAGGCACATTAGCTTGGAAAACTCTCTTCCAACTTACATAACATATTCTCTGAACCAACAGCCACCTTAATCAAAGGCCAGATTAAAATTATAGTCATTACGGACATCAATTAAAAACTTAATAATAAAGATAATGATGAAGTTTAGAAATCGTAAACTAAAACTAGCTAGATTCTAAATTCCCCGTCCCTCTCAATATGTTTTTCTTTAGTAAAGTATTGTCTTCCCATTTTCACCCGCCAAAGATCAAGGAACCATTTCCACATTCTTAGACGAGTCGAAGCTCTCTGCAGTAAGAGTTGGAACCCCGTCATGAAACTGAAAAAAAATGAAACAAAAGTATTATGGATGAGGATTTTCTTTCAAGTGGACTCATGAACCCAAGTTTATATATACTTAGACAATTTTAAGAAATCAGCAAAAAAAAAAAAAAAAAAAAATCTTACTTAAATCTATAAAATTATTACATCAAAGTTTCCAAACATTTAGGAAACAAATCTGTAGTGTAATGTGCCTTGATACCACTAAGAGAAGAAGTGGAACTACCACTAAGAGAAGAAGTGGAGATCCCATTATGTTGTGTGTGTGCTCTATGTCAACATATACACTACCTCATACAACCTATATAAGGCCTTCTAGTTTCCATTGTATAAGCATCCAAAAACAAGAGAGAAACATAAGTATCCTAGAGAGAGTGTGAGGCAGGCTTTGTAGTCTTGTTCTTGAGAGGAGTTTATACTCTTGTAATCTTCTTCAAATCATAGTGAAATCATTATCGTCGTCTTCCAAATTGGATGTAGATCATCTTGATCGAACCACTATAAATCCTTGTGTTGTGTGTGCTTCTTTTACTTTTGATTTCATTTCTATTTCAATTCTTGATTGATTGTGCTTAGAAGAGCCATTGGTAATAACAAATTGGTATCAGAGCTTCGGGTAAAAACGATCTACGATGGCGGCAAAGTATGAGATTAAGAAATTTGATGGAAGGAATGATTTCAATTTATGGAGGCTAAAGATGAGGGATGTTTTGGTGCAACAAGGTTTGGTGAAAACTTTGAAGGGGAAAACGGCTCTAGCAACAACATTGTCGGATGAAGCAAAGGAAGAACTCATGGAGAAAGCACATGGATTAATTTTATTGTTTTTGAGCAACGAGGTCTTGAGAGAAGTTGCGACGGAAACGACACCGGACGGGCTATGAAACAAGTTGGAGAAGAGGTATATGACTAAATCAGTAACTAATCGTTTATATCTTAAGAAGAAATTACATACTCTTAGAATGCATGAAGGAATGTCTATTATAGATCATATTGATGATTATAATAAAATTCTCTTGGATTTGGCAAATATTGAGGTCAAAATTGAAGATGAAGACCAAGCTTTAATTTTGCTTTGTTCCTTACCACCATCTTATGAAAATTTTGTTGATACCGTAATGTATGTAAAAACTACAATTTCCATGGAAGATGTTAAAGCGGCTTTGAACTCTAAGGAGTTAAAGAAGACGGGTATCGATGGTAAAGATAATTTGGGAGATGGGTTGTTTGTTAGAGGAAGAGGAAACCAAAAGGGAGGATTTGATAGGAGTAGATCAAAGTCAAGGTCTAAATCGTAATTCGGTAAATTCTATTGCTTTCATTGTAAGGAAAAGGGGCATTTCAAGAAGGATTGTCCAAAATTGAAGAATGTTGAGAAGAATACTAACCAAGTCACCGCAACAAATGTTGAAGCAGAAAGTGATGATGGAACGGTTCTCACGGTTCATACCGAAAGCTCGTAGAATGGGTGGATTCTTGATTCGGGGTGTACTTTTCACATGTGTCCTCATAAAGAGTGGTTTACTACTTATCAAGCTAGAGAAGGTAGTAAAGTTCTTATGGGAAACAATGTCACTTGTAAAGTGGTGGGTGTAGGTACAATTCAAATTAAGATGTATGACGGTATGGTGAGGACTCTAACTAAGGTTAGGCATGTTCCGGACCTGAGAAGAAATCTTATTTCTTTGGGTACGCTTGATTCAAATGGATGCAAGTATCAAGGTGAAGGTGGAGTTATTCGTGTCTCAAAAGGAAGTCTTACAATTATGAAGGGCGAGAGAATTAATGGTCTTTATACGCTGCAAGGTACTACTATGACGGGTGATGCAGCTGTATGTTCTTCAAGTTCTGATGATGATACTACCAAGTTGTGGCATATGCGGCTAGGGCATATGAGCGAGAGGGGATTGGCTGTTTTGAGCAAGCAGAGATTGCTCTGTGGTCATAAAACAGGCAGGCTTGATTTCTGTGAACATTGTGTCTTTGGAAAGCATTGTAGAGTCAAGTTTAGTACATCTATTCATAACACCAATGGTATTCTAGATTATATTCATTCTAATCTTTGGGGTCCTTCTCGGGTCGATTCACATGGTGGTGGTAGATATATGTTGACGTTCATTGATGATTTCTCAAGGAAAGTATGGGTATTCATACTTAAACAAAAATATAAAACTTTTGTCAAGTTCAAGCAATGGAATACTATGGTTGAGAAGCAAACCAGAAGACAAATCAAGTGCTTGAGGACAGACAATGGTTTGGAATTTTGTGGGGGTGAGTTCATTGAGTTCTGCAAGGAGCAATGGATTGTGAGACACCGCACAGTCAGAAAAACACCACAGCAAAATGGTGTTGCAGAAAGGATGAACAGAAACATAATGGAGAAGGCACGGTGCATGCTCTCCAATTCTGGGTTACCAAAGTAGTTTTGGGCAGAAGCATCAAACACATCATCTTATTTAGTGAAAAGATATCCATCGACTACCATTGATTGTAAGACTCCAAATGAAGTTTGAACAGGTTCGCATGCTAACTATGAAGACTTGAAGATTTTTGGATGTCCAGCCTATGCTCATGTGAATGAGGGGAAGTTAGATCCTAAAGCAAAGAAGTGTATATTTCTTGGGTATGCAAAGGGCGTGAAAGGCTACAGGTTATGGTGTCCTGCAGAAATATCAAACAAGTTTCTTATCAGCAGAGATATGAAATTTGATGAGCAATCGATGTTGAAACCAAAGAATGAAGAACTAGATGGAAAAGTTGAAGAAGGTTTTAGTGATAAGGTGGAGCTTGGTGACAAGGTGGAACTTGAGGTGAAAGTTCAAGGAAGCAATGAGACTGTTGTTAAACATAGTTCTATTAGAACATTGCTTGCTATAGTTGCTTTAAAAGATCTAGAATTGGAACAAATAGATGTTAAAACAGCTTTCCTTCATGGTTATTTGGAAGAGCATATTTATATGCAACAACCAAAGGGGTTTGAAGTTCCTTACAAAGAAGACCATGTATGTTTGTTGAAGAAATCTTTGTATGGTTTCAACCAATCTCCAAGGCAGTGGTATAAACGTTTTGATACGTTTATGGTGGAAAATGGCTATGAAAGGAGTAAGTATGATAGTTGTGTATATCACAGGAAACTCCAAGATGGTTCATTTGTGTATTTACTCTTGTATGTTGATGATATGTTGATTTCTTGCAAAGACATGTCAGAGATACAGAATTTGAAGGTGCAGTTGAGTAGTGAGTTTGAGATGAAGGATTTGGGCGCAGCAAAGAAGATATTGGGCATGGAGATTCATAGAAACCGAGCTGAAGGCAAGTTGCATTTGTTCCAGAAGGATTACATCGAGAAGGTGTTGGAGCGGTTTGGTATGAAAGATGCAAAACCAATAAGTACTCCTTTGGAAGCTCATTTTAAACTTTCTAGAAAGCAATCACCTCAAACTGCAGATGAGGAAGAGTATATGTCTCGAGTTCCATATGCAAGCGCAGTTGGTAGCATCATGTATGCTATGGTTTGTACAAGGCCGGATATCGCACAAGATGTGAGTGTGGTAAGTAGATACATGGGAAGTCCCGGGAAGGCTCAGTGGCAAGCTGTAAAGTGGATTTTGAAGTATCTAAGGGGAAGTACAGATGTTGGTTTAGTGTTTGATAAACACTATGGTGATTCGACGAATGTTGTGGGTTATGTTGATTCTGATTATGCAGGTGATCTTGATAGAATAAGGTCATTGACATGTTATACTTTTACATTGTATGGTAGTACTATCAGTTGGAGGTCGGTTTTGCAAAGCACAGTTGCATTGTCTACAACTGAGTCAAAGTACATGGCAGTCGCGGAAGCAGTGAAGGACGTTATATGGTTGATAGGTTTGGTTGGTGATTTGGGTTTCAAGCAAGAGAATGCAACTTTGTTCTGTGATAGTCAAAGTGTCATTCACTTGACCAAGAAATAGATGTATCATGATAGAATGAAGCACATCGATGTCAGGTATCATTTTATCAAGGATGCAGTTGAGGAAGGTAGGATAGTGATGCTAAAGGTTCCTACAACGGATAACCCTGCGGACATGTTGAAGAAGCCAGTTCCAAGTATCAAGTTCAAGCATTTCTTGGACTTGGTTGGTGTCAATAGGTGTTGAGAGCCCCTGAGGGGCTGAGCGAAGGCGATGATGATAAGTGGTGATGGTATTCAAGTCAAGGTGGATATTTGTAGTGTAATGTGCCTTGATACCACTAAGAAGTGGAACTACCACTAAGAGAAGTGGAACTACCACTAAGATAAGAAGTGGAACTAACACTAAGAGAAGAAGTGGAGCTCCCATTATGTTGCTTGTATTCTCTATGTCAACATATACACTACCTCATACAACCTATATAAGGCCTTCTAGTTTCCATTGTATAAGCATCCAAAAACAAGAGAAAAACATAAGTATCCTAGAGAGAGTGTGAGGCAGGATTTGTAGTCTTTCTCTTGAGAGGAGTTTATACTCTTGTAATCTTCTTCAAATCATAGTGAAATCGTTATCGTCATCTTCCAAAGTGGATGTAGATCATCTTGATCGAACCACTATTAATCCTTGTGTTGTGTGTGCTTCTTTTACTTTTGATTTCATTTCTATTTCAATTCTTGATTGATTGTGCTTAGAAGAGCCATTGGTAATAACAAGATCTATAACTGAGGTGTAAACAAACATCTAGTAGTGTTGATGTGCAAATATTAAGAGGTCGATGAGATCTTTATGAGGTAGTCCATATGCAAAAGCAGTTATTTATTATTTCTCAGATATTAGGAGGTCGATGAGATCTCTATGGAATCCATATGCAAAACCAATTTTATTTTATTTTTTATTTCTCAGATAGTTCGGATACCAAATAAAGCACAAAACTAAAAAAGACTAGATTATAATTAACTAGATCACATGAATCCAAATTAGCTTTCAACTTCTAACTTAGATAATATTTCGACATTAACATCTTCATGCGGCAAAAATGTTTTTCTCCCCTTTGTTCTTGATGGGGAGACTAGAGACTCATGACAAAACTAGATAATGTAGTTTTTGTACATCAATATCTATTATGAACAAATGTGTCTCATGTTGAACAATAAAATTTCATTTTTTGCGTTTACTTGTATTGGTTCAGGGTTTTACTGTTTTTTGTTTAAACTTCCCAGAAATTTAGTTTTCATTCAAAATTTTTATTATTTTGTGAAATAATGTATGTTATTTAGGGTTTCGTGAAGATTCTGATGTTTACGAGGTTAATTTGTGAATAACTCTGCTGTTGATCAGTTTATGAATAATTCTCGTAGTGTTAATACGATTCTTCTGTTCATTTAGCATTTATATTCTTATAGATAATCATGCATTGCTTCCTACCTTTTCTATATTTTTAATGAATGAAAATTGAACCGAGACATGAAATTTGGTGTTGAGTTAATGAAAATTGGTTTTGTATGTATGATTTCTAGTGATGTGCATCAAATTGAATGAAAGTTTGGTGATTTAATTTGTTGCTGCATCTGGAAGTAAAAAGTAAAGTTTGGCTCATGTATTTGTAGTCGATAAAGCTTTTCCATATCTTTGAACAATATTTGTACGAGAAATATAAATGAAGGGGTTGTTTGGTAACCATTATTTTAATGGATTATCATCCCATAATACATTATGTAGATTATAATGGATTATGTATGTGTTTGGTAAACAGTATAATAATTGATTATTTTAATCATAATTGAAAAAATCTATTATTTTCAGAAACAGAAAAAAGTTGTTTTTAAAAACTATGATAATCAATTATTTTCTTTAATAAAATTGAGTTGAGTTTTTCTTCTTATTTTCTCAAAACTATCATGAAAGAGTTAAATGAACAATAGGGGGGCCAAGAAAAAAATCTTAAATCATTGGTTTTTACTCTCCTTTCAAAGATAAACATTTATTTGAGAAAGGAGTTTGTGAAAATTTATTACAAAAATTATTATAATAAAATTATTTTTATATTTATGATTATCTATTTATACCAAACAATGCCAAAGAAACACACGGTGTATCTGTTATAATAAAAAAAAAAATTCTCATGTAATTATGTTATGTTTGACTGTAGGTGAGGTCATTGAGGTAAACTAGTTGATCATGAACTCGTTATTTACATAAAAATGGTTTCAGTAAGCATCAGTGTAATGCATATTTGTTTGGTGGTGTAAAAATCTCTTTCTATGAATTATAACAATCGATGAATTATGTTTCATAGTCCATAAAAAGTATCCAACAATTCCAACTCTAATTTTAATGTTTTACCATTAAGTTTTTGGGGATTTAGGTATCTAAAATGGCAAAGAGAGAAGTGCAAATATATAACTTATTTTTCTTTTATCTATGAAAGGAACGATGAACATTTTATATGCATTGTTGTGTAGTTAATTCGGCGTTCTTGAAATTTGAGAATAGGTCTGCATTATATTAAAATATGATCCGCCGATTCACTTTTCTTAGAGCATCTGCAGCGGGCGACCAAGACCAAAAATTTGGGAGGAAATAGAGGCGTAGTGGGACGGACTGAAGATCAAATACCAGACTATACCACTGTAGCCAGACTAAATTTGATCCGCGACCAAGACCAAACCCAAATTTAGTCGGGCATACGTAAACTTGACGCCCCATGCCGAGCGCACGTAAACTTAACGCCCCACACCGAGCGCACCTGAAGTTCACACCCCACACCGAGCGTTGATAATGTCACCGCCCTATTTTTTTCCTCTTTAGCATTGGGCGTTAAGTTTAACAACACCCCATTTTTTTTTTAATTAGTATGGCGCGTTAACTATACCCCGCCCCATATATTATTTTGGTTTTTTTTTTATTACGTGAACAGTGTCTCCGGCTCATCAGGCGTAAACTATATCAACGCCCACACCAAGCGTAATCTTTACCAATGCCACACACCGAGCGTAAACTATATCAACGCCCCACACCGAGCGTAATCTTTACCAACGCCCCACACCGAGCGTAATCGTTACCAACGCTTGACCAAATTTACTCGCCCCCCACTGCGTCACTCAACGGACTAAACCCAAATATGGTCTTTTTTTTTTTACTCTTTAGTCTTTACTCTTAGTCGCACCGCTGCAGACGCTCTTACCATGCTTGCTTTAACTTCTCACTAGGTCTTCCAATCTTTGTTTTTGTTACAATAAAGACCAAGGTTAATTTCAACTTCATTATGACACCAAAATATATTTTGGTAAGTTTTGTATGTCCAAACCACCTACCACTCCCAGCCTTGTTGATCGGAAAATAATACTTAAGTTGGTCGCCTAGCCAAACAATCGTGCAACTCAGGGAAGCCATGGCATTCTAATAATTTTTCCATCAACTCCCTACCCCTGGACCTGGAGTTGCATTTCCTTTCCTTTCAAACGATTAGGGAAAAAATACAGTGCAAACCATACTGACTTTACACATGTTTTAAATTGTAAATGCAAGATTATATAATTAGAACCCCCAAGGGACAACACCCATAATAAAAAAAAAAAAAAATTGTATTGTTTAACAGTATAATTGTGCAACCGGAAAAAAAAATGAGGTCATGTATAGACTAACAATATTTACATTATGTATGACCGGAAATTTGACCAAATGTTTGGTGATACATTGTAACCGGATATTGAAGTATGTTAAAATGAATTATATGAATATCCATGCACAACAAAAGTCTTTTAGACTCCAATCATTTTGGCCGGTGGAATGCACGACTCGAATATCTTAGTGGTTGAGTGCTAGAGTAACTGAGATCTATTAGAGTGAACCAAGTATATGCAATTGGAATCGTCTCCACTTGTAAATTTTTTCTTTTTTTTGAAAAGAAAAATTTTATATTAAAGAAAAAAGGCAGCCAAAGGCAAGAACAAGGCAGTGCCAAAAAGCAACTGAAACAAGGCAGTGAACAAAAAGAAGCTAGTGTAAACAAACCAATTAGCTAGTTTCGCTATAAACCAAACCCGGAGAAAAAAAAGCAATTTCCGGTGGAAGAGCAAAAAAATTTCAGACCCTCTTAACTGCTCAGATCCTTTCAGATCTGGGAAGTATCAGATTAAATCCTTCCATTCTATTTTAGGTTAGCTTAAAAAATTAAAATTTCCTAGAACTCTCGATTAATTTTTCATCAAAAAAAAAAAAAAAAAAAATCAGCCACCATGGATTTTACAGTCACCTTCGGCTAATCGTTGATTCATCGACCTTCATCGTTAACTAGGTTACTTGTTTGCTGTTGATATAATACCCATCCTTTTATTGGAGATCTGATCATTTTTGTCTATGTGCTGCTTCATGGAATTGGGTTTTTCGTCTAAGATTTCTCAGATTTGGTCTTCATTCATCCTTCCCGACCTCGATTTCCTGCTGTAATAGCTGATTCCCTCTTACAAACATGAGGTAACTCGTTTTCATGTTGGTAGAGGGTACTTCACCAATCTCTTGTTCGAAATTTTTAGAAAAATTTAGGCTATTGTCCTGCTGCCAGTTTGTTCATATGGGTGTTTTGATCTTTACTTCAATCATTATTTTTATGCCTGAAGATTTAATCTAACCTTTGACCGTTTTAATCCATGTGAACCCTTTGGTTTTCCATACCTTGTCTCAATTTATCCTTATCCTTTTAAATCATGAAACCTTGGTCCTGACATCATCCTTCACAACCAACTTTGTCTCTCTTTTCTGGTTTCGCGTTTTTTTGTAGGTTGCAATTCCTCGTTTTTGCATCTGTTTTGGCTAGTGAAGCCCCTTTCTAACCGGCTAGTTTTCCTCTTTGTTATGGTATCTGAATGTTGTAGGGCAAGTTTTCAAACCACCAACTCAAGTTATGGTATGGTAGTGTTGGTAGTGTCTTATATTGTTTTCTTCTCCTTTCTTGTGTTTCTATGGTCTGTATTTTTTTTTAAAATATTGGTGAGCTCCTTGTGGTATGGTTTTGGAACTCAGAATTGTCTGTGAAGTTTTAGTGGATGTCACATAGTAATTAGTATTCCTTTCCGGGGATCCATTGTTGGTTTTTCTGTTCAAGTGGAATTGGGTCTTTTTGGAAGTTTTTCATGATCGGGGTTCTACCAATTGAGTATTTGCGTTTTTCTTTTAGCTTTAATGTATGTTCATCTTAAGAAAATATCATCTTCGGGTTAGTTTCTTCAGCTTCATATCAACTCCCCACCTAAATTCAGGACACCCAGAAAATTTTTCAACTCACTTCAAAATTATATTGGTAGTATTCAACTACAGCTTCAAATTTATCCTCATACAAACCGAATTTCTTACTTGAAAACCTTGGTGCAAGTCTGGTGAATCCTAAGGTTATTTCATCTAGCAGCATGCTTTTCTTCTCCTCATGATGGAAAAAAGAATATTTCAAGCTACACCTTTATCTTGTATCACAGCAACAAGCATAACTCGTACGCGTATGGGCCTATGAACTCAACACCTACAACACCTTTATTTGTCAGTTTTTAGTTTTAGTTTATTTCATTGTATTTCACCTTTTCAGCAAGTGGTTTCCATCTCTTCATTTGTCTACAATAGGTTAAGTCTGTAATACTTTCTCTTAGCTTATAGTTTTTTGATAGCAATATCTAGTTGAGTCTGTAACCTTGTAATAGTATTTATATTTCAGTATTGCAGCACTCTTGTAATAGCATTATTATCACTACTCCTTCAAGGACCAAGATTACCTCAAGAATCAATCAATGCTAAAGACTAAATTTGAAGTTATGAATCAAGCCGAAAAAGAAAAACAAAAGAGCAGACAGATATCACTAGGAGCAGCAACAAGATATGAAGACTTGATTAGCAACTTCGATCAACTGCATCGAACACCTCTACCTCCATCTAAATTCTTGCGGTCATTGCCATGTTCATGAAAAATACAGATTTTCTTGTGGAAAGCATTGACCGAAGGCCTTTCGACCTTCGACACCAACATCCCCCATCGATGCAACTCTTGTTCGAAGATGACTATTCTGCACCAATATCATGTTGATGACCATTCAAGGCTTACCAATCTAATTGTAATTGATGAATCTTGGGGTTTTTACTATCCTCGTGTAATAGTTCAATAGTAGATTAATAAATTTCATGCTTCAAAAAAAAAAAAAAAAAAGAAGCTTAGTTATGCAGAGTTAGCTCCCAATTATGAATGATTTGGCTAGTGTCTACATACTTAAAAATGTTCAAATCGCAACTCCAAAGAACCAGAGATTTCTTGATCTCAATAATAACTTCTTCGACATCTTTAGGTCTCCCACCAAAGACCCTGTGGTTCCTCTCATTCCAAACGTTCCAAATAATAGCATAGTGCAATAAATTCCAAATGTGCTTACATTTTCCATTCAAACTGTTGCAATCCCAAGCTTCAAACACTTGAAGCACAGTGCCTGGCATTGGCCAAGATATTCGAAGCTACTTTAAAAAGTAATCCCACAATTTGAACGAAAAGGAGCAGTGCAGCAGTAAGTGATCGATCGTCTCCATAACTTCATTACATAAAGGGCAAGAGGTACTCTCTAGTTCGACACCTCTATACGTAAGCATTGATCTTGTAGGGAGATAATTATGAAAGACAGCCCAAACGATAAAACTTACTTCCGGAGGAATGCAATTTTTCCATAGGAATTTGTAGAAGGAGCATTCTGGAATTTTCCCATCAAGAACAGCATAGCATAAACTATTGCTGAAGTTTAGAGCGAACTCTACCTCATCATCTCCATCTACTAAAATAGGAACCGCGCCAATATCTCGACACAACAGGTCCCATTCCAACTGCTCATTGGCGTCTAACCGGTGCTTAAAATTTCCTTTCCATTGTCCATCTGTGATCAGTTAGAGAAATTACAATCCACTTGTAAATTGACTACATATATTTCGCAGTTAGAGAAATTAAATTTGTTTGTTGAAAAATTGTGAGTTGACAGTAATTTTAGGATGATTTAATATGGATGTTCCAATCTATTTTAGTTCAAAATTCCCAAAGAGTCGAGACAAAAGTTCCTCTAAAAAGTACAATCCATGTTGCAAATTATCAATACAAAGATATATTCTGTGGAGAGATCGCTTCTTCTTCTGCAAGGATTTTCAAGTTTTTTATCTTCTGTCAAGTATATTAATTTGCTTTTAAGTTATGTATCTTGCATTCGTCGGTGATATCGAGTAAAAGTCACTATTTTGCAAATAAACAACCACCATGTTTATTTTGTTCCTTGGCTACAATTCAATCTTTAATGTTTCATTTGTTTGGATAAAATTTCATGTCTCTTTATTTCTGCTGCATCATGCAAGAAAACTGATAGTTAGTTACACGAGTAAACTAACATGTTACTTCTTTTCATTTCTCACACTTGATGTAAATAAAACTTATAGAGAAGAATGAGGTATATTTTGTATAAATTAAAGTCCACTAGCTATAGAAAGTTCATATCAAATTGATACAAAGTGCGTAGTTATTGTTTCTGCAAAGGAAATATTTATTTGTTGTTTACTTTGAAAATAAAGAAAGATCCGATTGAGATGGTGGAGAAAATTGAACTATTCTCAAAGTAGTAGTTAACTAAGTACATTAATGTAAATGAACTCATGTTCTTGTTTTAATAGAAACGATGATGTTTCCATATTGTATCTGTTTTTTGTTAGATTTAAATGTAATATTGTAATGGTTGCAACTCTGTAGTAAATTTTAGAAATAAATCATTCGATTTGTATTAGGAAAAAATGTGAATTTTAATTTAGTTATAATTGATTGACGACTTTTTAGTTTGATGTGCGGGAGGGTATGGAAACGTAGAAAATAAGAAAAAGCGAGCTAACATCCATATGACAAAAGTGTCATTCCCAATAACATGCATGTATTAATGTGTTTTTTTTTTTGAAGCATGTAATTTATTAAAAGAAATCAGTTTATAATTTGTCATGGGTACGTGGTATCCACGAAATCATGAAATATAATTTGACTAATAAAAGATGAGATTGCCTGGTCCCATATTTTGGTTTGTTTGACTTCCATCCGCTGCATGATTGGCCAATCCGTCGGTTGCTTGATTTCCCTCTCTGTAGTTGTGCAGAATAGCAGCCTACGGATTTGTTTAAATATATTTTTTTTATTTCCTCAATCATTCCTGCTATGTGCCAAGATGTAGGGGTAGAGGAAGTGATGAAGCGCAGTAGGTTTTCTCAGTTGGTTTCAAATAGAACTCCTGGCCATTTTCTTTCTGTTGATTTTCTTGAGGTCAAAAGCATAACCTAAGTTTCCGCAGTTGTAATTACAAGTGGTTGAGCTAGAGCCAATAATCTTCGTGCGTTTGAATCTCTGCAGATGAACCCTTCCCACGGAAATCATGAATGACCTCTGGATGCTCCATCTGTGTTAATCTTGATCCAGTTGATGTTCGGAATGGACCATCCCACCTATATTGTTGATATCCTTTTATCTCTTATTTGGTGGTTAAATATCGGTGTATCTCCTGGAATGGTTGGTGGTGAAGATTATAAAGGCCCGTAGTATTCTTGTTGCAGTTTTTGTGCCCAGGATAGGATTTCTTTTGACGTTTTTTTTTTTTTTGGTATATTAGATAATTCCTAGACAACCATAAGGTCCAAAATAGAAAAAAAAAGCGGAGATTGCAGATATTGATGCTGGTTGTTGAAGGATTTTGGATATGGTTGTTTGAGGTGTTAAGGTGAAAGATTTGGGCGGTGGGGGGGAGGAAGTGATTGAAGGTTGGTGTGTTTTTAGGTTGATTGGATAAGCTGTTCCATGAATTAGTTGTCGTTGGACAATGAATTAGAAGGTGACTTGCCAATTCTAAATACGCGTTACATCTCGGGCATATGTCTGAGTTGGTCAAATGGATGCGATGTAAGAGAAAGAAGTTTGGTAATCCTTCATTGATGGCTTTCCACAAGAAAATCCTAATTTTTGGTGGACATGTTAATGTCCATAGAAATTTGGTAGGTGATAGTGGGGTGTGAGCTAGTTGACCATGGGTTAGGGATTTGTATCCTGATGAGGTAGTGTAGTTTCCATATTTTGAGTGTGGCCAGATAATTTTATCCTGGGGGATATTTTGGGGAAGGTGGATGTTTATGATTTTTTGGATTATATGATTGGAAGGGTGCTTGATTTTTCATGATTCCGGGAATTGGATATTGGGTCGATGATATCCTCTACCATTCGGATTGGGTATCATTGTGTCGGGTCTTCATTTGTTGAGTGTGGAATCTAATTGTCTTTTATTAGGGTTGATAATCCATTTCCAATATGATGAAATAATAAATGTTACATGGTAGGGACAATTGAAGCATGTTGTCTTCAATGAGGACTAAAGGAGGAGGGTATACAATCAATTCCTTGTAGAATTGGTTGTTGATCAAGATAATTTGCACTGAAGAGATTTCTGCAGATAGAGTTAGGTTGTTCATGTAGATTCCAAACACTACGGGAAAAATGTACTTTGACAACCCCCCACAAGTGTCGTAGTAGACCTACGACGACACTTTTCGATGGGTTGCGGAAGGGGGGGTTGCATAAGGTCCTTGATTTATTGCAACTTCGAGCTAAGAGTCGTAAACGTGGTTGTGGTTCAAGTTTCGATTACCTTGTGGTTCAGTTGTGATTTTCTTTCAATTTTATTTTATAAGCCTAACGCAACTCTTATTTATATTGCGAGACTTGATTTCACAACATTTAATCTGTGTAGTAAAATTTTGTAACATAACTTCTATAATGGTTGTGAATATCACTATTACTACACTTGTTAGAATGGTTGAAAAATATCACACAACTCTTATTTATATTGTTATACTTTATTTCACAACTTTTGTCTAGTATAGTCATAATCTCTAACACAACATCCTTAAAGGTTGTAATATTTAAAAATAACAACTTCTGTTTTCAGTAGATGAATGTGTAACTACAAATTTTGTTTGGAGTTGGGTGCATAAAACTATTTTGAAAAAAATAATTAGGGCAAAAACCAAATTGTCAAAAGTAATTCACATTCACATTAACCTGACAGTGTAACACATTTACATTCACTCAAGTTAACCTGCCAGTGTAACATATTTGCATTCAAAAGATGGCAGTGATATAGATGTTTGTTACCAAAAGTTAAGTTTTCTGAACACACTCCAAGAAGATTATGAGATTAAGATGTCTATGAGAACACTATTTCATCCTTGGGCCATTTGATAAAACATCATCATCACTAACATACTTGAACTCTGAAGTCGGACTGTATACATGAGCATCATCCACACTATATAGTGTTGGCTACAGAGTTTTTGGGATGGTACCGGTAGGAGCTGCAATAGGTGCTTTTGCCCATGTTTTCACATCTTGAGGATGAACAAAATCAGCAACGAGTAGCTTTCCACCATTGGTAGGCCATTGCAAATTATATAAGAATTTACAGTCTCTTCACAACATACTGCGAGTGTACTGGAAAAGATTCACTAACTCGATACTAAAAAGAAAGAAAAAGATGCGGACGAACTGGTTTGCGAAAGAGAAAACAACTATACCTTTCCACAGAATTTCACATAAGTACTTGGAATGCCGACTGATTTCCATCTTCTTGATATTCTTATGCAGACTGGCACCATATCTTGTTTCTGAAATAACAACAAACTCATTTTTATCAAACAGCTTAGACTCTAACATGACACATCAATATTTGTATACATTACCATATATGTCGTTCTTGCAAGGTGCGATTAATTTTGAGAAAATTAAGAAGAAATGTAATTGCGAGAAATTACAGTAAGTACCAACATTACTATCCATGTTAGTTTCTCTTGCACCTAGCCAATTGTGGGTTCCCTGATGGAACTATGGATGGTTCTAAATACTCCAAAACAGATGCATAAAACAAAATAAGACAATGGCACAAGACCCTAAGTCTGCATGCATCATGCCCAACATAGGAATAAGGCCTAGCATGTGCTAATCGGCACGCAGACCATTTTTATATTATTAGTTTTTCATATATTCAATGGTGACTGAAACAAAAAACATGCACTACACAACATATCGCAGCAAATTAGAGCAAATAACCAAACATCACATTCTCATATTATTTTCCTAGGATTTTTCGTATCTAAATAAAAGAGATGTGGCATAATATAATAGTAGTATGACCGAAGTAAAGAATACTTTCACCCATCCACTAGATTTTTATGCCGACCTTATCAATATCAGTACCATCTAAAAAAATAGCAGTAGTTCATGGTTCATACCGATTCTACTTATGCATTGAAATTTTCACAAGAGATATTGGGTATTAGCTATACACCGGAGTACTGAGATGATCTATCTCAAGAGGGTCTCTGATATGATTCATAACCGGTACTTATTGGCCTTCACATGCGTTGTATATTAGTTTCAAATCTGCTTCAAAATTTTCTATACTCTCGGATTGATTCAAACTTAAAGATTCCTTGCCTGACAAACTAGATGATCAGGAATATATATGCATATGCAGTTCTTCGATAAGCATTTCTATATATTAGTTAATACGTGTGAATCTAGCATAGGCAGAGTATAAAACGTAAAAAAATATCATCCACAAATGACAGAAATGCAAATTGTTCGGCAAAAAAAATTATGATTGTCACCCTGGCCTTGGCCTTTCACAACCACCCAACCGTAGTTGGCTACCTGGTGTTCTAAGAACATGTCGAAGGCTGGACCTTCAATGTTGATAGCCTGTTAAAATAACAAAGATCATGTTTACATTGTGAAACCAGATGAGAATTGGCAATGACAGTGAAATTGAATCGCAAAAATAAAAAAATTAGACAATGGAAAAAAATGTATACCTCTGCAAGTACCGACCTTGGAACCTTTTGATACTTCAGAAAGAGAGCATGAATTGCCTAGTTTTGGATTGCTTGCTCAAAACCTGCATCATACCTTCTAGTAAGCTACGGATGTAGGTATACAACGATACAAATACCACATATATTTAAGACTAACTCTTGTATTTAATCAAGTGAAGCGACATGAGAATCTACAAAGTAGTTTCTCTGTTCTCGCTAAACAAGGAAATTAAAGTGGACAAAGGCACTGAAACAGCTGGGTATCATCCAGATTCAAGGATACAAAGTTCACATATATTGAATACTAACTCTTTGTATATATTGTATATAAGTAAGTGAAGCAGCGTGATAGTTTACAAAGTAGTTTCTCTGTTCTCCCCAAACAATACATTTAAAGTGGACACTAATTTACTGAATTATCTTGGTAGGATCCAAATTCACCAAGCCTTAAATATAAATCGATTATTCCACCAAATAGGTCACTTACCAATTGTACATAATATAAAGTTTAAAGATATACAGGCAAAAAAGGACAGGCATATGCACTAACAGAAGCGAACAAGCAAGCCTGAAAAGAATACAAGTATTAGATGAATGCATACAAAACCAAAGCTTAGACAAAAAATGTACAGTAACCAAAGAAAATTGCAATCCAATTGGTAAACAAGGCCCCTCTCATATTAGTTTCCCAAAAATTCAAAACAACAGAATTCACACCAAAGAATTCTTTAGTGCAACCAAACGGTTCCATTAATATCACATTGACCATAACCAAAAAATTTGCAATTATGCTTAGCTAAAGAATGAATTCACGGAGAACATACAGTTATTATTCTGGACAACTAGTTCGAAGAAGACTAAAACTTGCATGACTTCCCTAGTAGAAGAGATAAAAGGTTAGTCTTACCATAAGAATACTTTCATATTCAAGTCTTTCACAGAAATACACAAAGTCATACACCATCTCAAATACCAACTAAGCAGATAAATAAGATGACCCAGAGATGTAAAAAAATTGAAACAACAAAACAAAATTTAGAGCCTGAGAGAGCTTGGTGGAAAAATAATCATCAGAAGCATTTATGACCCCCATCAAGAGTATCAATTATTATCTTTACATCACTGGCTACATACAACCATGACCTAAACCACATTCAGAAACCCTATAGAAAAGCACAAATCCACTAAAATCCTAAATCTCTAAAGAATCAAAATGAAAACCAGTAAATCGAGTTAAGATATCAGTAACAACCAAAACATTGGCAAAAAAATTCACTAAATCAAAATAAAATAAAATAGTGATGACATGAAATATGTGAAGCCTCGGAGATCTTGGTGGATAAATAATCATCAAAAGGGGCTGTAAACACCCCATCAAGAGTAGCAAATATTATCCATACATCACTGGCATTTCAACCTAAAAACCCTAACACATAATCTAAAAATCGAACAAAACTGTAATATAAAACTTAAAATTGAGCTATACCCTTTTACTGAATCAAACTCAAAACCCAAATCCAATCTGGATTTTGAACAAATCTAATCAAAACAAAAGAAAATGAAAAAAATCTCATTTTCAGTAAAGATCTAATCAAAATAAAACTTTTCAATCATCAAAAAATGGTAAAAAATCGCACAAAACTGTAATATAAAACTAAAAATTGAGTTATACCCTTTCACTGAATCCAACTCAAAAACTAAACCCAATCTGGGGTAAAGAGTTGATTCACAGACCCTTAAGCAATCTCTATCAAATTCACAGTATCATCGTAAGAAAACCCATCTTCCCATGTATATCAACAGCAGCAAATACGTAAATTTATCATCCAGATTCGATCCCTAAATCGCATAACTCGACGAATTACTTCTTGTTTCTTCTCCTTTTTTACTTGATTGTTATCCTGGATCTAGTTCTTGGTTTTTCAATCATTTTGGTTCCCGATCTAATCCATTTTATTATCATCACAGATTCAATGATGCAATATCTTAACCTTAGGGTTTTTTAGGAGGAAGAAGTTTTATGAGGTGAGAGACGAAGATAAGATATGAAAGTGAAGAAAGTGAGAAATTTTCTTTTGATCTACTATATACCTATCTTTGAACGGTATAGATTGATTTAAAGGATGGTCATACGGATTAGGGATATCTTTGGATGGTAGATATTTTATTTAAGACTGTCATACGGATCAAGGAAAGTGTGTTTTCTTTGTGCTTTCTCTATGTGCTTCCGGGTTAAACTTTGACTATTCACATAGGTTGTGAAGTAATTTCGACTAGTTATACAGGTCAAGAAGTAGCTTTAGTTCACACTAGAAGACTCGGGTTAGAAGGATACACCATTACAATCGATAAATATGAAGCTCTTTGTGCTTTCTCTTTGTGTTTTTGTGCTTTCTCTTTTTGCTTTCGGCTTTCAACTAGTAACATAGGTCATGAAGTAATTTCGACTAGTCATACATGTCATGAAGTATATTTAGTTCACACTTTAAACTTAGCATGATATATCGTCGAAATCGATAAATATGAAGCTCAGAGTTGATTCGAACTTCAAATATGGTATAACGACATAGAAACTATGAACCAAGAAGCTCTGGGAGGGTTTTGACTTCAAATGTAGCATGATATATCATCGAAATCGATTAATATGAATCTCCATATTGATTCGAAGTTCAAATTCGGTATAACGACAAACAAACTATGAATAATGAATCTTCGGGAGGGTTCTAACTTAAAACTTGGCATGATACATTATCGAAATCGATAAATATGAAGATCAGAGTCGATTCGAACTTCAAATATGGCATAACGACATAAAAACTATGAACCAAGAACCTCCGAGTGGACTATTATAAGTTAGAAACTTCGTTAGAACGATGAATCTATCCTTTTACAATTAAGATTCCATTGGAATATTCTTCGAAACCTTAAACACACATGAATTCGTCAACTTCGAGAATGAAACTGGCTCCGAGGTCGAAACCTGGAAAGGAGTGGACTACTGTAAGTCAGAAATTTCGTTAGAACGATGAATCTATCCTTTTAAAAGTAAGATTCCATTGGAATGTTCTCCCAAACCTTAAACACACACTAATTCTTTGACTTCGAGAAAGAAACAGGTTCCGAGGTCGAAACCTGGCGAGGAGTGGACTACTATAAGTTAGAAACTTCGTTAGAACGATGAATCTATACTTTTACAACTAAGATTCCATTGGAATATTCTATGAAACCTTAAACACATACGAATTCGTCAACTCCGAGAAAGAAACTAGCTCCGAGGTCGAAATCTGGCGAGGAGTGGACTACTATAAGTCAGAAACTTCGTTAGAACGATGAATATATGCTTTTTCAAATAAGATTCCATTGGAATATTCTCTAAAACCTTAAACACACACTAATTCGTCAACTTCGAAAAAGAAACTGGCCCCGAGGTCGAAACCTGGAGAGGAGTGGACTACTGTAAGTCATAAAATTCGTAAGAACGATGAATATATCCTTTTACAAGTAAGATTCTATTGGAATATTCTCTTAAACCTTAAACACACACTAATTCGTCAACTTTGAAAAAGAAACTGGCCCCGAGGTCAAAACCTGGCGAGGAGTGGACTATTGTAAGTCAGAAACATCGGAAGAACGATGAATATATCCTTTTACAAGTAAGATTCCATTGGAATGTTCTCCGAAACCTTAAACACACACTAATTCGTCAACTTAGAGAATGAAAATGGCTCAGAGTTCGAAACCTGGCGAGGAGTGGACTACTGTAAGTTAGAAACTTCGTTAGAACGATGAATCTATCCTTTTACAAGTAAGATTCCATTGGAATGTTCTCCGAAACCTTAAACACACACGAATTCTTCAACTCCGAGAAAGAAACTAGGTCTGAGGTCGAAATCTGGCGAGGAGTGGACTACTGTAAGTCAGAAACTTCGTTAGAATGATGACTATGTCCTTTTAAAAGTAAGATTTTATTGGAATATTCTCTGAAACCTTAAACCCACACTAATTCGTCAACTTCGAAAAAGAAACTCGCCCCGAGGTCGAAACCTGGCGAGGAGTGGACTACTGTAAGTCAGAAACATCGTAAGAACGATGAATCTATCCTTTTACAAGTAAGATTCCATTGGAATATTATTTGAAACCTTAAACACACATTAATTCGTCAACTTCGAGAATGAAACTGGCTCCGAGGTCGAAACCTAGAAAGGAGTGGACTATTGTGAGTCAGAAACTTCGTTAGAACGATGAATCTATCCTTTTACAAGTAAGATTCTATTGGAATGTTCTCCGAAACCTTAAACACACACTAATTCGTCGACTTCGAGAAAGAAACAAGCTCAGAGTTCGAAACCTGGCGAGGAGTGGACTACTGTAAGTTAGAAACTTCGTTAGAACGATGAATCTATCCTTTTACAAGTAAGATTCCATTGGAATATTCTCTGAAACCTTACAAACACACGAATTCATCAACTTCGAGAATAAAACTGACTCTGAGGTTGAAACATGGAAAGGAGTGGACTACTATATGTCAGACACATCGTAAAAACGATGAATATATCCTTTTACAAGTAAGATTCCATTGGAATATTCTTCGAAACCTTAAACACACACGAATTCGTCAACTTCGAGAATGAAACTGGCTTCGAGGTCGAAACTTGGCTAGGATTGGACTACTGTAAGTCAGAAACTTCGTTAGAACAATGAATTTATCCTTTTACAAGTAAGATTCCATTGGAACATTCTCCGAAACCTTAAACACACATGAATTCGTCAAATTCGAGAAAGTAACTGGCTCTGAGGTCGAAACCTGGCAAGGAGTAGACTACTATAAGTTAGAAACTTCTTTAGAACGATAAATCTATCTTTTTATAAGTAAGATTCCATTGGAATATTCTTCGAAACCTTAAACACACACGAATTCGTCAACTTCGAGAATTAAACTGGCTCCGAGATCGAAGCCTGGCGAGGAGTGGACTACTATAAGTCAGAATCTTCGTAAGAAAGATGAATTTATCCTTTTAAAAGTAAGATTTCATTGGAATATTCTCTGAAACCTTAAACACACACAAATTCGTCAACTTCGAGAATGAAACTAGCTCCGAGGTCGAAACCTGACGAGGAGTGTTCTCACTCCTAATTTAGCAGGATATATCATAGAAACTCGTAAAGATGAACCATTTACAGGTAAGATTCCATGGGAATATTCTCTGAAATATTAAACAAACCCTTTTTGGATATTTCTACCCAATGTCGAAATGCCTAAATTTCTAGAATTTACTGGGGGGTGTTAGAGAAAATAGTTTTTAGCAGAAGTGAGAAAACTTTAGCAGAGCCGGAGACCAAAATAATTTTTAGCAGAAGTGAGAAAAAAATTAGCAGAAAGGATAATTTTTTTCCAGAAGTGAATAAAATTTAGCAGAAGTGTTTATACCTCTACGACGACTCTTATAAAGGTTGTGAATAGTGATGACAAAAAAAATATCAGAAGTGATAAAGTTTTAGCAGAAGTGTTTATACCTCTATGACAACTCTTATAAATGTCGTCAAAGATTGACATGAAGTTAGTACAAAAAAAAACACAAATCTGACAGTGTTGTGATAGTGTAGGCATGGTTGATGGTATGGACTTGCATGCATGTGGCTCTGGATCAAATCCCCACAACCTCATTTTTTTCCAACATCCTATATTTTACTTCAACAACACTTATAAAGGTTGTTATACATTTTGATAAAAAAAAAACACAAAAACTCAAAACTTGTGAAGTGTAAGGATAGTTGATGGGTTGAACTAACACATAGTAGGTTCATGTTCCAATTCCCTCAACACTATTCTTTTTTTTTTAAATTTTGTTTATCTTCAACGACTCTTGTGAATAGTTGTGATTGGATTTTGAACTACATATCCGGAAAACGGTTCTGAAAGCTGAATGGCATCACAACCTTTTTTGCTTAAAGGGTTGTCGTTTGTTTTTTGGTCGCAACCCTTTGGTATTGTGGGTTAGTACTCATGCAATTCTATGACACTTCCTTTGGAAAAAGTTGCAAAACATAGGATGTTCTGCGACATTTAGCAAAGAGTTGTGAAACTCCAGTTGCAGATGTATATTTTTCTTGTAGTGAAATTATTTTCATGAGAAGTGCTTTATTATGATCACTGCTCTTCCTTAATCCTAATCCTCCTTCGGATAATGGTTTTATTACTTTATCCCATCCTGTAGGGCGAATTTTTTTAGTTATTGAGTCGTGTCCCCATAAAAAATCTCTGGTCATACGATCTATTTGTTTGTGGATATTGCTGGGAAGGTTTTATGTTTGCATGATGTGAATTGAGGTGGTAATTAGGGAGTTTTCGATTAGAGTGAGTCTACCGGCTAGAGTTAGGCATTTGTTTCATCCATCATTTAGCTTTTCGAGCGAATTTTTTATTGGATGTCCTTCCGTGATTGAACATGACTCCCAGATAGGTTGGAGGTTTTGATTTAGCCGGCATATTGAAGGAATGATGAAGATCGTTTATGTTGATTGGGTTTAGTTTTTGGTGATGGATGATTACTGATTTGGTAGTATTGATTACTGATTACTTGTCCTGCAGAAGTGCTATATGAGTGAAGCAGGGTTTTAAGGTGTTTGTTACTCTGCTCCGAAGTTTCGTATGTGAACAATAAATTATCCGCATACACTAAATGAATAATTGGTTGTTCTTTTTTTTGATATGTTAAGTCCTTGAAATATTTTTTGGTTTTTATGGTTTCCAATGTTTGTAGATAGGTTTTCAGTAGATATGATAAAAATTATAGGAAGATAGTAGGTCTCCTTGTCTGGTACCTCTACTTGGGATGATGTAGCCATGGGGCATACCATTTATGTTGATCTAGTATGTAACTCATGTGACGCATAGCATAATGTAGTCTATAAAGGTTGGTAGAAATCCAAGTTTTGTAAATGAGATTCTGATGAATCCCCAATCTAAGTTATCATAGGCTTTATGGATGTCTACTTTGAGAGCTATTTTGGGATATTTGGTGATGTATGAGGTTCTGATATGATGGAAGGGTTCTCCATCAATTGTTATATTGTCCTGTATTGATCTCCGTGGAATAAAATCACTTTAGAAAGGGATTATTTAAAAGTGGAGAAAGGGTCTAATTCGGTTGATGATGGTATTTTCAATATTGTTGTAGAAAGTGGTAGTAAGGGTTGTCGTTTACTCGAACTTGATGAGATTGGTTTTAAGAATTAATAAACTAAAATAATAGAAAAATAAATATAAAAAATATTGTCACGGGATGAAGAGACACTTGGAAGCAGGATTTCACTACTTTTTATATTCTTGTGGTTCAGTCATTAACTCTATACAATATAGCTCAAACAAAAGAAGTTGTGACTCTAATTCTTTGCCAAAAATAGATTTCATAAAACATTATATGTAAGTCGTAAGCATTACACATCAAAAGTAATTAAAACCAATCATGCGACATCATACAAAATAACAAATAATTAATAGAAATCATAAAGCAATTAAATCTATGCAAAAAGTCATATAAAGAATTAACTCATTTACCACAATCATGAAAAGTTGCTTCCTCCGTTGTCCCAGTGATGGGTTCTAGCTCCGCATGGTGAAAACACACTCAAAGGAAATTTTCATTTCTCAAAAAGGTGTTCTAACGATACAAATGAAATGTCACTGCTACTGTAGTTATACGACCCCACTATCTCTGTCATTGACACTATAGAAAGAACGAATGTCTATAGGGGTCGATGTTCTTCGTGTTCTTCAGCTCATGTAGTAGCAGGAAGCTATTTTGTAACTTGATTTCTCAGCTCTGTTATTTCCTATACATCTCCCAAACTCTCCATACTACTTCTCAGACATCCCATCACCTTATTTATACTCGACATGCCACTTGAATCTTCAAAATATCTTGTCATTAAATTCATTATTCTTCACGGGTGTTATTTCCTTCTTTATATTCTTCACGCATCTGTTATGTTTGAAACTTCCCCAAATCAATGAATGCACGGCTCAGATTAAGTTACAAACGCTGCAGACACACGCCATCTACCAGAATATCTCAACCAACTCGTGACAGAGGGAGAAAACCCGAGAACACCCCACCTCTGAGTTTCTCTCCACGTACTTTCCGTTCCTTCTTTTAACGAAACAAAAGCTATAACCTTTCCTGTTATATCGTAACAGGTCATTACCAATCCAATTCATCCCAAAAATCTCGCTGAAAATCTCCACAAATCTTCCTAGATGAAACCAGGTTTTCATTCCCCTATTTAACTTCGAGTTCATGTTGCGGCCCAATTTCTTCAATTCTGATGAACTTACCTATCCTGATAGAGTACAACATGCCCAAACCAAACCAATGGAGTGATTGAGTCTCTCCAGAAATCTCTCGAATTACAAATAGAATCTTCGCAGGTGAAACAAATTCAAACCTGCACTTTCCCGCACTTTTTCAGTTTTGAAGATGGGTTTCCCCTATCTATTTCTGGGGTACGAATAGAAGTGGATGACTTGGGGTGTAAATAGAAGCTAGTGTACCCCTTAGTAATTGAGTGCCCCTTAACCAAAGTAGGGCTATGTTTAGTAGTTGTTCTCCGGAATGCTTTTAACAACTTTTCGAGCCGAATTTTCCAAAAATGTTTATTAGACAAAAATACCTAAAAATACATAAAAACACAATATTAGTACAAAAATCGAGACTAACAATAGATACACTGAGGACAATTCAGACACCAAAATGTGTCTATCAAATACCCCCAAACTTATTATTTGTTAGTCCCGAGCAAATCTAAAATAAAATGACTACACTTAGCACGTGCAACAAGCCGTTAAACCGCTAGGTGGCCCTAATGGAGGAGTGTTGTCTCCGGAGGGTATACAAGAGGTGTACCCACAAAACCTTTACTCCAGACCCTATCTATCTACACAGAACCTTTGAAGGCACTAAAGAATCTCCTTGGTTGGCATACTTATTGACTACATGAGGAAGTACCCTGATGCGAAATTCTAATTGATGTACACGAGTTTGCACTCAAGCATACTAAAATTCATATAAAGTAACAGAGCTCTACTCAGATAGTTTCTGGACATCATAAACCAGAGTCAACCAATCACATGGATAGATTAAGAAGATGGATGTAGAGAAACACGTGGATGATGTGGACTAAGGTGAACCTATCCTAATGGACTGAGATACTGGTCTGGACTAATATCAACACCTTGGCATATACAAGGGGACCAATGGTCGATAATCCTAAATCTAGGTCAACTCAGCTGGCATATACAAGGGTACCAGTGGTCGACTTTATTGTATTTATTCTGGTTGGTCTAGTGGTCTGGTCTAGTATTTTTTTATTTTTTTTTGGTATCTCAGTCACTCTATTTCACCCTAGCAATGGTAAAAAGAAAAATAAAAGAAGTGATCAGGATTCTTTCGATGTTTCCATCATGAGGATATGGCGAAACTACCATGTTTTCTTTTCTAACACCTGAGCTCTGTGCTTTTATGAATAGACTCTTCTAGATGTTTTCATCTAATCAGATTTGTTCCTCAACTCCTACAACCAAAATGCTTCCATCCACTTAGATTGGTTAGTGCCGACCTTAATAAACATAAATTTCTAGGCTCTGGAGTTTTTATTGCAACTAAAAGTTTCTCCCATACCCCCAAACTTAAATATAACATTGTCCTCAATGTTCTAAAGATGAAATTTAAAACATGAACAAGGAGAAACTGTTACCATTTGAAGCAAAAGAGATAAGGAAAGATATTACCGTGTCGCATGAATATTGGGTTACCTCCCAAGAAGTGCTAAGTTTAAAGTCTTGAGACAGACAATATAAGCGATTAGTCACCTCGACGAATCATATAGAAGCATCCGGAATAACTGCGGGTCATCTGGATCAAAAAGTTCTAACCACAAGAAGAGGAAAATGCAACATACCAAGAAGATATCCAACACACCCTTATCTAATTGTTTGTTTAAGACATCTACATCTAGTTGTGGTTCGGGTTCAGGCTCTATAAAAGGGTCTAAATAAAATGTTTTCATGGGATGGTCTTCCTCATAAGTTAGATCTGAATGTTCAGGTTCTAGAGTATGGAAAAACTCAAATAAAAACTTAGAAGCACGTAATAATTAATAACCTAAATAATTGCGGATCCTTAAAGTCAATCAAATTTGACTTACAGAGAAGACCAAAAAGAGAATGCTGGTCTTCCTTAAACAGATGTGTCGACCCTAATCTTCTAAAGTAATTAGGTTTAGTCTCAAAACTTAATAACCGACACATCTGAAATTCAAAAGTTCCCACATTTGGTTGAAAAATATTTGGTGGGAAAGCAAAGTCAATCTTGATATCATAGCCTAGGTTAACCACATCAACCAGAGGATGGGTTTCTAATAACTGATCTTCTTTATGGACATCATGAGGTTCAGAAAAACGTGTATGAAGATAATCTTGTAAAATGGTTGAGGCACAAATGTCAAGTCCCAAGTGAGCGACCTTTCTAAGAGTTAAAGCACATGGAGGATGATAATCACCCCCAAACTTACAGTTTTCAGGGTCTCTAGAAAGACTAGTCACAACTTCCCTAATTTCTAGGTCATCAGATTCCTGGAAATAGTCAATTGATTCTTCTAAGTCAGGTTCATCCTCACTCATCTCTACGAGTTTATGGTCTTCTAAGACTAGCGTTTCTAACTCTCTAGATTCTAAAATAGTATTCTCAGGGTAAACTCTTTCCTCTAAACCATCATCACAATCATATAAGGGATTATCAGCGAAAGTTTTTAGTAAAGGCTCGTTAACTAAGGTGTTAATCATAGTTACTTCCTCCGATTCACTTATAGGCACATCAAATAATGTATTATCCAACATATTGAAGGCTAAAGGATCATGAACTACATCGTCTAAAATGGTGGCATCTCTAGTCAAATCCTCATCATTTTGAATAGGTGAATAATCATTAAAATTATTGGGATTTGAAACAGAAATAGTACTATCATTATAAAGCTCAACTGGAGTTACAATTTCCTTATCACTATGCCTACATATGTATGATTCTTCATTAACACTATCCTCATAATTATGATAATATCAAAATGGTTGAACCTCATCTAAAATAATGTCTCCAATTCTGTCCTCGTCATCTTGATTAGGTGAATAGTAACTATCCTCATTTTCAAGGGTGTAACTGGAAATACTGTGTTGGAAATTCAGATTATTTCGAACAATTCTTTCGTTCGTCTCAGCCATCCGCTTGAGGGTATCTTCTAAAGAAGGTTCACTCATTATTGTAGTTCTTTCGTCCATAACTATACCATTCATCTCAGCTAACTTACGTGTTGACTCAGTTAACTTCCTGAGGGACTCTTCTAAAGGAGGAATAGGAATAGAGGGATCATAAAAAGGACTACTTTTCAATAATTTGATTGTATCCTCTAGAGACGAAGAACTAGTGTTATAATTTTCTTGCTCGTAAGACTGATGCACATGTGGATAGTAATTGGGATCACTATGGTATGAACCATATCCTTCAAAAGGTTGGCGTTCCTAACCACTATTCACACTATAAAAAGAGTGATGTCCATATTGTTCAGTTGGATATTCAGATTCATTGTGATGGCTATAATACCAATTTGACATCCTAACTGCAAGGGAATTCTACACAAGCACAAACAAGGCTGACTCGACCACAACAAACCTACTGTTTCTGGCAAACAAAAAGCATGATGGCTCCATTTAGATTGTTTCTAGACCAGCTTCTAATCCTTCGAAAGGGAATTCGTTACAATTTAAGCAAACCCCTATGGAATCAATCTGAGTCAAAGTAAGTTGAATAGAGGCGAGGGAAGCTGCGTAGAGCTTTGATACCCAAGGCCTCACCGCATTACAAGGCGGCGCAGTCACGCATTCAACTCACAGAAACCATCACGAACTTCGAAGTATGCTTAAAGAGTAACCAATATTTTTCTAATGACTTTCCTATTAAGTTCGTTACCTTATCGGTCTGGTTATAGTCAAAATTTTAAGCTTAGGTTCGCATTTGGTATCGTTTTCCTAAGGCGGGAAAGAATAAAACGGTGATGAAATCCGAACCCTTATCTTGTATGGCCATTCCTTGCCCTTTACTAGGAAATTAAAGCGACCCTTTTCAAAACCTCAACATATATGCATACAAAATCATCCAGTAAACCCGCTGACAGGGGATTCGCGGGTGTTTAGAATTCTTACCTCCCGTTCCATACGGGGGATGCACCATTGAAGTCGACTCGGGCCTCTGACTCCTATGTCAGTGTACGAACCCGAGGGGCCGAGACGATATCGTAATCGTCGTCCTTCCCTGTGCAGTTTATATTTAAATAACCCTTCCTTAGGGTTTTAAAAAAAATGTCCAAAAGTCCAAAAATAAAGAATAAAAAAAAAATGTCCAAAAATAAAAGATTACAAAAATATTTTCCTAATTACAGTTTCTAAAAATAAAAGGAAATAATTATTTACAAAATCTTCTTCACTCCCTGGACTCATCTTTTCTTTCCTTCTTTGGCGATGCTTTCCTTTTATTGCACTTTTTATTTTCTTGTAGCTTCGCTCCAAATCTGAAAAGAATAAAAAAAAAATACCAAAGGTGTAAAAGAGAACAATAATAATAAAAATAAACATAAAACCTAAAAAAAAATCTATACACAATTCCCTGGCAACGACGCCAAAAATTGATGGTATTTTCAATAATGTTGTAGAAAGTGGTAGTAAGGGTTGTCGTTCACTCGAAATTGATGAGATTGATTTTAAGAATTAATAAACTAAAATAATAGAAAAATATTGTCACGGGATGAAGAGACACTAGGACGCATGATTTCACTACTTTTCATATTCTTGTGGTTCAGTAATTAACTCTATACAATATATCTCAAACAAAAGAAGTTGTGACTCTAATTCTTTGCCAAAAATAGATTTCATTGAACATTATATGTAGGTCGTAAGCATGACACATCAAAAGTAATTAAAACCAAGCATGCGACATCAGATAAAATAACAAATAATTAATAGAAATCATAAAGCAATTAAATCTATGCAAAAATTCATATAAAGAATTAACTCATTTACCACAATCACGAAAAGTTGCTTCCTATGTTGTCCCAGTGATGGGTTGTAGCTCCACATGGTGAAAACACACTCAAAGGAATTATTCATTGCTCAAAAAGGTGTTCACAATAATGAAATGGGAGGAAAAAAATAAAACCGGGTTTGTAACACTTAATGTTGTTACAAATCAAACCGTTACAAATGAAATGTGTGACGGTCCAGAATTTTTTTCGTTTCTATTTGACCATGGAGTTCAGTCAACTGGCAAGTTCCAAAACTCCTGAACTGTCATGTGGGGTGAAAACAGTGGAAACAAGAGTATGACGTACGTTTTTACTAAACAAGATAATAGAAAAGGCATTTATTTACATTAGCCCAGTAACCCAAAAAGAGTAACAAGAAGATTATATTATATACAACTGTACAATGATTTGAAAAGTTTCCAAACACTCCTATGAAGTCACAACACATCATATTTCAGAACAAAAACAGCAAGAAACGATAGTGTTGTGTTCTTTTCCAAATTGAACCATATTACACATGAGTATATACATGAAAACAAAGTGAGCGTACTCACTTTAAACCCCAAAATCTCTACGCACCAAGACTTCAAAAGCTTACTGCCTCAAGCCGCTCTCAAACTCGGTGGAAAATAAAACAAAATGGGTGAGCCACATCCCAGTAGAGGAATGCGTAAAAGCAAGCAATGCCCAAGTAAGGAGTAAAATGAGTAAAGCATAAACAATACTTAAAGTTACTGAGCACGCATTTAACAAAATGTCGAAGGCTTTACAAAACAATACACAATTGAATTCATCTAAAGTATAAGCAAATCAAAATATTCTACTGAGAGGGTTCTATTATTTGTCGAGGTTTATCAGAAAATCACCCTATCGTCCTGGGCGATCTTCCGCAGGTCACCATTAGTACAGATTTCCCCTATAGGGCCTGACAATCTCATTAGTAGAATTCAAGCAAAGGAAGTGATCAACACAATCGGTGGATACGCTAAAAACAACGTTAAATATGAGTAACTCTTGTACCATCAGAACTGTAGATTCATAAACCATGGTAAACAACTTACCTCAACTTACCTTGCACTAAAATAATATTATAAGTACAAGAAAGTATCAATTTAAAGTTCTGGGCATGAACTTCAAAATATCCAATACACCAAATCAAAAGTTTGTTCATGTACAAAACAACAACATAAATTTCATCTTGCGTAGTTATGTTTCAAAACATTCTCTAGACTTCATTACTCAATGAAAATAAGTGTTTCTTAGATCATTGGAAAGAATGAAGGACAGGCTTTCACATAAAAAAATATAAGAAAAATTAATGGGCTCTGTAGCTGTATCCAAATACTTCAACCAAATAGGACAATTTTTAAGCTTTTCAGAGACTGCAGTTTCGGCTGTCTACTTTTAAAAATTTGTGCATTATTAGTTACACAAAGAAATTCAGAGAAAATGGTACCATTTGAAAGCTAAGAATTCACACTTTGACATAAAAATGATAAACACAGGTAATGAAGTTCATAAGTATGTTCAAACATCTCAACAAAATAGGACAGCTGCGCAATCCTTCAGAAAAATCAATTTTGGACGTCTGCAATCAATAATTTGTGAAAAATTCATTACCCAATTAAATTCAGTGAATTTGGTACCATTAGAAATATGTGAAACCCCAATTTAACATAAAAATGATAAAAAAAGTTAATGAGGTACATAAATATGTTTAAATCTCTCTACAAAACAGGACAGAAGTGCTGTCCTTCAGAAAATTCAGTTTTGATAGTCTGAAATCTAAAATTCGTGCAAAATTCATCTTAAGGCAGAATTTAGTAAACTTGGTATCGTTAAAAAGCTGAGAGAGTGATATTTAATGAAAAAAATAATAAGAGAAGGTGTTGAGTTACAGATCCAAATGGAAAAGTCCCGACCAAACAGGACAGCAGCAGCAGTTCATAATTTCAGAACATGAACAGATTTTAAGATTGTTTAGAAGACAAATAGAAGTTTCAAGAGAACAAGATGATTACCAACAACCCAATTCAATAAGTTTAAGGAACAAAAAATTCATATACAAGTTGAATTAATTATAAAAATTAGGGCAAGTTAGGTTCTAATTGGAACTATGAAATCAAAACTATAAGAATTGAAACCAAATCAAAGAAAACCCAAATCAGTTTCAAAGCAAATTCAATCATCAACATGACTAAAATATAAGAACTTAAAGCATTACTTCATGAGAAATAAACTGAAAAGAGAAAGAAATCCCCTACCTTTTGAGCAACAAATGAATCCAAAGAAACCAACTTGATTTAAGCAAGGAAACGATACGAAACAGGCCTCCAATTCCAAATTTTGTGATACTAACTTATTTTGTTTTTGTTGTAGGAAAAAAGACAGATTCAAAGTGAAAAGAAACATCTGAATTCCAACGAATTCAGTAGAAATAAACTTATCTAAAAGGTTAAATGTCAGAAATGCCCCTGTTTCAACTCAAATTCGACACACATCTTTGTATGTGTCCTTTCTATAGCAAGTTTGAGCACAAACAAAATATCAGTAGTTGTACACCCTAAGGGCTGGCTCACACGAAGAGAAACATAGTTTCTCAAACAAATTATGCATCATAGCGATACATCTAGCTTTTCAATCCATTTGGATTGGCTCTCGTGCTATTATTTAAATAAAAAGACTTGGGGTATTACATCATTACCTACTTAAAAAGAATTTCGTCCCGAAATTGAAAACAAAGAAATAGGATAACGAAGGTTACCTCTTAGCAACTCCAGATATTTCTCCTGGATTTCAGATTCTAGCTCCCACGTCATCTCTTCGAAGTTGTGATGTTGCCAAATCACCTTCACCAATTTGATCGTCTTATTACGTAAGACTTGCTATTTGGAATCAACTACTCGTAACGACATCTCCTCATAGGTCACATCTTCATTCAGTTGAATGTCTTGCCATTCAATGATGTGAGATGGATCTGCATGGTACTTCCGAAGCATGGAAACGTGAAACACATTATGGACATCTGCTAATGATGTTGGTAAGGATAACCTATAAGATACTTCATCTATACGCTGCAGAATTTCAAATGGCCCAATGTAACGTGCCGCCAATTTACTTTTCTTACCAAATATTTTAATGCCAGGCCTTGGACTGACCTTCAAAAAGACTTTGTCTCCAACTGAAAATTCCAGAGGTCTGCTTATTTGATCGGCATAGCTTTTATGCCTACTTTGAGCTGTTCTTAGACGATCTTGGATAACTTTTATCTTCTATGCCGTTTCCTTAACAATGCTTGGTCCCATTACACTCATTTCACTGACCTCTGCCCAACACAATGGTGTTCTACACGGCCTACCATATAAAGCTTCAATTGGTGCCATCCCAATGCTAGATTGGTAGCTGTTATTGTAGGAAAACTCTACAAGTGGTAGTTGTTCACTCCAATTCCCTTTAAACTCCAATGCACAATCCCTAAGCATGTCTTCCAACACTTGGATTGTTCTTTCTGACCATCCATCTGTCTTGGGGGAAATGCACTACTCATACTCATTGTACTTCCCATGGACAACTGAAATCTTTTCCAGAATTTGGATGTAAATAATGGATCTCTGTCAGAAACAATCGACATTGGAATACCATGCAGTTTAACAATTTCTCGGATGTACAAATTACTGAGAATAGTAATGTTATCTGCTTTCCTCACTGGAAGAAAATGAGATGTTTTGGTAAGTCTATCAATGATCACCCACACACTATCTCTGCCCTGATGTCCTTTTGGTAATCCTCTTACAAAATCCATGGAAATTGAATCCCATTTCCACTATGCAATTGGTAAAGGTTGAAGTGGTCCTGCTGGTCGTTGGTGCTCAGCCTTCACTTGTTGACATGTAAGACATCTGGACACAAACAAAGCAATATCTTTCCTCATACCCCTCCACCAAAACTGACGTCTCAAATCATAATTCATCTTTGTACTTCCTGGATGAAGTGTGAGTACGGACTCATGAGCCATCTCTAAGATTTATTTTCGAAAATTCTCGTCATCTGGTACAAACAACCTTCCTCTGAAGTAAATACCTCCATTAGTCCCTAAAAACCAATTTTCAGGTGCCTCTCCCATACTTAAATTTCCTCTTACTTCTTGTAAACTGACATCAGTTGATTGAGCTGCAATCAACTTCTTCACAGTCTCAGGTACCACTGCCAAGTGATACAAAAATGCCTTTTCATCGTCGAGATCAACAAAAAGATCCAAATTTCTCACATATTATATCATCCTCAATGAAGCTATTGAACCACATTATTTTCTACTAAGTGCATCTTCTACTACATTTCCCTTTCCCGGATGATAATTCAAAGTAAACTCATAATCCTTCAAGAGTTCAAACCATCTTCTCTGCCTCATGTTCAAGTCTTTTTGTGTAAATATATAATTTAAACTCTTATGATATGATAATACAGTAAAATTTTCCCGGTAAAGATAATGCCTCCATAGCTTAAGTACAAACACCACTGCTGCCAGCTCCAAGTCATGAGTTGGATAATTCTTTTCATGAGTCTTCAATTGTCGTGAAGCATAAACGATTACCTTTCCCTTCTACATAAGAACCCCTCCTAAACCAATTCCCGACGCATCATAATATACTTCATATCCAAGTCCCGGTTCAAGTGTGGTTAAAATTGGTGCTGATGTCAATCTTTGTTTCAACTCTTCAAATGATTTCTCACATTCATTTGTCCATTCAAACTTTACACCTTTCTTGGTCAAACGAGTAAGTGGTACAGCCAACCTTGAAAAGTTATCCACAAACCTTCTATAATAACCTGCCAATCCTAAGAAACTTCTAACCTCAAATACATTTTTCGGGGATTTCCATTCAACTACTGCCGCAATCTTCCCTGGATCTACAGCAATACCTTGACCAGAAATTACATGACCCAAGAATAACACTACTGATATCCAAAATTCAGATTTACTTCTTTTGGCATACAACTTATGTTCTCTCAAAGTCTGTAACATAATCTGAAGATGCTTTGCATGCTCCTCTTCACTCTTTGAATAAACAAGAACATCATCTATAAACACTACCACAAACTGATTGAGATAAGGCCTGAAAATTCTATTCATCAAGTCCATGAAAGCTGCAGGTGCATTCATTAATCCAAATGGCATTACAAGAAACTCATAGTGCCCATAACAAGTTCCAAATGTTGTTTTCTTAATATCCTCTTCTCTTATTCTCATTTTATGATACACCATACGAAGATCAACCTTATAAAAACACATTGCTCCCTTAAATTGATCAAACAAATCATCTATTCGAGGCAAAGGATACTTATTCTTGATAGTCACTTGATTTAGCTTCCGGTAATATATACACATCCTCATTGTCCAATCTTTCTTCAACACAAACAAAACTGGAGCTCTCCATGGTGATGTGCTTGGTCTGATGAACCCCAATTCAAGTAACTCATCAAGTTGTTTCCGTAACTCCTTCATTTCCTTTGGCTCCATACGATAAGGAGATAAATAAATTGGTGCAGTTCCAGATTGTACTTCGATCACAAAATCAATTTCTATCTTTGGTGGTAATCCTGGAAATGCTTCTGGGAATACATCTAGAAATTCTCGAACAACTCTAGCATCTTCCATTACTTTACTGACAACATCCTCCTCTTCAAAAAACGCCAAACATTCCATATGTTCCTCTGTCTCATCTCGTCTCTTATTACCTGGAAGTGATGGAGTCATAACCTTCCATCTCTTCCCTTGAACAAAAACACGGTTCCCATTCATTGTTAGAAAAGAAATTTTCTTTTCAGAATAATGCAATATTGCATGGTTCTGTGACATCTAATCCATACCTACAATAACGTCATATTCCTGCATTCTCATAGGTATAAGGTTGATAGACACTCTATTGTTTCCAAGGGTTAGCTCATAATCCTTACATACCTTACTAATACTAACGGCACTTCCAAGTGGCGAAGATACACTCAAATTAAATCCCAAAGAATCATAATTTAAACCTAAGTATGCAGCTAAGTGAAGGGATAAAAACGAATGAGTAGCACCCGTATCGAATAAAACTTTAGCACGTGAACTGAAAATTAAGAAGTTACCCTCGATGACGGTGTTCTCAGCCCCTCCATTACCCTCTGCAACATAATTAAGTTTTCCTTTCACATTAGGTTGCCTCGGTTGGAATGCTAGTGTAATGGTATGTGACTGATTGTGTGGTATCCCACCAACATTATGATTACGTGGCTGATTTTGTGGTCTACCTCCAACATTCTGATTACGTGGATGATTATTTTTCTGTGGCTTTGGCTTAGCTGGAAGAGGACATTCTCTAGAAAAATGACCCACTTGTCCACAATTATAACACTCTGAACCAGTCCTGTTGTCCTTCTTTACAACATAATCAGTACGTGGCCACTTAGGTGTTGCTGGTGGGTTTGGCTTCACCTTTTTCTTCTTGTCCGATTCTTCTCTTTCCTTCAGTATTTGAACCCAATTAGCTTCAAAATCTAATGCAATTCTTAGAACCCTCTTATAAGTAATATGATGATGACTAACCACTCTATCTCGAATGGGTGCCTTCAAATCACTCTCCAACTTACGTGCCTTCAACTCCTGTGTTGGTATAAGATGTGTTGCATATCGTTCTAGCTCCGCAAACTTCTTATCCAACCGAGTTACTGTCATATCTCCTTGCTGTAAGAACATAAACTCCATACATTTTTTATCTTTGGCAGTAGGCGGAAAATATTGTTCTAAAAATAATTTTACAAAGTTTTTCCAACTCATCCTTGACATATCCTCCATTCTCTGAATAGATTCCCACAAATTTTCTGCATCTCCATGAAACATATATGTAGCAAACCTGACTTTATATTTTTCTGGAACTAACATAGCCTTGAACTCCTTTTGTATATTCTGCAACCATTTTTCAGCAACTATTGGCTCTTCCGTTCCATGAAATATGCCATCAGGTCCTAAGAATTTCTTAAATCTTCGCACATCAACCTCCTGACTGGGTTTGTTATGCCTTTCCATCGCAGTAGCCATAGTCTTCATAGAACCTGACAACTCTACTAAATTCTTCTCTATAATCTTAGTCCTCTTACTATGCCCCTTCATCTTCTTAGTTGGACCAGAATGAGATGAACTCGCTATATTCGACATCTACAAATCAGATTATCACACGGTTAGTTTTGTTAGTAATTGCTCATTACTAACAGTCCAATCATATACATATCATGTCATCTGGTTTTTTTTCTCAAAATTCCAAAATAAAAAGACTGAAATTTAGTTTCAGAAATTCAACAATAGAATTAACATGTCAATCTTTGAAATTCTAACCATAACCGAGTAAAATTGAGGAAAATTCTACATGCAAAACAATGAACATCCCAAAGCAAATCGAAACGTTTGCTCTGATACCAACTGTGACGGTCCAGAATTTTTTTCGCTTCTATTTGACCGTGGAGTTCAGTCAACCGGCAAGTTCCAAAACTCCTGAACTGTCATGTGGGGTGAAAACAGTGGAAACAAGAGTATGACGTATGTTTTTACTAAACAAGATAATAGAAAAGACATTTATTTACATTAGCCCAGTAACCCAAAAAGAGTAACAAGAAGATTATATTATATACAACTGTACAATGATTTGAAAAGTTTCCAAACACTCCTATGAAGTCACAACACATCATATTTCAGAAAAAAAACAGCAAGAAACGATAGTGTCGTGTTCTTTTCCAAATTGAACCAGATTACACATGAGTATATACATGATAACAAAGTGAGCGTACTCACTTTATACCCCAAAATCTCTACGCACCAAGCCTTCAAAAGATTACTGCCTCAAGCCGCTCTCATACTCTGTGGAAAATAAAACAAAACGGGTGAGCCACAGCCCAGTAGAGGAATGCGTAAAAGCAAGCAATGCCCAAGTAAGGAGTAAAATGAGTAAAGTATAAAAAATACTTAAAGTTGCTGAACACGTATTTAAAAAAATGTCGAAGGCTTTACAAAGCAATACACAATAGAATTCATCTAAAGTATAAGAAAATCAAAATATTCTACTGAGAGGGTTCTATTATTTGTCGAGGTTTATCAGAAAACCACCCTATCGTCCCGGACGATCTTCCGCAGGTCACCATTAGAATGGATTTCCCCTATAGGGCCCGACAATCTCAGCAGTAGAATTCAAGCAAAGGAAGTGCTCAACACAATCGGTGGATACGCTAAAAACAACGTTAAATATGAGTAACTCTTGTACCATCACAACTGTAGATTCATAAACCATGGTAAACAACTTACCTAAACTTACCTTGCACTAAAAAAAGATTATAAGTACAAGAAAGTATCAATTTAAAGTTCTGGGCATGAACTTCAAAATATCCAATACACCAAATCAAAAGTTTGTCCATGTACAAAACAACAACAAAAATTTCATCTTGCGTAGTTATGTTTCAAAAAATTCTATAGACTTCATTACTCAATGAAAATAAGTGTTTCTTAGATCATTCAAAAGAATAAAGGACAGTCTTTCACATAAAAGATATAAGAAAATTTAATGGGTGTTGTAGATGTATCCAAATACTTCAACCAAATAGGAAAATTTTTAAGCTTTTCAGAGACTGCAGTTTCGGCTGTCTACTTTCAAAAATTTATGCTTTATTAGTTACACAAAGAAATTCAGAGAAAATGGTACCATTTGAAAGCTAAGAATTCACACTTTGACATAAAAATGATAAACACAGGTAATGAGGTTCATAATTATGTTCAAACATCTCAACGAAATAGGACAGCTACGCAATCCTTCAGAAAAATTAGTTTTGGACGTCTGCAATCAAATATTTGTGAAAAATTTATTACCCAATGAAATTCAGTGAATTTGGTACCATTAGAAATATGTGAAACCCTAGTTTAACATAAAAATGATAAAAAAAGTTAATGAGGTACATAACTATATTTAAATCTCTCTACAAAACAGGACAGAAGTGCTGTCCTTCAGAAAATTCAGTTTTGATAGTCTGAAATCTAAAATTCGTGCAAAATTCATCTTAAGGTGGAATTTAGAAAACTTGGTATCGTTAAAAAGCTGAGAGAATGATATTTAATGAAAAAAATAATAAGAGAAGGTGTTGATTTACAGATCCATATGGAAAAGTCCCGACCAAACAGGACAGCAGCAGCAATTCATAATTTCAGAACATGAACAGATTTTAAGATTGTTTAGAAAACAAATAGAAGTTTCAAGAGAACAAGATGATTACCAACAACCCAATTCAACAAACAGAAACTTCATATACAAATTGAATTAATTATAAAAATTAGGGAAAGTTAGGTTCTAATTGGAACTATGAAATCAAAACTATAAGAATTGAAACCAAATCAAAGAAAATTCAATCATCAACATGACTAAAATATAAGAACTTAAAGCATTACTTCATGAGAAATAAACTGAAAAGAGAAATAAATCCCCTACCTTTTTAGCAACAAATGAATCCAAAGAAACCAACTTGATTTAAGCAAGGAAACGATACGAAACAGGCCTCCAATTCCAAATTTTGTGATACTAACTTATTTTGTTTTTGTTGTAGGAAGAAAGACAGATTCAAAGTGAAAACAAACATCTGAATTCCAACGAATTCAGTAGAAAGAAACTTATCTAAAAGGTTAAATGTCAGAAATGCCCCTGTTTCAACTCAAATTCGACACACATGTTTGTATGTGTCCTTTCTACTGCAAGTTTGAGCACAAACAAAATATCAGTAGTTGTACACCCTACGGACAGGCTCACACGAAGATAAACATAGTTTCTCAAACAAATTATGCATCATAGCGATACATATAACTTTTCAATCCATTTGGATTGGATCTCGTGTTATTATTTTAAATAAAAAGACTTGGGGTATTACAAAATGTCACTGCTACTGTATTTATACGACCCCACTATCTCTGTCGTTGACCCTGTAGAAAGAACGACTGTCTATAGAGGTCGATGTTCTTCGTGTTCTTCAGCTCATGCAGCAGCAGGAGGCTATTTTGTAACTTGATTTCTCGGCTCTGTTATTTCCTATACGTCTCCCAAACTCTCCATACTCCTTCTTAGACATCCCAGCACCTTATTTATACTCGACAGGCCACTTGAATCTTCAAAATATCTTGTCATTAAATTCATTACTCTCCACGTAGTTTCTGTTCCTTCTTTTAACGAAACAAAAGTTATCACCTTTCCTGCTATATCGTAACAGGTCATTAACAATCCAATTCAGCCCAAAAATCTCACTGAAAATCTCCACAAATCTTCCCAGATGAAACCGGGTTTTCATTCCCCTATTTAACTTCGAGTTCATGTTGCGGCCCAATTTCTTCAATTATGATGAACTTACCTGTCCTGATAGAGTACAACAGGCCCAAACCAAACCAATGGAGTGATTGAATCTCTCTAGAAAACTCTCGAATTACAAACAGAATCTTCGCAGGTGAAAAAAATTCAAACCTACACTTTCCCGCCCTTTTTCAGTTTTGAAGATGGGTTGCCCCTATCTATTTATGGGGTGCAAATAGCAGTGGATGACTTGGGGTGTAAATAGAAGCTAGTGTACCCCTTAGTAATTGAGTGCCCCTTAACCAAAGTAGTGTTCCGTTTAGTAGTTGTCCTTTGGGATGCTTTTAACAACTTTTCGAGCCAAATTTTCCAAAAATGTTTATTAGCCAAAAATACCTAAAAATACATAAAAACACAATATTAATACAAAAATCGAGACTAACAATAGAGACACTAAGGACAATTTAGACACCAAAATGTGTCTATCAGTTGACTACATTTTTTGAAATAATTTTATATGTGACGTTACAGAGTCCTATGGATCTGAACTGGTGAAGGTTTTGAATTATGGTCGACTTTAGGTATAAATGTTATGTTCGTGTTATTCATGATAGGATGCATATTTAAGTTATTAAAAAAACTTCGAACCATTGATATGAATTGGGTGTGAGTTTTCCCCCAGAAAACATTGAAAGACTTACTTGCATAGCCATCTAGACCCGGAGTACTTTCATAATTCATGTAGAAGAGGGATTGTTAGATTTACGTTGTAGTTACTTCCTTCGTAAGTAGGTACGACAGTCCAAGAGTTAATATTGGTCTGATATTTGTAAAGAGATCTTCATTTATTACTATAGGCAGCGCCGTATATTATTGTTGAGAGTAGTGATCCAGAATGAGCTGAACAACGTCTTCTTTTTTGTTAATCCAATTGTTTTCTGGGTCTTGTAATTGTTGTATATTGTTACAAGATCTGTGAATGGTATCTTCAGTGTGGAAAACGTTTGTGTTGAGATTGCCTGATTGTAACCATTGAATTCTAGATCTTTGTTGCCAGTATGTCACATGACATTCTAGTAGTTCTACATAGTCTATTCTTAGATGTTTTTCTTGATTCATCTAATATTCCAGGTCGGATCCCTCTTGGGTTTCTCATTGATGTTGAGCGTGTTTTATCTTGGTTGTTAATTTCTTGCTCATGGTTGGTAGGTTGCCAAAAGTTATTTTGTTCCATTCCATGAGAGCTTTGTCCAGTTGTTGTGAGTTTATGTTGGAGATCGAGGGTAGTTTCATTATCTTGTTATTTCTCCCAAGAAGATTCAACTACTTGCTTGATTTGGGGATGAGAGAGCCATAAGTGTTCAAATTTGTAATTTTTTGTTCCCTGCCAATCCATTTCTTTCTCTTGTAATAGTATTGGTGCGTGCTCAGATGCTATTCTTGGAAGATGAGTAAATACTGCATGTGGATTTGTTGTCCTCCAATGTTGGGTTGCCAGAGCTCTATCTAATATTTCTAGAATGTTACCTTGGCCCATTTAGTTGTTTGTCCAGGTGTAGGGGTCTTCTTGGAATCCCAGATCAATCAAACCCATCTAGTCCATTAGAGTGGGAGAGGTTGATATTGAGCATATGTTACTTGTGTTCCTCATTATATTTTCGGATTGATCAAATATGTCATTGAAATCTCTTAGTAAAAGCCAAGGTATGGATGGAATGATGTAGTGAAAGATTGTTGGAAATTCTTGCCAGAGATTTTTCTTGTATCGGGGTGCGGTGGGCCATAAATACCCGTGCATAACCAAGGTTGTTCTCGAGGTGGTGGTGTAACTTTTGTATGGATGTAGTTTTAAGAGTGGAATAATATTAATGTAGGACATCTCTACCTTATGTCCAAGTTATTTCCTTTTTAATATTTTTCTTCTTTTAGAGTTTTACTATTTTTAGATTCTTGTTCATGCCTATATAAACAGGCTTTTATCATACTTAGAGATACACATTATTATCATTATCAAGATTATCAATACAATCTATGTTTCAGAGTAACCTATCTTTTTATTTTCTTTCAACTTATTCAAGTTATCTTCGTCCCTTCTCATCCCTTTTCTTCTTTCGCATCCCCTACAACCTCCGAGTTGTATTCTTCCTCACAAGTTCTACATTAAGTGGCATCGAGCCAACAGTTTTAGATTCTTATCTAAAACACGATCCTAAACGCTTCCGCAAACTCAAACCCTATTATATATATAAAAAAAAAAAACCTAGTTTTCTTATTCTCGTTTTTGATCATGGAAGAATTAACTATGGAAGATCTTCTACAGCTTAGACTAGAATTATCAACAAATATTCAAAAATATTCCGAGAAAATAATGAAGCTTCGTTGTTTGGTTTATCCTCGCGTAGAAGAGGAAAGGAAACTAAGAAGGTTTTTCCGTGTCAGAGAAGATGAAAAACAACTTCTTAAAGAAGTTAAGATTACTATCACTAAACGTGAAAGGGCCGAAGCTAAACATGTATATAATCTCAGAGAAGCTCGCAAGGGAATAAAGAAAATAATAAAGATAATCGATGAATATTTTGAACGTTTTCCGATATCACATGGCGATAAAGAAGATTCATCATCAACTCAAGAAGACTCATCGTCTTCTAATGGTACTATAGCTATTTCGGCTACATCAGTTGGCGAGGAATCACCTGATGATAAAGAAGTTCCGTTGTCAACTCCAAAGGATTCGTCATTACCTAATGATGCTGTAGTTATTTCAACTAATGAATCACGGGAGTTTGTTGATTCATCGTCGCCTCAAGAGCATTCTTCTTCAACCGAAGAAAATACTGATATGATTCTCACGACGTCAGTTAGTGAGGAAAATATGGAAGATACTTCTCAAGAGAAAGGAAGAAACCATGTTACTCAGGTTTTGCATGATCCGCTCGAACTAAATGAGAATTCTTTCGTGGTATATCCGACTAGAGGAATAAATTATAAACCATTGTTTGATACTTCTGTCTATGAGCTTGGTTATCGAACTCTTGAAGATATAACTGTAGAAAATTATACCGGAAGAATTCGCGGTAGAATTTTGTTGAACTCGGAGAGGTTAACAAGAGCAGAAGTTTCAGAAGTTAGTCCATTATTCTCCGGTGGAATTAATTCTATAAGAAATTATGAATTATACTCTACTCCTACTGCACTTTGTTCTGACAGTTCGACAAGTAATGGTGTTGCCATCTTATCATCTGTTACGGAACTAGAACGTTTGATGCCAAGTAAATTTGGTTCTTTGAACGGAGAATTTTTAGCATTAACAAAGCTACCCTGTATAGAAGAGTGTTGGTCAGAATGAAGTTGCTTTGTTGAACCTGTAAGTTCACCAAAGGTTGTTGCTTTCGCAAAACCAAGCTTGATAGAACAAAAAAAATGCGAAATCTGATTGCTTCTGGTATTCGTTTCTTCAAGGAGATAATCAACCTGTCCTTGCAAGTACTGTAAAGGGAAGCTGTAGAAAAGTGAAAATAAGCATGGATACTGGTCCAAGTATACGATGGAAAGTGACATGTCTTACACCTGCTATTGCATATGACGTCCTAACATATGTGATTGAGATGGAACTATCGAGACCAAGTAAAGGATACAATATATCGCTTGGAGGCTGTTTAGAAACAAAAAATTTAACTCGTCGAGACGTTTCAAAGTCGGTGTCTATCCACAATTGCAGAAAGTTGTTATTGGAATTTAATCATTACACGGTTGGATTCAGTACTCGACAGTCGAATGGTTCAATTGTACTTTTAAAGCTTCTAAATCATGTGATAATGGAGGTGTGGAATCCTCTAGGAATATTCGGTGTGATTAATGTTTTCAACTTCCCATGTGCTGTTCTAGGATGGAATGCCTATGTTGCAATAGGGGGATCAAATGGAGAAACCTGGTCATATATTTTTTTTTGCAAAAGGATATCCTGGAGTGCCTAACAACTTCAATAACTCAAGTTGTTTTTCAGACTACAACTTCACATTAGGGTCTGCTAATAATTGTAATAAGGCATGTGGAGTGTTGCGTGCTTTTGATACCAGTACTGAAATTATTGGTGCAGTTACTCTTGATGTCGTCTGAAACGATAGTGTACCAGTAGATGCAGCAAAGGATTTCTCTCTTTCCTTCAACTTTTCGTTTCTAAAGAAGTTGTTTAGAAAACAAGTTTTGATGTATGTAGAGGTTTACAATCAAGGTTTTGTTAATTTTGTAGACATCTTGGATTTTTCTATCAGTTCGTTGTTAGTCCTCTATACTCCCGAGGGATTAACATTAATTCTCTAAGAAGTGATGACGTTGTGATGGATTTATACTCAAAAAGAGTTTATGCAGTCAGATATATGGGTACTTCACATTCTTCTCAATATCTACCTCTTATGTCTATTGATAGTTGTGGAGCAATTTGTTCGGTATATAGAGAGGCTTTGCTAATAAATTCAGGATGCCAGTGTGAATGCCATGCAAAACTCAGGGGAATAACCATCTTACTATATCAAAAGTTTGGAAACATCTCCATGGAAGGTGCTCAGTTTCGTATCCAGACTGCCTATTCACGACTTCATAATAAGAATGGTGTCAGGATCGTTATTATAGGAATATTGGTATTCGGTCTTGACACAAACATAGAACTCAAGTGTGATGAGTTTACAAGGAAATGTGTTCTAGCATATGGTGATGTTGTAAAGAAGAGGTTTCCAAGCTTTGATGGAAACTATGTAATTCAGATCTGCATGTCGACAATTGTTGTTGTGGATATTCAAGAATGGAGTTTTAGAGATGCTTATGCTGATCACCTGCAGAAAGAACAAGGGATGGATGGAAGAGAATTTGCATTGCAAAGTTCATATTACTCTCAAGATATTACCAAGTTTCGAAAAATTGAGCAGTACCCTTGGGTACATTATTCTTTAATGCTTGGGTTAATGAGTTTTCACGCTACTAGTTCGTATAGTCGTCACTTTGCTGATTCACCTAGCGCCGTGCATAATAATGAACAACGGAATTTGTTCTCCATCATGGGACCTGCTAGTGAACTTCACGTGGAATACGAGGAAAGATTTCTAGAGTTTGTGAACTCACGTAGTGGGTATACAATTTTGCACCTAGCTGGAATACGAGAAGATGCTAAGGACGAATTAATTAAACGTGCATCCAAAGGTGTAACTCCGAATTTTGCAGAAACATTTTTTTGTGCTCGTGTCATTGGCTCCGTCACTACAATTATTGATATGACTTTTGTGTTTGATCACGGGAAGTCTAAACACATATCGCATAATGATTCGAGAAGCATTTCTGCCTTCCTACTTCAGTTGACAATCTGACATTTGTATTTGATCGTGGTAAGCCGTTGAACGTTGAATATATACTCGCTTTCCATGGAAGAAAAAGAATTCATATTCTATGATGGGATCTCGAGGTCGAGTTTTCTCAAGAAGGGGGACTGATGTAGGACATTTCTACCTTATGTCCAAGTTATTTCCCTTTTAGTATTTTTCTTCTTTTAGAGTTTTATTATTTTTAGATTCTTGTTCATGCCTATATAAACAGGTTTTTATCATACTTAGAGATACACATTATTATCATTATCAAGATTATCAATACAATCTCTGTTTCAGAGTAACCTATCTTTTTATTTTCTTTCAACTTATTCAAGTTATCTTCATCCCTTCTCATCCCTTTTCTTCTATCGCATCCCCTACAACCTCCGAGTTGTATTCTTCCTCACAAGTTCTACATTAAATATTTGGATATTTAAGTTGTCTTCCCACATTAAGCATAATACGCCTCGTCTTCCAATTTTTGGGACGGTGAACCAATTATTGAATGGAAGGGTTTGTGACAATCTTGTCATGTGTTGCTCGTTAGCTAAAGTTTCAGAGAGAAATAATATGTTAGGTTTGTGTAGAGAAACCAATCCTTTTAAATGTTGAATAGATGATGGGAAGTTTATGCCTTGACAATTCCAAGCTAGAATAGTCATTGTGAGATCATGATTACTAGTTTAACTGGTCTTTGCTGCAGGAGGGAAGAGTGGGAAGGCGTGAACAACATAATTTTTAATAAAATGACGGATTTATCATTCACTAATTTGGGTATTGATTTGATTTTAATAACATGAAAAAATATGGAATTTTCATGCTCCACAACATAAGTGAAAACACCCGAATAAATTTGGCACCTCCCAAGTTTTGACTCTACCATAAAAAAATTCAACTGCATCAATGGAGAGACACGGAGTAGCGGATCATGTATTGATTAAAATTGACCGGAAATGCTTTCTATATTGGTAACTAAACATAGCCAAAAACTTGTTGAAACTATACGGTGCAAAACTAACTGCATGCCTGCAATTACCCCTAGGAGCTAGGACTGACCAATCTCTAGATTTCTTGTGGTGCGCGGTGGAAACCGCTTGTAACACAATCAGTTCACCGCCACCAACATAACTATTCATGTTTTTTTGTCTTAAGAATGCATCGAGTTAAGATGAAATATCTTATGCGAGGAGGTTGGGTACTGTGTGCTCTATCATCCAGAAACTTATGCCATCCAAAATGAATGTCATGAAAAAACTAGTTTCCCACTCGGTGTCGAGTATGAACAAGAATGATCGTTCACTCAAACCACTGAAAAAATCTTGACGGACTGGAAAGGAACGTCTAGGCCTAACGAGAGAGAGGCAGTGCAATTGCAATCTATGTGATTCTATATTTACCGAGCGGAAGTTTACTTATTCACCGAGCAACATTTGACTAACCAAATTCTTGGAAGAAGTAAAAATACATGACCTTAATATTCAGATGTGGAAACTGCAAATCTCGGGGCCTGTGCAAAGTCCGTATGGTAAAATTTGACATCACAAATGGGGAGGGGTCCGTCTATATTATATAGGCGGATTTTGCGAAATTTCTTAGATTCAAAAATTATTTTGGTTTCCTAAATATATATCTATTTTCCTGTTTTAATCTTTGTCTCACTCCCAACACAATTATCAATATACAATAAACAAGGGAATATGTAAGAAAAACTCATCTTGAAATTGGAATTCCGTATCTAATGGGACTATAAAAGTTGAAAACTCCGCCTATATATATATAAGGGATGGAGGGAGTAGTATTTAACACTTTAGCAGCATTTCATTTATCAGTAGTAGGAGGAATTAATCAGACCACATTTCAAACGATATTAACTTGAAATAGATTTGCACTTGATAGTAACCTAATTTTTAAATCTTCAAAAATCCCTTCTTTACCAACCAGTAAGAAGTAGCCTACCTCACATTTGAAGAATAAATATTCGCTGGCTTTCAAAACGTGAATGAATGCATTGGAAAGCTATAGTGTCGTGGCATATTTGGAAAGCTAGGTGTCTTAAATGTTTTCAAAATAAACAACAAATTCCCGAAACAACCATCGCCCTCATAAAAACTCACCTCAAAGCCTGTTACAATCTCCCAACAAATCTTACCCTCAATAAAAACCCAAATAACGATCAATTATCCCAATCACAAACCCAAATTGAAAGACAAACACAAACCATGTTATGTTTCAGTTGGTGGTACCGCAGGTTATCTATTGCAATTGTAGTCATTAACATTACAGATGAAGGAGGAGTCTGCAGGGGTCAAAGGGTGTTCCATTGTGAAGTGAGCTCTCTAGAAGAAAGCAACAATCGGGGAGTGATTGCAGCTATGAGGTGGCATCATAAAAAAAGGAACAGAATCTGCAACTTAGAGATCGACGATAGAAAGTTGATAAAGAAGCTTAACCAAAAATGGAGAAACCCACAACAAACAACAAGGTATGAACACATTGACATTAATGTGGATTTATTTTGTTATTTTAGACGTTTTACATGTACATAAACTTATTGGTGGGTTTATAATAAAGAAAAATGAAAAATTGGGCTAGAAATAATTTCCCCGAAAATCTAGATATCTTTTTTACATAGGAATTGTTGATTTTGGTGTTTTTAACCAATTTTATGAAAAGTTTATGATTTATAGAAAGGAAAAAAAAAAAAACTCGACTACTTCCAATTGATATAGACTCCCAATTCAAAAGAGTATCATTCACAAGAACATGCCAACATGCCTTGTGCAGGTGTGTCATTTTTACTGTGAGTACAATTTTTAGTGTTTTCGGCCATTAACCATCTTCAATCTCAATACGCCTAAGGAAATGACCATCCTGTAGTATCTGTATGCTTTGGGGCCATTCCCTCTTCCAACGAATATAAAGTGCCAAGCTAGCTAAAGTAGTTACCTGGAAGTGGAGAGGAAGTTGGGAAGCTGCTTGTACTTGAAAAATATGGCACAGACTTTTATATACTTCACCGGTATCCATTAGCTGTTAGACCCTACATCCAGGTCAAAATAAATGAACATCTATTGAAAATATTGTCAGATATTACCTGGAGTTTTTGGACAGCAAAAGAGGATCCAAAACAATTTATCAAATCACCAGCTTGGACGGTGCATAAGCTATATATATCGAACGTTTTCATTTTAAAGATTACATTACATATTTTGAGTGCTAACACGATACCTAGACTTCTTGTTTTGACTGCACATTTTTAGACTTCTTGTTGGTGCAGCATCATTGTGGTGACAGGCCTGTGATGTATGACAGATGTAAGCCTTTGTGGCTGTAGATGATCGTTCTCAGCTTGGCTTTGGTGTGGCCTACTAATGAGCATTTTTTTTTTTGGCATTACCAGAGCATCTCCAATGGTGTATGGATATTTATCCCATGTGGAGACCTAAAAAAGGTATTTAACAATATTGAGTCAAATAATTTTTTTGGTTTTGATAAGCATCTCAGCGATAGTTGTATTCATACCTATTTTGAAACACTTGTCACTTATTTGTAGAAAGTTAATCCACAAAATTTAACAAAATAAATAAAATAGTGATGAAGTGGGTATGGATGAGAGTATCTAAAAACCCATACTCTATTTCACACTCAAACTTCCACATCAGATTAAAATTTTAATATCAAACCACCACTGGAGAGGTTTTTTTTGTTGAGACTTTCTAAAATTCTAGGTGGCTTCAATATTTTTAGAGACCCATATTCCATTGGAAATGCTCTAAGCGACCACGGTTACGAGTTCAACTCTACAATATAAGAGCTTCTTCAATGGTGAATGTGAATATTTCATATGTGGCATCACTTCTAGGACATCCTTTGAGCATAAAATCCTAAATATTAAGAAAAATAAAATTTTATCTCCAGTCCATTAATTTTTCTGTTATTTGTTTATTTATTTGTAGGAATATAATTGGTTAAAATTCTTTCCATTTTTATTTTTCAATGACTTTTATTAATAAAAGTGCGACTGGGATGGGAAGACATCGTCTAAGTGAATGTCTAAAACTAGAGGTTCACCGTTCACCTAGAGGATGTCTTTTTTTTTTTTGCCACATCATCTTCACTTCAATGTGTTGGAGATGATTTTTTATAAATATTGTTACGGATCTTACATGGATTAGGACTTTTTCCTTCACACACATTTCATTGGAGATGCTCTAAGATTGTCCATGAATCCTCACTCATTTTAAGTACAATTTTTTTTTTTTAGAAGATTACACTACTCAAAAAGATCCTCATCGGGCAAGAAACTTGTCGGGAGCCTAGCAACAAGCTGGGCTCCAACCCCTTTCTGCACTACAACACTTAACCTATGAAAAAGGAAATCTCCTACACGAACATTAGCGTCATGGCTAGCCATAAAGTTGCACAAACATTTAATAAAATCTGTCGTTTCAACCCCAATCTCACCAAGAGTAGTAAAACCCAAAGCCTCAAACCCATAACCATGGGAAGTGCATTTTTCCAAATACTTGGTGTTCTTACAACATCCTTGAGAGATTGTCCCAACTCCAAAGTACGGCCACTACCTCCTGCAAAGGGTGAAACAATTGTCACATCCATACAAATATCACGGACATTATCCCAGTTGTGTACCAGAATGTCTGCGGGTCTCAGAGAAGTGCGATTGTTATCTAGGAGCCCTAGGTCCACATCCTTACGTGCCGATACCCCAGCCCGATAACACATGTCTGCAATCGTATCACGAACCAAGTCATGTCGAAACCAACTTCATTCGCGCAGTGCACAACATGGTCACCAAACACGTCCATTTCTCATATTTTTGTAAAAGTTTGTAAAAACGAAAGTATGTCGACATATTTTCATGGTAAATTATGTTTTAAAGTTTTCACTTTAAGAGCTTCTCCAATGGAATGTATGTGAAGATAATTGTCGAAGTCCACGTAGGATAGACATTCATTTCCCCTAAGATTCTTCTTTATCCCAATTTCTTAAATCAATGTGAAGATGACATGGCTTAAATTTTGTTAGACATATTGTCAAGCTATCCTAATAAGCTTTTGCTTACCTAAATTAATTACAATATATTAAATAACCATTTTTGACTCTAATAAAATCAAAAAATTACTAAAAATAAAATTTAAATTTAATCCATAAAAAATCACAAACAATACCATTGGAGCTGAACTATTTTTCCTCCCTAAACTTAAGGGAAAATTGGAATGAGGATGTCTTGTTTGTGTTTCCACCTAGGAAACACACACAACCACCATTGGAGAAGCTCTAAGCTTCTTGGTTATATTGGGAAAAAAAAATCTATAAGAGAATCTCCAATGCTAGGGGTGAAGGTCATAAAAAGACATGATACGTAAGATTTACAAAAATTCTAGACATACAACATTTTTTACAATACTAAAACAACCCTCACACATAACTTCTAATTATACGGCCCAAAAGTGGACCCTCTGCTAACTCCATGTGAGGAGGTTGTTTTAGTGTTGTCTAAAATATTTTATGTCTAGAACTACTCTAAGAGTTTCTCCAATGGAATGTGATGTGAAGATAAATGTCTAAGTCCACATAGGATAGACATTTATTTTCCCTAAATTCTTCTCCAACCCCAACTTCTTAAATCAATGTGAAGATGACATGACTTTATTTTTGTTAGACAGTGTCAAGGTGAATGTCAAGTTTTAGACATTCACCTTGACAGTATCAAGCTATCCTAGTAAGCTTTTGCTTACCTAAATTAATTTCAATATATTAAATAACAATTTTTATCTCTAATAAAATCTATAAACTACTATGAATAAAACTTACATTTAATCCATAAAAAATCACAAACAACGTCATTGGAGATGAACTATTTTTCCTCCCTAAACTCAAGGAAAAATTGGAATGAGGATGTCTAGTCTATGTTGCCACCTAGGAAACACACACAACCACCATTGGAAAAGCTCTAAGATTTAACACTTTTTAAAGAAAAAGTTTATCTCAAATGCTAGGGTCAAGGTTAATTAAATATGATGACATGGTTGTCATCTCATAGAAAGGGAGAAAGGAGAAAGTCATATCTTCACTTTCTCTATGACTCAAGGTCTATTGACACATCATTAATTCTTAATTTCCAAACTCATTTAATTTTTTATTTCAAAAAAAAAAAAAAAAAAAAATTATTAAAAAATATAATTATGGTAGTAAGACCTTGGTATTGGAGATGAAACTTAGCTAAATTTTTTTTAATTTTTCTTTGTTTTAGCCATGTAGGATTAACCCTCAACAAAAAGATGTGAATATGATCTCCACATGGAATGACCTTCAACCCAAGCATTGGAGATGCTCTAAAAATCCGTTGGAATGTTACTATTTATTTATTTACTTTTAAAAAAAAAATTCTACCAAGTTAAAAATGATAAGATAAATATTTTAAAACTTTTTCCTCAATAGAAATGTTAAATTTGGTTCACCGAACACATCTTCACAAGCACGAGAGGAATTTTATCTTGAGAAAATATTTTCATTTATATTTTTTAATGTGTTTGCTTGAATTTAATGAGTATATCTTGGTGATGCGCACAATCACTCGAGTTTGTGCACAAGATTTTGCCAAGAGGAAAAAACAAATGGTCACAAGATGGGACTCCGCTATAAACACCAAGTACAAGCCGAACACATAAGGTTGAATATTTCAACTACAAATACTACACTAAAACCAACTAAACCAATATAAACAAACACTTGCAAAAATAATCTGCATTGTTCATCAATGGCTCCAAGTTTCAGTGCGCTTGTTGTATTTTACTCTCTTTTCTTCTTTCTTACTTCAACTCACTCCCATGAACACCCACTAGACCCTATAACACCATCAGAGTTCATTCATATCCAAACCATAATCAATAACTCATATCCTAGTTCAACATACAACTTAACTTTTCAATACGTTGGCTTAGAAGAACCAAACAAATCAACAATCCTTTCATGGATTCATTGTTCCTCCTCGACAGGGAAAAACAACCCACCTCGTAAATCCTATATCATAATACGAGTTAACAAAGAAACACACGAAATCATCGTGGATTTGTTGCAAAGATCAATCATCTCTGATAAAGTTTATACTGGACAGGGTTATCCACCTCTTACTCTTGAAGAACAAACAACAGCCAACCAACTTGTTTTAGCATACCCGCCTTTTATACGTTCGGTTAAGAAGAGAAAACTCAAACTATCTGAAGTTGTTTGTTCATCTTTCACAGTAGGATGGTTTGGGGAGGAACATGTTAAGAGACACATAAAAATTGTGTGTTTCTATTTGGATGGAACAGTGAATTTTTATGCTAGACCTATTGAAGGTATAACTATTATGGTTAACCTTGATGAGATGGAAGTAACAGAATACACTGATAGGATAATGGCCCCTCTTCCTAAATCTGAGGGAACTGACTATAGGAAATCAAAATCAAAACAGTCAAAGGATGTTATGGCAATGCAAGATGAACGATGCATCGCCATTGATGGTCATTTTGTAAGGTCTGTTCAATCTTTCTCTTGTGCATGTCAATCTTTACTGCTGTTAAAACTCATGGTTTATTAGTAGGCCCAATTGGTGTCGTAAATCAATGGACTACATAATTAATTAAACCCCTAGATCTATGAAGAGGTGAGTGTCAAAATCTCAACCACTCAGAACCATCCAAATAAACTGACTGAGTTTGCATCAATGCAAAGTTTTACTCCTACTATTCAAATTAGAAATGTAAATTGAAAGTTCATCAACTTCAATTATAGTTTCCACAAATTTATGCTGTCTATTATCAAGTTAGTTAAGCTGTCATGGTTTTGGGTTCCTAAAATGTTGTGTGACTTGAATTCAAGTACCCTTTTTATAAACTTTCCTGTTACAATATAAAAGCCATACACTGAATGCCCAGGGCAAGAAGTGTGCACAAAATTGAATTAATTTTCAAAGTTGGATATTTTTGTGACAATGAATGCAGTTGGGCAAATTGGAAATTCCACATAAGTTTCGATGTGCGGGCAGGACTAATAATATCTTTGGCATCAATTTATGATCAAGAAAAAGAGAAGTTTCGTCATGTCCTGTACAAGGGATTCACTTCAGAACTTTTCACACCATATATGGATCCAACAGAAGAATGGTATTACAGGACAATCTTTGATGCTGGTGAATTTGGTTTAGGACAATATGCCTCTCAACTCGAACCCCTTAAAGACTGTCCAGCCAATGCAGTTTTCATAGATGGGTACTATGCTGGACAAGACGGCAAGCCGGTAGAAATTAAAAATGTTTTTTGTGTTTTTGAAAAATATGCTGGAGATATCATGTGGCGTCATGCCGAAACTAGTATTCCCGGTAAAGTTGTAAGTGGTAATGGTTTTATTTTTCATTTTTGTTTTTGTTTTTGATCAGACGTAGTCGTTTTAATTCAATGGGTTTTCATTGAAGAATTTGAAGTAGTTTTCGTTTGGCTGCGGATTGTGGCTTTATTATGTAGATAAGGGAGGTCAGAAAAGACGTGACCTTGGTAGCGAGGATGGTTTCCACTGTTGGCAACTACGATTACATTATTGACTGGGAATTCCAACAGAGTGGCTCTATTAAAGTTGAGGTAAAATATTTCATCTGGAAATTAGTTGTTAATATTAAGGGATGTGCAGCATTTCTGTTTCAAAACTGAAGGAAGAGATTTTAATACACAGGTAGATCTAACTGGAATCCTTGGAATGAAGGCTACGGAATACACCCACAAAGACCAGATCAAGGAGGATATCTTTGGTACCCTATTAGCTGACTATACTGTAGGGGTATACCACGATCATTTCATAACGTACTATCTTGATCTCGATGTTGATGGAGACCACAACTCGTTTGTGAAATCCGCCTTGAAAACAAAGAGAGTTACAGGTGATGCCTCCAAAAGGAAGAGTTACTGGACAGTGGTAAAAGAAACAGCCAAAACTGAATCAGACGCAAAGATAAAATTGGGAGCGGACCCTATAGAATTGGTTGTTGTAAACCCAAATAAGAAAACTAAAATGGGGAACGATGTCGGGTACCGTCTGATTCCAGGACGACAGCAAGCGAGTTCGCTTTTGTCAGACGACGATTATCCTCAAATTCGCGCTGCATATACCAAGTATCACGTTTGGGTGACCCCTTATAATAAGTCTGAAAAATGGGCTGCTGGATTATATGTTGATCAGAGTCGTGGTGATGATACATTGGCCGTTTGGAGTAGCAGGTACGTACTAGAATCAAGGATTCCTATCTTATTTAAACCATTAGGAGACCACCTGTTCGTCCAAATGACAAAATATAAGCCATTAGGATTACTTCAACATGATTTTAGGTTCCTAGTTTTGCTAATTCTGAATATTATCACCCTGCAGAAATAGGGAGATACAAAACAAGGACATTGTTTTGTGGTACACAGTGGGGTTTCACCATGTACCTTGTCAAGAAGATTTCCCCGTAATGCCAACTCTCAGCGGCGGATTCGAGCTTCGGCCTACGAATTTCTTTGAAAGAAATCCAGTCCTTAACAACTTGAGTTCCCTTAAGATTTGAAAATTCCCCTATTGTACCTCTATAAATTGACATTATTCAATGTAAGATTGAATACGTATTGTCATATCTGAAGGGACTTGCTGTTGCAAAGTTTGTATTTGAATAGAATAAATTTGAAAGTTGCAATTGTGGTTCGATAAGTTAAATTATACTCCGTCTCTAAAAGATTAGGAACCCCGTATCAATAAATATGGTTATTGCTATCGAAAGCAGCATTTTATGAGGAAGGCAGGCATGTGAAGATACTACATACAATGCCAAAACATCAGATATTGCATGGATGACAAGGAACATGGCTCGGACTTGCTCACGATTAGCATTTTCTTTTTTCAGCAACCATCCCTAACCTCTCTTTTTCATTTTTAAGATTTTGTTTCACTGTCGAATATCTGTTTTTGTCTAACTGGACTCATATCTACAGAACTGAAGGACACACTATACCTAGCAAATTTTTAGAAAGCCTATCAGCTAATACATTGCATTTCCGTTTTACGTGTGTAACTAAAAAGAACTAGCAAAATTGAGACCGAGTGATCTTCAAGCAAAAAGTTAGAAGATCTCCAGTCAACAAAAAACTGATTCTTCTGCATAGAGGGATTATCGTTAAGGAAAATTATTTTGACTCTTCCAAATTATTGAGCCCATCTTGTTGCGTGTCTGCAAGCTCGAGTTTCTACCTTTGTGGAGAAGTTACACCATCCTGTTCCTCCTGCAAATTCAGAGATAACACCTACATTAGACATTGTTAGATTCACGATCAGTTCTATCTTTCTCATTAGGTTTCAAGATATTTATACAACCATATGACTTGGTCAGCACGACACAAGACTTGTAAAATACGAAAACTCTTCCTAATATATCTCATAACCGGCTTAAATAGAGTCTGTTTCCTAATACCCTCCCTCAATATGGAGCATGTAGATCACAAATGCCCATCTTGGACAAAAGAAACTGAAACTGAGTTTTCCCTAATGCCTTTGTGAAGATATCAGCCAATTGCACCGTTGTAGGAGTATATGAGGGTGATATAATCTTCCGTATGATGGCATCTCTGACAAGATGAAAGTCCACTTCAATATGTTTTGTTCGCTCATGAAATACTGGATTCTGAGCAATGTATAGTGTCGATTGGCTATCACAAAATAAATTCATCCCATGCATATGCTGAACTCCCAATCACCAAGTAAATGTTTCAACCACTTCAACTCACATGTTACTGCTGCCATAGACATGTATTATGCCTCTGCTGAGGAACGAGAGATTGTTTGCTTCTTCTTAGTCTTCCAAGACACATGAGAAAAACCGAGAAGAACAAACCAACCAGTTAATGAACGTCTAGTTAATGGACAACTCGCCCAATCTGAATCACACCATCCTTTTAAACTAAGACCACTATCAGAGCGCAGCAAAATTCCTTGTCCTGGATTCTTCTTCAAATATCTAACAACACGAAGCGCTACTTCCCAATGTTCCGCTCTTGGTTGTTTCATAAATTGGGATAAAATATGCACTGAGTAAGCAAGATCCGGTCTTGTGAATGACAAGTAAATCAAACGACCTACCAGTCTTCTATATTTTTCCACATCACTAAGCACAGCTCCTTTCTCCAATGCTAGTTGATGATTCGCTTCCATTGGAAACTATGCAGGTTTTGCACCCAATAATCTTGTTTCCATGATAATATCCAATGCATATTTTCTTTGGCATATGTAGAAACCTTGTTTACTACGTGCCACTTCTAAACCTAAGAAATATTTCAACTTTCCCAGATCCTTCATCTTGAAACATTGGCCCAAGTAAGTTTTAAACTTCTGTAGTTCAACTAAATCATTGCCTTCCACAATCAGATCATTTACATAAATTAAGACATTCAGCTGCATTTTTCATTTTGTCGGAGTAAAAAGAGAATAATCTGAATACGACTGTTTGAAGCCATAATTCTTCAAAGATGTTGATAACTTTGCAAACCAACATCTAGGTGCCTGCTTGAGGCCATATAATGATTTCTTCATTCTACAAACCAGATTAGAATTTCCTTTGGAAAATCCCGGAGGTATCTTCATATACACTTCTTCCTCCAGATCACCATGAAGAAATGCATTATGGACATCCATTTGATGCACTTCTCAATTCTTATCTGCTTCAACAGCTAGAAAAGTACGAACTGTTGTCATCTTCGCCACCGGTGCAAAGGTCTCATTATATTCCAATCCTTCAACTTGATGATTCCCAAATATTACCAATCTTGCTTTGAGACGTATCAAATTCCCATTTTCATCATGCTTCTTAGTGTAAATCCATTTACTTCCTAATGCCTTCTTACCTGGTGGCAATTCCTCCAATTACCATGTTCCTTGTTCCTCTAGAGATTTTATTTCTTCGGCCATGGATTTTTGCCATCCTGGATGCTTCATAGCTTCTTTGAAGTTTTTAGGCGCATTTCCTGCTGTTATAGCTGCAAGAAAATTTCTATGTGCCACTGAAAAATTATCACAAATAACATAATATGTCAAAGGATAAGGTGTACCTGAGGCCGATGATTATGTAGGTGGAGTGGAAGGTGGAATATTTTCTCGTACAGTATGCGTCACAAAAACCTTGAGTCTACTACAAGGAATTTTTGTTCATTTTCCTTTACCCATCTCACTTCTGTTATTATCTTCCACAACTCCAGCTGACGTATCACTAGAGAGAGCATCCTGTGTACTCTCCTTAGGATGTTCTTGAACACCTCCGTCTAATTCTTCTACTTCATATTCAATATCAAGTTGTGGTTCTTCATTACTTTGTTGTAGTTGTAGCTCAAACGGTTTATATCCAATAGCTTCACTAGGTAACTGTACCTCTTCTCTATCCTCATCATCACTCCAATATACTTCATTAGTGGATGGATCAATATTATTTGATTGTACGACATTTTCCATCATGTATGGAAACTGATGTTCATAAAATTCCACATCTCTTGACACTATAAATTGTTTTGTGTCTAAGTCATAAACTTTCCATGCCTTTTTACCAAATGGATAACCAAGAAATACACACCTTCTTCCACGACTTGCAAACTTATCTCCTTTACTGTTTTGATTATGTACATAACACAAACACCCAAACACTTTCAACTGATCATATGGTGGCTGCTTTCCAAACAGAATTTCATATGGAGTCTTGTCATCAAGAAAAGGTGTTGGTGTTCGATTTATCAAGTATGCCACAGTTAATGCAAACTGACCCCAGAATTGTATTGGTAAATTAGATTGAAATCTCAAAGCTCTTGCAACATTCATTATATGCTGGTGTTTTCTCTCAACTCCCCCATTTTGTTGGGGCGTACCAACACAAGATGTCTCAAATTTTATCCCATTAGTCTTAAAATATCCACGCAAAGTATTAAATTATGTTCCATTATCACTTCTAACATGTTTGATTTCCTTGTTAAACTGACGTTTAATGAGAGCAATGAAATTAAGAAATACCATTTCAACTTCAGTTTTAGATTTGATCAAATAAATCCACACACCTCTTGAAAAATCATCGACTATTGTTAAGAAACAATGAGCTGCACAAGACGAAGGTGTCTTGTAAGGCCCCCATAGATCCAAATGAACCAAATCAAATATACAACTAGCTTTATTCGGACTATTAGGAAAACTACTTCTATGATGTTTCGCTCATGGAAAAATATCACAAGCATTATTATTCTTCTTAGATAACGAACTCACAACATGTATCTTTTTCAATACTTTTTCTGAAGGATGTCCCAATCTTTGATTCCACAGCTCGTACGAATCCCCACTAACTTCAAACACTTTAACTGGAGGTACACAACGAAATAGATATAGTCCACCTTGTCTATCACCCACTCTAATCACCTTCCTCGTCAACCGGTCCTGTATAAGACATAAACTGCTAGTAATTGCACAACACAAGCTATCTTATCAATCATTTGTGTGACCGAGATTAATTTGCAAGTCATCTGAGGTACATAAAGCACATTATCAAGTTTCAAACCACCAGGAAGAATCACAGTTCCAATTTTATCATAGTTCGCATACTTTCCATCTGGCAAACCTACTGAGCATATATGGCTTAATATCCTTTACTTCTATCATGTCATCTATATTACAAGTGACATGATTCGTAGCTCCTGTATCTATAATCTAGGAAGCCCGATGTTGTTTACCTTTTAGTTGAATTTTTGGTTTGTTTGAACTCAAAAACTCAAGTACTTGTTGAAGTTGAGCTGCTGTCACTCCAGTCAATGCTGCTCCATCTGTAGATGTCGTATTTGACTGTTGAGCTGCTGGTATATTCAAGTTATTTTCTCGACCTCTACCACCAGCTTTACCACCTATGTCATATACTCTACCACTACGTGGTCAATCTCCCCACCATTCAGGATACCCAATTATTTGATAACACCCATCATCAGAGTGTCCCTCTCGATTACAATGCCTACAAAACTTTGAAGCATCATAAGTATTTGTAGTTGCTCTGTGTTCAGGTTGCACCTTAAAAGCCATAACGTTTTCCTGGACGTCCTTAGATAGAAGCACATCTCCCATTCTCAACCGTTTAGAGTTAACTATCGTCTGGTACGCATCATCTATTGGTGGTAAAGTATCTCTTGCTAATAATTGGTCACGTAGTGACCCATACACACTATCTAAACCAATCAAAAAATGATGAAGATAATCTTCTTATCTCAAAGTAGTCACCTGACTTGCAATATCACAGGTTCAATGACCATACTTGCATTGTGGTATTTTCATATACGTCACCAGCTCACCCCACAACTTGTTTAATCTTCCAAAATAAACAGCTACACTTTCAGATTCACCTTGTTTACACTCACTCAAAGATAATTTTATTTGACAGATTCTTGTACCACTTACTGATGTGATTTTAATTGTTGTAAAGTGGTAAGAAAGATGTCGTTCCTCTCAGACTTGTGAAGGATTTTTTTTAGACTTAAATTTAACTGAATAACTCAAATAAAGTTGTATCCAAATTATAAAAGCACTGAGACAAAGGATTTCACCAATCTCCATTTTTTATGTGATTTAATCTAATTAATATTCATGCAACTCTTTACGTTTAAAGTGATTCTAATATTTTGCATATGTAGATTTCCAGAATAACAAGTGTATTTCTAAAGCATAGAACATCAAAAACCTAGGTCTAAGCATATCCTATCAAGAAAAATCACAATTGCTTAACGAACACCATTCAATCAATTCTCAATCAAGGAAAATAATCATAAAAGAGCTTAAAAAATTAATTAAATAGAAATTACCACACAAATCATGGAAAATTGGCTTCCTCCGTCTCCTCACAATGGGGTTTAGCTCCTCATGTTGTAGTTATGCTCAAAAGTTGATTTCATTGCTCAAACGTTTATTAAAAAGAATAGAAGATATAAAGCAGCGTGTTTGTAACAAATATAAGTGTTACATAACCCACTGTTACAGAGGCCTTAATAGAACTGTTGTGAACTATGATTAACTGTTACAAAAATAGTGACGAAGGATTAGGCCACGGATTCTGTGACTATCTTTTTCTGTTGTTCTGTGTTCTTCTTCTTCCTCTTCTCTGCAAGTTGTGAATCGGCTCTGCAGTGCTTGGTTATTCTGTGAAACTACCCCAAAGTGTATGTTATCTCTCCTGGGACTTGACCCAACCTATTTATACAACACAAGCCCTTCAAAGATTCGAGAATATTTGATTATTCTTCTCCCAAAAGTCTTAGACTTTTCTTTCCCTGCCAAGCCACGTAATTTTCTCCCCAAGCTTCTCAACGCGTCTGTGGGTTTTAAAAATTCTTCCTAGGATAGAAACAAATCCCACAAAGATATTCTAGCCTTACCTCCATTCGAAACTTTCACAAATAAACCCGTGATACTCTTTAATCCCCTGTTTTAACTAAACCGAGAATCTATCACTACTTTATCGAATCTAACCAAGTTACCTTCCATGTTACATCGAAACAGGCCTATCCCAAACCAAATCCAAGAAGAAATCACCGGAAATACAGACCAAACATTTTCCAGAAATTCTCGCCGGTGTTCTCCCCTGTTTTGCTTCAACACGATCATGCATCCCAACTTGATCGATTCGAATACCCATACCATCCCTATTAAGTCCAAACAGGTCCATTGAACCCAATTCTGGCGATTGAATCTCGTCCAATACCTCCACAAATCCAAACCCTAATTTGCACGTGAAAGAATTCAGTTTCCCGCCAATTTTGAGGTTTTAAACGATGAAGAAAGGTTACCCCTTATCCAGTATATGGGTGCACTTAGCCTTGGGGTGGAAATAATAGCTCTAGGGTGTAAATAGAGGTAGATACCCCTTATCACTAGGGTCCCCCTTATCCAAACTGAGAGTCCGAACAGTATGTGTCCTCCGGGTGCAACGTTTTGAGCCGATTTTTCCAAAATGTTTATTGGCCAAAAATACCTACACACACACATAAAACACCATAATAAGTACAAAAAATGAGCATTATCAATATATAGAAGCGAGACAAATTTCACACAAAAATGTGTCTATCAAATACCCCCCAACTTATTATTTGCTAGTCCTTGAGCAAAAATAAAATAGAAATAAAATCCTAACTCACTGTCGTAGGCATCGTCGATTGCATTTAGCATATGAAATAAGCCTTTAAACCCCTAGGTGTCCCTAGTGGCCGAGTTATAGTCTCGGGAGGGCTTACAAGAGATATACCCACAAAACCTTTACTCCAGACCCTAGCTATCTACGCAAAACCTTGGAAGGCACTAAAGAATCTCCTTGGTTTTCATACTTATTGACTACAAGAGGAAGTACCCTGATGAGAAATTCCAATTGATGTACACGAGTTTTCACTCAAGCATACTAATATTCATATATAAGTCACAGAGCTCTACTCAGATAGTTGCACTATGGACATCAATATCCGGAGTCAAAACTAATCACATGGATAGATCAAGAAGATGGAAATAGAGAAAAACATAGATGGTTTTGATGTTTACTATGTGAACGGTGTTTCCGATATCTGTCTGAAGGCCTCCGCCAAAATGAACCTAACCTAATGGACTGAGACACTGGTCTGAATAATATCAACACATTGGCATATACAAGGGAACAAGTGGTCGATAATGCTAACTCTAGGTCAACTCGTCTGGCATATACAAGGGAACCATCGGTTGATTTATTCACTGAACATTAACATTTTTTTTTAACAACATGATTAGATCTTGTGAATCCAAGCGCATGATTCTTGTCAGCAGATTACATGGTAATTCCCGCGGATCCTGCATTCCACGCTTGTTTATGCGACGGAGACAGGGAGAACACACACATATTGCTATCCAAGTGTTAATATTTATTCCGATTGGTCTAATTGGTCTGGTCTCTTTTTTTTTTTAATTTATTTATAGTAACTCAATCACTCTATTTAACCCTAGCATTGGAAACAACTTGAATCGTGAGCCCCACCTAATCACTTAGAGAAACATAGTTTAAAAACAAAGCAAAATAAAACCATAAGTGAAAAGGACTCAACGAGATATGGTGAAACTATCATGTTATTCCTAACACCTGAGCTCTGTGCTTTTATGAATAGACTCTTTAGATGTTGCCATCTAATCAGATTGGTTCCTCAACTCCTACAACCAAAATGCTTCCATCCACTTAGATTGGTTAGTGCCATCCTTAATAAGCATAAATTTCTAGGCCCTAGAGTTTACTAATTCAACTAACAAGTTTCTCCCATACCCCCAAACTTAAATCTAGCTAACATTGTCCTCAATGTTCTAAAGATGAAATTAAAAACATGAACAAGGAGAAACTGTTACCATTTGAAGCAAAAGAGATAAGGAAAGATATTACCGTCTCGCATAAATATTGGGTTACCTCCCAAGAAGTGCTAAGTTTAAAGTCTTCAACCGGACGTAAGAAAGAATTAATCACCTCATAGAATCATATATCAATAGCCGAAATAACTGTGGATCGTCAAAACCAAATAGAGCTGACATAGGTAAAAGGAAACAGTAATTGACCAAAAGAATGAACAAGCCAAGCACAACCTTATCCAATATTTTTTTAAGATCACTATTTCTAGTTGTGGTTCGGGTTCAGGCTCTATAAATGGGTTTAGGTAAACCTCTTTGGGATGAATTTCCTCAGTGAAAAGCTCTGATTTAGGCTGTAGAGTCTGGAAAAACTCAACTAAAAACTTTGAAGCACATAATAATAACCTGAATAATTGGGGATCCTCAAAGTCAATCAGAGTTGACTCATGCAGTTGACCATAATGAAATCAGTGGTCATTCTTAAGCAAATGTGCCAATTTAATATCCTAAAATACTTAGGATGAGTCTTAAAACTGAATAGATGACACATTTGAAACTCGTATGTTCCCACATTTGGAAGAAAAATATTTGGTGGGAAAAAAAAGTCAATCTGGGTATCATATCCTAGATAAACCACATCAACCAGAATATGGGTTTCTAACAACTGAATTGCTCTATGAAAATATTCTTGTTAAATGGTAGAGCCATATATTCTAAGTCCACCCCCAAACTTAGAATTTTGGGTGTCTCTAAATAGATTAGTCACAATATCCCTAATTCTTAGACCATTAGGTTCTTGAAAAAGGTCAATTGCTTCTAAGTTATAATCAGGTGGTTCATCCTCTAAATGCATCTGATACATACACAAAATAGGACTTATGTCCTTAATATCCTCTATGGTCCACCCTAAAGCTTCCTTATTGTCTTGAAGCACGGACACTAGCCTACTCTCTTGATCAATATCCAAATCAGAAGCTATAATAACAGGGTAAGTTTCAGATGGGCCTAAAAATGCATAGTTAGGGTCCAACTTAGGAGGCTCTTCTAAACAAGGGATTAAGGTAGACTCAGAAACTTGTATTGGTTCAAACCTAGATTTCCATGTATCGGTATCTAAAATAGGAATAGAATCCAACAGAGCATTTACTTGTTCAATGTTGCTATCATCATCGAAATCCATGCTAAAATGGGCTAGACAACTCTCTAATGGATCTTCCGATATGATGTTTGGTAATGACTCATGAACTAAGGTTCCTATCATGTTCACCTCTTCAATGCATGCATCATCTAGCTCAGAATGTAGCTTATTGGCATTAAAAATATTCAACTCAATAGTCATATAACCAAAAGATAGATTCATAATACCACTTCGACAGTTTATGATCGCATTAGACGTAGCTAAAAATGGGCGATATAAAATCACAGGTATATGGTTCTCTAGGTCAGGGACAGGTTGGGTATCTAAGACCACGAAATCCACAGGATAAATAAACTTGTTGACCTCAATAAAAACATCTTCTATCACACCACGAGGAATTTTAATAGGCCTATCAGCTAACTGCAGTGTTATCTTGGTAGGTTTCAATTCTCCAAGTCCTAGTTGTAAGTACACATGGTACGGTAGTAAGTTCACACTAGATCCTAAGTCAAGTAAAGCTTTATCTACCCGATGTTTTCCTATCGTGCAAGCAATGGTAGAGGCACCTGTGTCTTTATACTTAGGAGTTGTGGTGTTCTGAATGATCGAACTTACATGACTATCTAAAAAGGATTTCTTAGGGACATTAAGATTGCGCTTTCGCGTACACATATCCTTAAGGAATTTTGACTAAGTCGGCAGCTTCCTAATTGCTTCTAATAAAGGAAGGTTTATGGTAACTTTCTTAAAAACCTCCATTATGTCATTAAAGTTATATTCACTCTTTGTTGGTACTAATAGCCGGGGAAATGGGGCTCTAGGCACAGAATCAGACCTCTCATGAACCGAATTGGCATCATCGGAGATTTTATCAGTCTCCTCAACTATGGGTGGTCCTGAGGGATGAGATCCTGAGGGATGAACTACAGTATGTTCACTATCGGACATGGTTACATGATTGTCTACTACTCTACCACTCCTAAGGGTTCTAATAGCATTCAATTGATGTGATGGTTTTGTACCTAATTCATGAACTCCTTCAGGGTTAGGTTGTGTTTGACTAGGGAACTTACCTTTTTCTCTAAAAGATTCATTTATCATACTAACCTGGTCTTTTAACTCGGAAATAGCCTGAGAATTAGCCTGGCTTATATTTTTACTTTCTTCTATGCTTTGTGAAAGTGATTGGTAAATCTTATTAGTGTTTCGAATAAACGAGATGAGAGTTTCTTCTAGACTTGAAATTTTCTTTTCGGACTGATTTTGGAACTAAGATGGTCTTAAAGGGTTCTTATTATAGCCAAAACCTATGGGAGCATTAGAATTACTAAACTAACCTTGACTCTGGCCCTTAGACCAAGAAAGGTTCGGATGGTTTCTACAACCAGGGCTATAAGTTTCTGAATATGGGTCGAACTTATGAGAGTTATCTATTTTAGTGTTATTGTTATTGTAAAGAGCATTGGCTTGCTCTTATATAGTATGGCCTTCCCAAAAAGGCTCCACTCGACTACTAGTGTGACCCAATTTTAAAACTTCCAACCATTTCGCTATAGCAGCAATTTTGTCATCTGATTCATAACCTCCTTCTACCCTATTAACGTTTCCTCTTCCTAGAAGAATTGTTTTCTGGGGTCCCCTATTATTTTCCCATTGTTGGGTCTTTTCGGCGATTTCACTCAAATATGTCATCGCCTCATCAACTGTTTGGTTTTCAAACCCACCTGTACACATAGACTCTACTGTGGTCATAGTGGAATAATTTAAACCCGCATAAAGGATCTGAACTAACCTAACATTTTCTAGACCATGATGAGGACATTGGGATAATAAATCATTGAACCTTTCCAAATACCTATACAAAGATTCTCCCTCCTATTGAGAAAATGTGCAGATTTACGTCCTAATAGACGATGTTTTGTTCCTAGTTAGGGAAAAACTTGTTCCAAAAGGAAGATGTAAGTTGTTCATATGTTTCAATTGAATTGGAAGACAAACTATAAAACCACGATTTATATTTATCTTTCAGGGAATAAGGGAATAACCTAAGTTTCAAAGCATTATCATCGAGGTTTCTAATCTTTACTGTACTGCAAATTTCCTCAAAGTCTCTAACATGGAAATAGGGGTTTTCATTTTCTTTCCATAAAAATATTGGGAGAATCTGTAAGGTCCCAGGTCTAAGTTCATAATTTCTTCCGTTTATGCTAACCTGATACATGAGGGACGAGTAGTCCTAGTCGGATTAAACAAAGTTTTCAAAGTTGCCATTTTTGGCTCTATAGGGATTCTATCCTCAGTATCTATAGGGATTCTCTCCTCAGTAAAAGACGGATGTTCAATGCTAGAATTTTCAAAAATCGGACTCTCTAAATTAAGGTAATCAGGACGCTTCGAACTGCTAGGTTTCTCTTTAACAAATCTACCTAGAGCGTCTCTTTTACATTCAGGCATGCAAAAGAATAAGGAAGGGGATTCTATGCAATCACAAAACAAGGATGACTCAACCAAATCAAACCTATTGATTTCTAGCAAACAAAAATCATGATGGATCCACTTAGATTGTTTCTAGACCAACTTCTAATCCTTCGAAAGGGAATTCGTTACAATTTAAGCAAACCCCTCTGGAATCAATCTGAGTCAAAGTAAGTTGAATAGAGGCGAGGGAAGCTTAGTGGAGATTTGATACCCAAGGCCTCACCGATATTACAAGGCGGCGCAGTCACGCATTCAACTCACATAAACCATCATGAACTTCGAAGTATGCTTAAAAGAGTAACCAATATTTTTCGGATGACTTTCCTATTAAGCTCGTTATCTTATCGGTCTCGTTCTAGTAAAAATTTTAAGGATTTGGTACGCATAGGTTATGTCTTCCTAAGGTGGGGAAGAAGAGAACGGTGATGAAATCCGAACCCTTATCTTGTATGGCCAGGCCTTGCCCTTTAATCTAATTAATATTCATGCAACTCTTTACGTTTAAAGTGATTCCAATATTTTGCATATGTAGATTTCCAGAACAACAAGTGTATTTCGAAAGCATAGAATATCAAAAACCTAGGTCTAAGCATATCCTATCAAGAGAAATCACAATTGCTTAACGAAAACCAGTCAATCAATTCTTAATCACGCAAAATAATCATAAAAGAGCTTACAAAAATTAATTAAATAGAAATTACCACACAAATCATGGAAAATTGGCTTCCTCCGTCGCCTCACAATGGGGTTTAGCTCCTCATGTTGTAGTTATGCTCAAAAGTTGATTAAAAAGAATTCGCTTTTATAAAGCAGCGTGTTTGAAACAGAACCCACTGTTATAGAGACCCTAACAGAACTGTTACGAACTGTGATTAATTGTTACAAAAATAGTGATGAAGGATTAGGCCACGGATTCTGCAACTATCTTTTTCTGATGTTTTGTGTTCTTCTTCTTCCTCTTCTCTGCAAGTTGTGAATCGTCTCTGCAATGCTTGGTTATTCTGTGAAACTACCCCAAAGTGTACGTGATCTGTCCTGGGACTTGACCTAACCTATTTATACAACACAGGCCCTTCACAGATTCGAGAATATTTGATTATTCTTCTCCCAAAAGTCTCGGACTTTTCTTTCCCTTCCAATCCACGTAATTTTCTTCCCAAGCTTCTCAACGTGTCTGTGGGTTTTAAAAATTATTCCTAAGATAGAAACGAATCCCACAAATATATTCTAGCCTTACCTCCGTTCGAAACTTCCACAAATAAAACCGTGATACTCTTCAATCCCCTGTTTTAAAAAAACCAAGAATCTATCACTAATTTATCGAATCTAACCAAGTTACCTTCCCTGTTACATCGAAACAGGCCTCAATACAAGAAAAGTCACTTTTAGTGGTAAAATATTGTGTCACGAAAATCAATTTTTCGCTGCAAAAAGAATTCAGCGGTGCAAAAAGTTTCATCACCTATAACGAGTCGTTGAAAGTGTTCTGTGACGTCGTTAAGAAATCGTCACCGAATTTTTTAATTAGCAACATAAGTCTTTTTTCCACCAAAACTATCTTTTCGTGAGCAAATAAAATTGACATTGTTCATTAATTTTGTGATGAAATTTTTTGTCACTCTAGGTATTATTGGTGAGGAAAATATTTTATCACTTAAAATAGCTTTAGCTGTGAAATTTGTTCGTCTCGAAATATACTTATAGTGAAGAAACAAACTCGTCACACAAAATAGTTTTAGCCGCGAAATTTATTCATCTCAAAATATACATATAGTGAAGAAGCAAACTCGTCACATAAAATAGTTTTAGCCGCGAAATTTGTTCGTCTCTAAATATACTTATAGTGAAGAAACAAAATCATCACTATAAAATAGTTTTACCCGCGAAATTTATTCGTCTCAAAATATACTTATAGTGAAGAAACAAACTCGTCACACAAAATAGTTTTAGCCGCGAAATTTATTCATCTCAAAATATACATATAGTGAAGAAGCAAACTCGTCACATAAAATAGTTTTAGCCGCGAAATTTGTTCGTCTCTAAATATACTTATAGTGAAGAAACAAAATCATCACTATAAAATAGTTTTACCCGCGAAATTTGTTCGTCTCAAAATATTCTTATAGTGAAGAAACAAACTCGTCACATAAAATAGTTTTAGCCGCGAAATTTGTTCGTCTTAAAATATACTTATAGTGAAGAAACAAAATCATCACATAAATAGTGTTAGCGGCGAAATTTGTTCGCCTCAAAATACAGTTATAGTGAAGCAACAAACTCGTCACCTAAATAGTTTTAGCCGCAAATATTTTTTTTATCTCTGAAAGAATAATGATTTAGCAGCGAAATAAATTTAGTCGTCTCTAAAAAATAATAAATCAATAGCAAAATTTAGTTGTCTCTAAAAACAAGTATAGTGACCAATTAGAATTGTGTTTGTATGGTCATTTCAATAACGAATCTCGTCGTTCCAAAAAAAATAATAACCATTTTTTCTTTGGCGACTAGCCTAGATTTAATATTATACAAAAAATATATACATTTAAGTAAATAATATAAATTGAATAAATGATAATTTCCCATTAAAATAAATTGTTTAGACAAAATCCAAACTAGGAAAAACCTGATAAATAAACTTTACCAATAAATAAACATCACTACTAGAAAAGGAAAAAAAAAAATACTAAGACTAAAACATTAATGTTGTTCAATTCCATTAGCGGTAATGTTGTTCAACCCGAGATAACGTATCATCATATCATGCATGTTTCTTATGACCTTTTCGCTTTCTACCTTTATCTTTTTGATAACCTAATTCTGGGCGCGTATTTGCTCTTCTTGAGCTTGAATTCTATCAGCCTGCGTTTGTAACATTTCATGAATTCCTTCATTGTTAGAAACAGTGGTCGCAGAATGACGTCGTCTCTGTTTTTTCTTTAAAAACTGAGCACATACTTCTGCCTCAGTGGGTGTTGTAGCTCCCGCTTTACTGCCTCGCTACATTAGCTCATTCATAGTGTCCTATATATATAGATACATAATAGAGATAATAATTAGCAACTGCACCAGAATGTCAAACCAGTAGGTTAGTTCTAGTGATATAAAATTGTAGAAGTAAGAGATTACAAAAACTTATTGGGTGTGGTGTGTTTATGAATCCTATTGGTTTAGACATATATACAAAACATACGACAACAATAATAATGTCTATACTCACCCATTTGATGCGAGCTTCATCAGAAATCCAAACAACTTCGTTAGTTTCTTTATTAGTAGATAAATGGGTGTCATAGAACGTTTGAATGTCACCTTGCTCGAATCCAGCTTTCCGTTTCTGTTTTACAAAGAAAATAAAAAACAAGTGAGTTGATGTTGAAACAGAAAAAGAGTAAATATTAGACAATTACATTCCATCCTAAGCTCCTAAAGGACTTAAAAGATTTATACATCTGAACAAACATCACTAAAATAGAAAATCTTATTCTTATTCATAAATGAACATACCTCCGCCCTGTGGACCACATGTGACATGGAACCTCCACAATGGTTGAACGGAACATCTTCTCTTGCTTTTGCACCTGCTGCAGAGCGCTTCTGCAAATTTTAAGTAAAGAAAAAGTAAGATAACAACTTACATAAACATATTGTACTACAATCAAAAAAATGTTCCAAAAGAAGAAGATAATAAAGACAATACCTTGAAACTTTCACTCGAAAACACGTGGTCACACAACCAGTCCCAATCTTCCAGCGACACGTTCTTATAAGGCTTTCTCTTGGCCTCTTCATACTTTCCATCTTTCAAGGACTCTTGAAAATGAATTGACATTTTATTCCTGCGGTTTGAGTATTTTCTGCCCATAGATTTCATTAAGAACTCCTTCACCATCGGCAAAGAAGTGTCTAAAATGAATTTATTCTGAAAATGGAAAATATATCATCATTCACATATTGGAAGTATTAGAAGAACATGTTAGAGATATGCATTACCTTGAGTCTCTCAATCAGCGCGTCTCTCTCACGAATAAGTATTTTCATCCACGACTTATATTGTAACGGGGCAAGGGAACGAACAATCACCCCACACTCGCTTGTGAGTGGACTGGAATTTTCGCAGTCAGGCTATCCTTCTAAATCTGAGAAGTTAACAGATAGCTTCCCTTTGTTGAATGCAATCAGTAAATCCAACTTAATCCCTCGAGTGGAGCCCCGCACGTTCCTTGAGGGTGTTGAGTTTGCTAAGATGAAATGGATCAGTTATGTTGGAAGGTAATAAAGATAACAAAGTTAATAAATATAATCAAATGCAGGTTTCTTGGACGCAAAAAAAAAAAATTCATGGAAAATATCATAAACCTTTTAGCATTCCTGACTAATATGAATTAGAGGCCTTATGTTCAGTCAAACAGATCATTTTCCTACCACTGAGCACAGATTGAGAAAGACATATCAAACTAACAACAATAGTGACAAAAGATTTGGTTAAAACAATTTTCAAACAACCCGTGGGCAACCCACTTTGTATTAGCTGCAGTAGAAAAATAGTCAAAAGCACAACCAAAATCAAAGTTTCAAACTTATGATAAATGAATCTTATTCTAACCACTGAGCACAGATTGAAACAGACATATCGAACTAACAACAACATTGATGAACAGAACCACAATGAAAGTTTTAAACTAATGATAAATGAAGCTTATTCATACCACTGAGTACATATGAAACAAATTCTCACAAAACCAGTATAAATATTTATATGATTATAGACAAGCCGCAAAGTTTTAGTGAAGAACCCTAATTCATGCATTAACACAATCAAATCGAACTCCAAACCCGAAGAACAGAAAGGAGAAATTTCTTTCTAAACAACAAAAGATTTGGTTAAGACAATTTTTCAAACAACCTGTAGGCAACCCACTTTGTAATAGTTGCAGTAGAACAATAGTGATAAACAGAACCAAAATCAAAGTTTCAAACCAATGATAAATGAAGCTTATTCCTACCACTGAGCACAGACAGAACCACAATCAAAGTTTCAAACCAATGATAGATGAAGCTTATTACTACCATTGAGCACAGATTGAAACAAAAAGAATAAAAACTACCAATCTAACTGTGGAGATTAATGAAGTAAAAATCCAAAAAGAAGAGAGAGGGGAAAAGTAACAGATACCCTCAGAAGATGATGTTGCTGGAGATGGTTGTTCATTATTGTTCACCATTTTCACCTGGGAAATGAAATAACACCATGATTAAAATAACAGCTACGAAACCCCAACTACGGAAGCAGGAATTCATGTTTGGGTGGGCAAAAAAGAAAAACCAATGAAAAAATAACAACACCAACTAAACAGTTTCAAACAACTTACTTATGGAGGAAAAATGTAAAGATTTCCTAAGCTATATGAGAAGCGGTGACATTTGACTGCATTACGGTATTACAAGCATTTTCATTATTATTAATTTCAACCAAATATTATCCCAGAGAGCCGTACCTGACTATACTCGAAAATATACAACATGGGTCAAAATAATATTTTTATGAACCCACAGCCCATACGGATGAGATACCGTAGCACCGTTCTGTACTAGTAAACTTACAAGAACCCCACGCTGTCAACAAAGATTGTACCATCAGCATTGTTGAATCCTACCCATTCACCTACCACTTCTCACCTACCACTTCACCTACCCCTTTGTACTCTATATATAGTCACTTCTCTTTGTAAAATAAATCATCAAAAATATATCAAATATACATTGTATTCTTGTTATCTAAAAAATCAATCAATGAATCTCTCTGTTTTGGTTCAATCTTGATATGGTATCAGAGCAAGGTTAAGGATCCTTGTATCTAGTATTGAACCATGGAAGATTCAGATACAGAAAATTATAAAAACACAAAACCTTACGACAAAATTATTTTTCAATCCGATGGGTCATCGTTCAAGGCAGGAATTACTTTGGATGAATCAAATTATGATATGTGGTCTCAAATCATTGAGATGCATATTGCTAAGAAGGAGAAGATCTCCTTTATTCGCGGTACGTCTCCAGTTCTATCCAAAAATGATGATAAGTATGATAAGTGGTACCCAGACAATCAAAAGGTCAAGAGATGGCTATTAATGTTTATGTCACCATAAATAATGAAATGATATATTCGTTTACCTACTACTCGTGAGATCTGGGATGATGTTTCTAAGGCTTTCTATGATGGAGCAGATGAACTAAAAATTTATATCTTAAATCAAAGGGCTTTCTCCGCCAGGCAAAATGGTAGAGCACTCCCGGTCTATTATGGGGAATTAGTAGAAATATTCAGTGAGCTAGATCACCGTGATAAGGTGATTATGGAAAATGAAAAAGATGTTGAGCTATATCGAAAATCAGTTCAACGTATGAGGGTGCATATTTTTCTTGCTGGGTTAGACAGTGAATTTGAACAAATACGAGGGGAAATTCTAAGGAAGGATCCCATACCTGAATTAGAACCTTGTTATGCTTTGGTTCGACGTGAATCCATCCGGCATACAACAATGAACAAAGGAACTGAAGTTGAAACTTCTGCAATGGCAATCCGTCGTCAATACAATATTAAATATAAGTTTTCCACCTGCACTCATTGTAACAAACGTGGTCATACCAAAGACAACTGCTTTGAGGTTGTCGGGTATCCAGATTGGTGGGATAAACACGATCCCAAGAAAAAGAATTCCTCTGCAGCAGCACATGTGGTTAGCAACCTAACCTCCGCTATGGAAACCACCAATGGTAAGGTTTTTAATGTTTCGGAAGTTGTTCCTAATAGCTCTTGGATAATTGATTCGGGTTGCACAAACCATATGACTTTTGATTCCAGACATGTTTTTCCTCTTAAAACATCCATACACAACTCCGTTTGCACAGCAGATGGATCTTTGGCTCCAGTAATTGGAGAAAAATCATTAAATCTTACTGATACATTGAGTCTAGATTCCGTTTTAGTCATTCCCTCTCTAAATTATAATCTATTATCAGTTTCCCAAATTACTAAAGTCTTACATTGTGTTGTTATCTTTTGGCCTAATTCTTGTGTGTTTAAGGACATTCGAACACGGCGGACGATTGGATTTGGGGTTAGAAGAGGAAAGCTATACTATCTAGATTTGGCGTCAAAAAGTTCAGAAAGATTATCTAATGCTCTAGTTGTGAATGGTACTCAGGGGGAGAAGGAGAAATCACAAATTTGGTTATGGCATAGACGGTTAGGGAATGCTTTTTTTGGATACTTAAAAAGGCTATTTCCTAGTTTATTTTCAAAGATTGATGTTTCTAGTTTTCAATGTGAAGAATGTGAACTAGCTAAAAGCCATCGTACTTCGTTTCCATCAAGTTTAAATAAAAGTCATAATCCATTTATGATTATTCATTCTGAAGTTTGGGGGCCGTCTAAAGTTAACACTCTTGGTAGCGCATGATGGTTCGTCACCTTTATTGATGATTGCACTAGGATGACATGGGTTTGCTTGATGAAATCAAAAGATGAAGTGAATAATTTATTTCAGAGGTTTCAAAAAGTAGTCAACACACAATACAATAAAAAGATTCAAGTTCTTCGAAGTGACAATGGGGGCGAATATTTAAGTACTGATTTTCAACATTACTTAAGAGAATGTGGTATTGTTCATCAGACAACTTTTCCTAATACTCCTCAACAGAATGGGGTAGCTTAAAGGCAAAACCGTCACTTGCTTGAAGTTGTACGCGCTTCATTAATATCAGCTCATATGTCGTTAACTTATTGGGGTGAAGCTCTTGCCTCTGCAGCATATGTGATCAACCGTACACCTTCCAGCACTATCATTTTTCAGACACCATTTCAAGCTCTCAGTGAGGAAACAGTTTCACCAACATTTCCAAACTTGCCTCCACGCATATTTGGTTGTGTAGTTTTTGTGCACTTACACAAGAACCAACGGAGAAAGTTATCTCCCCGATATTTAAGATGTGTCTCCGTAGGATATGCTGCAAGTCAGAAAGGATATAGGTGCTACCATCCTCCAACTAAACGAATGTACATCACATTGGATGTTAAGTTTCACGAACACGTGATGTATTACTCGAAGTTTGAACTTCAGGGGGAGTATGAAAAAGAAATTCAGACTCTTGACTATGAAGAAGACATAATCGAAGATGTTGTGATAGAAATTCCAAAAGAACAGAAAGTTACCGAGGAAAAAATTAACGCGGATGGTGAAATTGAAGCTATAAATGAAGTTGAAGAAGATGGATCAGAAAATAATGCAGATGAAGTTGAAGAAGATAATGCAGATGGATCACCAACCCCAATCCAACCGTTCGGTGAAGATGTTCTTGAACCTGCAAAGAAACAATTGCCAAAACGTCGCAATAGAGGTATCCCTAGAGCCATGTATGAACCTGATATTTCATCAAAAACTAAATCTCCCATGAGTAATTATGTCTCAAATCACCGTCTGACCGAATCAAATAAGTCATTTGTGAATCAGTTATCTACTGTAGTTATTCCTAACAGCTTGCAGGAAGCATTATCTGATCCAAAATGGAGGGAATCTATGATCGAGGAGATGAAATCCTTACAAGAAAATAATACTTGGGACATGGTTGAATGTCCAGAAGGAAAGAAAATCGTGGGATGTCGCTGGATTTTTACAATTAAATACAAGGAAAATGGTGAAATTGAACGCTTTAAGGAAAGATTGGTTGCAAAAGGGTATATCCAGACTTATGGTGTAGATTATAATGAGACATTCACACCTGTAGCTAAAATGAATACAATGCGAGTCTTGTTGTCTCTTGCAGCAAATTTGGGCTGGCCATTGCAACAGTTTGATATCAAGAACGCCTTTTTACAAGGAGGTTTGTCCAAAGAAGTGTATATGAATCTTCCACCAGGAATGACGGAGTCAAAGTTGCATAACGGAAAAGTTTGCAGGTTAAGCAAGTCATTGTATGGTCTGAAACAATCTCCGAGAGCGTGGTTTGGAAGATTTACCAAGTCTATGAGAGCATTTGGTTATCACCAGGCAAATTCAGATCATACTTTATTCTTAAAGTGAAATCGAGGTAAGATTACATCTCTAATCATATATGTAGATGACATGATAGTTACAGGAGATGATCCAGAAGAAAGAAAGGCTCTCCAAAATTATCTATCAAGTGAATTTCAAATGAAAGATCTTGCTTCTTTAAAATACTTCCTCGGAATTAAAGTGTCTCGATCAACAGAAGGAATATTCTTGTCATAAAGAAAATATGCCCTTGATTTGTTGGAGGAAACGGGTATGACAGTATGTCAACCTGTCGATACACCAGTAGAGCCAGGTTTTAAATTATGTTCGGATGTCAACCAAGTTCCTGTTGATAAAGGAAGATACCAAAGGCTCGTGGGTAGACTAATGTACTTGGCACATACAATAACTGATCTTGCATATGCTTTGAGTATTGTTAGTCAATTCATGCATAATCTTGGAGAAACACATATGAATGCGGTAATGCGAATCCTAAGATACCTGAAGTCTGCTCCGTGAAAAGGGATCTTGTTGAAAAGAGGCCAAGACTTAGAAAGTATGGACGCATATACTGATTCTAACTATGGTGGGTCATACGATGATATGAGGTCTACTTCAGGATATTTTACCTTCGTTAGGGGTAATCTTGTTACATGGAGAAGCAAAAAACAAGGAGTTGTTTCAAGATCAAGTGCAGAGGCTGAATGTTGAGGTATGGCGCTGGGTATCTGCGAATTGATGTGGTTAAAACGTCTGCTAACTGAATTGGGGTATCCTCCTAGGAAACCAATTCGTGTGTACCGTGATAACAAAACGGCGTGTGATATTGCACACAATCTAGTTCATCATGATCGCACAAAACATGTGGATATAGATAGGTTCTTCATTAAAGAAAAGTTGGATAATGAGATCGTGGAGTTACCTAGAATTAGATCGGAAGATCAGTAGTGATATTTTAACTAAAGCAGTTCCAAGTAAGGTATTTCTTAAGTTTGTTGGCAAGCTAGGCATAAGCGACATATATGCACCAGCTTGAGGGGGAGTGTTGAATCCTACCCATTCACCTACCACTTCTCACCTACCACTTCACCTACCCCTTTGTACTCTATATATAGTCACTTCCCTTTGTAAAAGAAATCATCAAAAATATATCAAATATACATTGTATTCTTGTTATCTAAAAACTCAATCAATGAATCTCTCTGTTTTGGTTCAATCTTGATAAGCATAACCATTCAACCAAGATTAAGCAACGATGCCGATATGAAATTCAATCCATGGTATACATTTTAATCTGCACATGCTGAGATAGTCAACAGATAAACTAACACATGCATTTTAGTCACTAATGCACTGCAAGAATTCTCATTCATTGAATTGGTAGGTTCCAACTCCAAGCCTACCACATATTTTTCAATTAACATAAATGATTCTAACATCATCATTGTTTAACAGATCAGTATCCAACACCATAAGGCTCAATAGTTCATAAGAGAATACATCTACCTAAATTTCGCAAACGGGTAAAGGCCATTTGCATCAACGTTAGAATGTTTCCTACAACATTCTTAGTTCAAACTTAGGTGTTATGTTGTCCCTAACAAACATACAAAGTTGGACAGGAAGCTAGCTAGGGACATGCTTTAATTAAAGTTCTCCGAAACATTTTAACAAACACATGACAAGCCACGATCTTAAATAACACAATCAAGTATATGAAACTAAGTGTTACATCAAACAATCAACGACATGAAAGCTCACATACAACAATCCTAATCTAAATGTCGTTAGCGTATGAGCTATGTATTGCAGTGGAAAATGTACCTATATATACAAGATCACAAACGAGTAGATATTAAAATAGAATATGCATTCCCATGGATTCTTTGCTAACTTAGATACCGCCATAAGCATCGTCATTACAATTGCACACTGAAAAACTAAGACTACAAAAGAGTCATAGACTTAAAATTAAGAAGAAGACTAAATCATTAGTCTAGCATGGTTAGCCAAAGCAATCTAAGGCTAGATAGTACTTCTGCCAAGAAAAAATGTCACAAGAAGAAATATAATGCTAGTATTGCATTTTGGTGTAGGTCCATAACATGCTCATAATTTCTATTTTCTGCAAACACATTTGAAGGATCTTTACATAAAGTAGTATATCAACTACATCACGAAGACCAGTGAAAGTCCCTAACGGCATACCACAAAATGTGACTATCATTAAGAAAAATAAACGGGGCTCAACCCTCACACAAAGGCAAGCTACTTCCAAACATAACTTGAACTCCCTATTAGTCGACTAGATTCCCTTACTTGTCATCTAACCGACCCTAGCTGGTGTAAATGACATTTTATAAGTAATGATCTCTCATTATCATTACAAAAGTGAAATATGTTAAAAAAGAAAAGAAGTACAGGATGAGAGACAGTTCACATGACAAGTTTAGGAGGTACGTGCATAACTAGAATTCTACATATACATCTTCCACCAACCAATTTGTAAGGATATGAAATGACTTCCATTCACAGTTAATTTAATCTGAATTAGCCTAACTTATAGGAAACTTGGTTACTGCTAGCCTGTACCAAATGGTCCAAATCTCTAAGACTAGATTCCAATCATTTTAATATTAATAACAAGCTAGTGAGAGGATTTCATATAAATGACAAGTGTAAAGGTCCGGTACAATGCAATACTACACACATAAGACATAGCCACAGTGATCAAATTTGTTAATCAAGACGGAAGTACACAAAGAATATCATGCCAAGAATATATCATTTACATTAACTTTTTACGTCCATCCAGTATGGCAATGTGCTGATTATCAAAATGGACAGATACAAGACTACTCTTTTCATTTGACATATATTCACATTTGTACACACAGTCACCAAAAAGTGAAGCGTCATTTTATGAATTTAATTGGGAAAAATTATGTTTTGTACAAATGATACTAAGACCACTCAAATCGAGCAAAAATAAATAAACTACCGTACTCAATTACTGACTAAAAACTAAATGAGAAATAGAAGAGGATATTTTTAGGTCAATTTACATTGACAAAAAGGAGAAATAAGCACAATGGATATTACGATTATTTGCTTATTCGTTGAAACAATTGATCAAACAATTAACTTACTGACTTCTAAACAGGACAAAGTACAGAAATACAGCTTGTTCAGAGATACAAATTGATGAAACACTTTAACAAAATTTGAGAAAAACATCTTTAGGTTCAATAAAACAATTCATCAAACAATTAACCTACTGAAATTAGTGAAAGTTGATTGAAACAACTTTGGGTTCAATAGCACAAATAATCAAACACTAAATCTACATAAATTCATAAAATAGAGTATACTTACAGATATTGAGCACTGCAGTGATTACTTAAGCTTTTAACTTGGGTAAAGGAATACAATTAAACAACAGAATACAAAGGGAACTCAAAGTCGCAGAACAAACCTTAAGTTAGAGTTCTGAAAATCCTTTGAAGTTAGGATAACTAAGGGATATAATCATCCTGGAAAACAAAGAACTACAAAATTAGGGCTTTGCATATATGATTTAACATATCAAATTGAAGACGGATGTGAGAAGAGAGAAATTACCTTCAATCGGTATCTTGTGACCAAAACTTGATAACTTTGGGACTGTATTTATAGGAGAGAAAATGGAAGATCAAGCGGGAAAAAATCCCGCCCAACATTTTTTCCGTTTGATTGACATGGCGCCAAAAAGAATTGAAGATTACCCAAAATTGAAATGGTTTCTTAGCTAGTTTTTCTCTGATTTTGAGATAAAATAAGGGTTTTTTCTGTTTATACATATCTTCTTTCCAAATAAGTGAATATTCTTCTCCTCATAAATCAAAAACTCCCATGCAAGATAATTGTTAACAAAGGAAAATTTCACCATTTGATCTGCTCCTCCACCCATGAATCAACCGTTCATCCCTCTAAAAAATATACTGAAAATCTTTGAAAAACATTTTAGCTCAATCAAATCCCTTCTACAATCATCTCTCTGTATTTTAGGTAATCCATAACCAAAAGAAGAAATTTTTCAGTTTCTTAGGGGAGAAAGAATGGAGAAGAATTCTATGGAGATTTCGATGGAAAAAAGGGTATCTCTCTCAACATATACTAGAGAATGGTACATGGTGTAGCAAAGTGTAATATAATAACATCGATCTTTAGTTATGAGCAGTTCAAACATAACAGAGACACAAGTAAACCTTTGCGATCGTTTACCAAACTGGGTGTATCGAAAATCTAGTATAGAGAAACTATATACTAGTAAAGGAATTATTTATGTATCACGATGTACCAAATTAAGGTACAACATTATCCCAGATCCAATAACGACTTGCCGAGTGTTATACAGAAAAAATCAAAGGTTCATGTTTTCCATTTTTTAACAAATTGTTCTGATTTTTAGTTATAATAGATTTGTGCCCGTGCTACACACCGGGCATATTTTTTCTTTTAACTTGGTGTGCGAGAAGATTTTCCCCGCCCGTGGTGATGTATTTTTGATTTGGTGTGCGTGGAGCTTCGCCCCGCCCCTTGGAAATACATGATTTGGTGTGCGCGGGGATTCTCCCCACCCTTGGAGATGTATTTTTGATTTAGTATGGCTAGGAAAATACAATAAATAGGTTGAAAATATATACATATTTTATTATATTTTTTCTTTTTAACTAGGTGTGCGCGAGTCTTTTCCCTACCTCGTGGAAATGCATTTTTAATTTGGTGAGCACGGGGCTTCGCCCCCTCCCCGTGGAGATGTATTTTTGATTTGGTGTGGCGGGGAAAACTTTCGTATCCAATGTATGTGGAAATTTATTTATTTTTTGCTTTTATTTTCGTAGAAAATATGTGGATTTTTTCCTCTTTATATATTAATTTGGAAAAAATAGTCCTAATACGACAATTACTCGATTTCCAAATTGAATTTGGACTTTCATAAAATTCCAAACATGATAATTTAGGTTTTTCTTTTAAGTTCATAATTTTTAAATCAATCATATGTTGCCAAATGTCGTCACCTAAATATTGCCACTCTATACATTCCAAATTGAATTTGGTTTCCTTTTTAAAAAAAATTTCCTATTTTTTTAAAACCAATCATATGTTGCCAAGTGTCCTCACCAAAACGCTTGTTTCACAAAACTCAAAAAAACGCCTATTTCGACCAATAGGAAGTGAGGGTTTCCTCACCGTTCAACGTGGGATCTTTATTTGTCTAAACCTTTAAGTCTTTAGATGTCTAGTAGTAAAACATTATGCTATAAATATTCAAAATATGAGTAGATTGGAAATAGACAGAAAACTACAACAACCAAGAATTTGTAATGCTTATTTCAAGGACAATGCACATTTAGATATCGAACAAATGAACTTTTGCAAGGGTTTTATGGTTATTGACTTATAAGCTCCAAGTTGGGATACAATTTTTTTTAGTCTTGGGTAGACTATATTACACTTGTGGTTGAAATTTGTTCTAAGTGATCACTTTGATGAAAAATTCGACCCACAAAGTAAATATTGATTACAAATAACAATATACTTTGTGTATATATGCATAATGACCACTTTCACGGTGGGACATTGATGAATTACTCAACCTCTCGATCAAAAGAAACTTGGACAAATTCGAGTGAAATTTGAGGAAACTATAGTGAGATTATGGGATATTAAAGAAATAAAAAGATACTCACAAGCTGAGCTAACAAGTTTTTTTCAGACAAGAAAATTTGGGATGTAAAATATTTTGTGTCACAAGATAAATCTTTTACACAGTAAAGTATTCTTCTCGCTAATTTTTTTTTTTTGTTTTACCATATAATAGTGTTTATACATACATATATAATTTATATATTATATGACCACTTTCATAGTTAGAAGCGAAGAACTCAATTTCTTAACAAGAAGAAATTTGGAAAGACTAAAGAGAGCTTGGAAAATATTATAGTGAAATTGTGAATTTATTCAAAGAAATGAGAAGATGCCGAGGATATTTCAAACAAAGTTGACAAGTTTTTCCCTCACTGAAAAAAATAGAGTTGGGATATATTGGGATTTAGATTCTTAGCATACAAGATAAAATTGGTAGAATAATACATTTATTCCTGATTTTAATTTGAACTTGATGAAAATCTCGAGTCACTGAGATTTTTTTTATTATAGATAGTAATAGTATTTTGAGTATATATTAATGGTTCAATCAAATTCGTCACATCTTCTTCATTCTCTGAACAGATTAGAGTGAAATTCAATTCCAGTATTTCAAGCTAATCATATTGATGAAATAATTGAGTCACAAAATATTACAAATAAATAAGAATATACTTTGTGTGCATATACATGCATAATGACCACTTTCACATGGGAGGCACATGAAGTACTCAACTTCTCAATCAAAATAACTTTAGACAAATTAGAGTGAAATCAGATGAAATTTTATGCATATATAATCTTTTTGTTTTATACGTGTGTTGCATGACTTTTATGGTCGGAGCCAATGAAGAACCCAACTTCTCAATGGCAAAAAATTTGGATAAATAAGAGAGAGATTGGGAAAGATCGATTACAGTGAGATTGTAGAATTATTGAAAGAAATGAGAAAATAATGAGGATATTTCAAACCTAGTTAACAAGCTTTTGTCACATTGGAAAAATTGAAGTTGGGATGTATATTCTTGAGTTACAAGATAAATTTTTGGCACAATACTATATTTATTTTTGTATTTAATTTTGCTTTTTTTTTTTTTTTTTTTTTTTTAAATCTAATCAAATTTATTTTTAGATATTTAACGTTTACATAGTTGGCAAGCGAGCAACAAGCTGTGCCGCCATCCCTTTTTGAATAGCAAAACCTATCCTATTAAAAATAAAATCTCGTGAACCAGGAGTCATGACATTGTTGTGCATGACTTTATGGACCCTCTTGAGTAGTCCAACCGCTTCCGGAGCCAAATAACCTAAAGTATCAAAAGCAAAGGGGACAAAAGCATGCCCATTGTCAACACACGCTTTCTTGTGTTTCGATATCTTACCTGAGGCAGCCCTTAATGCTGCTTGCCCGATTGTAAAGGTGCCATGTCCAATTCCTACCAAGGGAGATACCCTAGTGAGGTCAACACATATGTGTTTCCCATTAGCCCATCCAAAAATAAGAACATCTGCTGGTCTTAGTGTCGATCTCCCTTAAAGTGGGTCTGTCAGGAAATTCACATGTGCTTCTTTCTTTGCTGAAATGCCAGCCCTCCACAGTACATCATACAAGATATCCCTCACACGATCATGTCTATATTTAAAACCAGGGTCTACCTTACAATGAATTGCATGTTCACCATATCAGTCCAAGCATCATGTGATGCAAGCAGGGCAGCAATAGTCGGATGGATAGATCGGTATCATTAACCTGTATTTGAGGATAGAACGGTACTCCAAAGGAGACAACTTCTGTCCAAGCCCCTCAATCGGAATAGCCACAAGAAAATCTTGGGCATGTGCTCCTTGCAAACAACCAAAAACTGCTTTATGTCTCTCCGTTAGCATGTAAACTTTATCAATGTCCTTAACCTCTTTACCAAAAAGAGCACTCGCCAGGGTACTTTGTGTTTTAGGGGGGCGTTGTCTTTATTGGTGAAGCTGTTAAGATCAAAATCAGGAAGAGTTACTTTTAACGTTTCCAAAGCCTTATTAAAATTGTCATCCATACCTTCCACACCACTTCTCCTCAATATGTGATCCTGTCACCCCCAAGATTGCACACGCGAAGCCAAGAAAACATATTCAGACGCCTCTCTAGCAGTGTAAAGGCCAAGACCTCCATATATGATAGGTAGAGTAGATAGTCTCTATTGTAGCTCTCCAACGAACGGTCCCCCACAAACCACAATGCCTTCCACCACTTCTCTCAATCCTCTATCAAATATATCTACCGCCTCTATAATATAGTCTGGTTGACAAATACGAAGGCCAAAAATCAGCTTGGAGATACCCATACATGTTCGTAACATCAGCAATTCACTTTGAGGATCGTGGATCTTGGATAAAATCTTCATGAAATCCACTGCTTTTTCAGCCCTCTTAACGGAAAGGCCCTTCACAAAACCATCGTCGAGGCTAACCGCACCACCCAATAGTTTTACTCCCTTATCCGGTCTTGAGATGTCTACCGGAAACATCCCATCACTTATCCTTTGTCCATCACAAGAAGGCCAAAATATTTTAGTTTTCTTAATATTCAATATAAGTCCAAGCGCGGGCCCTTCTTTTATGACAATAGCGAGTTCTTTCGCCACTTCTTCGGTGTCGCCAATAATAGTGCCATCATCAAGATACCAGGAGTGTAGGGATAATATTCACTTCTCATTTATCTTAGATATAAGATGATGAAGTACCAGAGAAATAACAAAGGCCCTAAAGGGTCACCTTGTTGTACTCCTGTAGATGAGTAGATGAAGGAGTCCCCCACATACATCCGTGCAGGTTGACCATACAAGTATTCTACCCAAGGCGATATAGATGGACAAAGCTTACGTACCTCAGAAAGCATAGTTGTTCGGTAAACTAGGTTAAAATCATTGGTGAAGTCCACAGTTAGCAAAGAGAGACTATCGTCCACATGATGTATACTGATAAACCTTTTCACAAAATGTAGGATCGCCTCATCACTACCTGAAACACCTACTCCAAAATGGAAATCCTGTAGATATACTGCCATGTCCTTTCCAACCCATTTTATTGCCGCTTTGGACACCAGTCGACGCCAAATTGTCCCAACAACAATGGGCATGTTACTCTTATCCGGTTTAAGGAGGGGTGTTAAGGGAGTCTATGCAAGGAACTCCGCTAGGTTAAGAGGGCATCTCCCACCAAGCCATAGATTAACAACCCTAGTTATGGTCGTGACCATATCCGCAGCAACAGTTGAGCCTTCCCCACAGAAAGCATCCAACAAATGTTGTGCCCGAAGGCCATCCCTTCCACACGAAGTTCCCTTAAGGAACAATTTAATACAACTAAGAATGGTACCTTCTTCGGCCACTAAAGGAGTCTCATGCAACGTACAGTTTGGTTTCCGTGGAGGCGGCCTAGTCATATGCTTATCCTTAAGTGCTTTCCTTGTGTTCTTATTGTATGGCGCCACCCCGGACGAACTGATGTCTTTAACAGCCGTTCTGAAGTGCCCATCCGCAACCTTGCGTAAATAATTAGATATATTGGTGGCGATCCTTCTGTCTCCCTCTGTGTCATCATTTAATCTAACACCACATGTTGTCGGCATCTTTAAAATCTCACGAATAAGATTTAGAGGCCCACTAGGTTCACCCCAAAGTGCGAGTGCTTTCAGAATTTGTGTCTGTTGTGTCACCCTGCGATTACCAGACTTGTATTCATCTCTACCCTTTGGTTGGAACACTCTCAAAGTGCATCGCGGGAGAAGAAAAAGCCTGACCCAATGTTTAACAACTTTAGGTTCTGCCGCTACTTTCTGTAGTGCTGCCTTCAGGGAATGAGAAAAAGCTAACCTGCATCCTTTTGGAATGCTCTTAACAGTACATACCAGGGCTCTAAAGACTGCATCCACAGTCAGTTCATTCAATTCGAGATCGTTGTCAAGCTGCACTAAAACATCTAGTAGACCAGGTCTAGGCACTCCGATAATTGTTTCATCTACTTCACCAGAACACGCACATATCTCAGGCTTAATATCAGTGTCCCCTTCATGCTTGCACGCTCTGCTCCAATCCTGAATGCTCATACATTCGAATCACAACCATTGTCTTAAAGTTCTCGGAGTTTCCTCTAAACTCACGAAAACATCAACATCATTTCTTATGGCCTGTTAGAGTGCAGTCTTCCTTTCTTTATTGCAGAGGTGTTGTCTCTTCAGGTGGGGAAGCAAACATGAAAATCCTTTACTCCCAATCCCCCCATTTGGACAACCATGAAAATCTCTAAACGGACATATGATGATACCTTTACCTGCAACAGTCATTGAGGCATAATGACAAACAGTTGGAGTGTTTAAATAAATTATCCACTCTTTGGTTCAGAGACACACGGAGTAGCACCCGATTACAAGCAGTTTTCTAGGTGTGTGACAATCCAAAAACACAAAAGCAAGCAAACAAAATGAGTATGAACAAGGAACTATCTAAACAATCGAAATCACCATGAGAGTGACAACATGGAAAACATAAAAACTAAAATAAAACGAAACCCCCAAACCACTCTAACCCATCGAGATGATGGTGATTTTTTTATCATAGATATTAGTGTTTTATGTACATATTAGTGTTTTATGTAGATATTCGAGTCACGTAAAAAATATTTATCATAGATATTAGTGTTTTATGTACATATGCAAGGTATTTTTGGAATTGAAGTCAGTGCATCAAATTGTTATTTTAATATATTCTTGTATAAATGTTGAATTAAAGCGGGATCACTCTTGTCAGTGATTTCATTTTAGCGATTTCCAACCATTTTTTTTAAAGGGGTTTAATAAAAAACAACCAAATTTAGCGATTGTCAAACATGGTTCCCATACCATATCAAATATATCATAGCGGCCTCAAAAATACAAAAAAATATTTGATATGGTTCCCATACCATATCAAAAATATCATAACGGCCTCAAAACTACAAAAACGATACAATGCATCCATGATATCGATTTATATCAAGCCTAGATGATGTGATACATAGACAAGCTATAAGCATATGTGTGTAATTAAGAGTTTGTTAGCCTTTACCAAATTTGTATGTATTAAATGATCGATCATGGTGGGAGGTCGATGAAAACACAACTTCTCAATCGGAGAAAACTGGAAAAATTAGAATGAAATTGGAGAAACTTAAAACGAAATTGTAAGATGATAATAAGTGTAATCATATTTTTATCATAGACAATAAAATATACTCGATTAATTTCAATCGAGTAATTTATTTTAATCATGATATTTTATTTTATTTATATGGTCTATTTTAAATTTAATTTTATAATATCATCTATTTTAAATTTAAATTATGTGGTTGTAGCCCGAGGCAAAACTTGACTAGGCCACTGTAATTTGAATGGAATAATTTGTTTTAACCATTAAAAAAAATGCTTCAAAAAATATAATCCTAAAAAAAATTTTTTTTTGCCAAGGTAAGAATTTACTACGATCAAATTTCGATCCGTCCAAGTTAGTCCAGGCCTACAAATTCCCCGTGTGTATCTCTTGGATAACTAAACGGTTTAATAAGTATGGAGTAACTTCTTATGCTACATTTTGCTGCACCATGTTATAACCCGACGGAGTCTCCCATATGCTTACGAGGGTTAGTCGTAGGAGATTTAGAGTGATTTTAATGTATTTCAAGGGAGTTGCAGAATCACTTGTTAGTGGTGGGGGATTTTAGAAGAATCTCTTATAATCTCTGTTAGTCGTGGGAGATTTTTGGGGAGTCTCTCAAAATCACTCAAAAACCCCGTTAGTGGTGGGGGATTTTTCTGAACACTCATGAAATCTCTGTTACTTGAAAATCCATAAACTTTTAGGAAGTTTAGGTTTCTAGGGATTTCTAGGGAGTTTTATGTGTATTTTTGCCTTGATTGAAATCTCTCAAAACATGAGAGATTTTGGGAGAGAGTTAGGAAAGAATTAGAAGAGAATGAAAAACTCCCCAAAACTCACTCCTACCTGTTGATGTTCAGAAAGAAAATCAAATCATAACAAGGAAGTACTTGATTGATAAGAACCCTAACACCAAAGGGAAAAGCTAATAGTTTACGGTAAGATAGGGTTATTCATGGAAGTATTTGATGAGAGATGGTGCTGCTAGCAACTGTTTTAGAATGGGAAAACAATGAAAGAAAAATGATGTTAAGGATCGTAAGATAGGGCTATTCATATTCCTAGAGTCTCTCAAACTCTCTGTAATCAACACCCCAGAATTCCCTAGACTCTCCCAAACTCCCTAGACTTAAAACTCTCTATACTCTCCTACAATCCCTCTAAATCCCTAGGGATTTAAATGCATTAAAATCCCTCCAAATCTCCCACGACTAACCCCCTTAGTTTCTACTTTCTAGGGATTTCGATAGAAAAAAGAAAAAATGGAAATCTATCTTTCTTCTCTGGTCTTCCTTAGTTATCTGTTCTTCCCTAAAATAACCAAAGCGAATCCCAAATTGATGATAAATGTTAGAGATTAATGGGGGTAATTAAGAGTTTGAATGGGTTAGGAATTGGGTTTTGAATGGGATTCGATTTTAAAGGAAGTTAGGAAAGGTTTGGAAACAGCTAAAGAACTGCTGCGAATTTGATTTATCTTGGATTTTTTATTTTATCTTGGTTTCTCTTTGTAAAATACTTTTAGTCCAAGCATGTACACCTTCATGAGGAAACCAAGCACAATCAAATTCGTCACCTCTTCTCCACTCTCTGGACGGCTAAAGGTGAAATTGAATTCAAGTATTTCAAGGTAATCGTTCCGTTCATAGTATATCAATCATATTTGGAAAAGGTTAATTAGTGTTGACAACTTTCCTTCAAATTCAGGAAGAAAAGAAGTAGAATTTTAATTGGCTGAAGAAGAAGGGACATAGACGAGGAACTGTTGCAAAGAAAGGTTAGTATTCTTCTCTTAACAACGATTAGCCTGTGAATGGAGTTGTCAATCATATTTTCCCCTAAAAATTTTGATAAAATTATTAACTGTGTAAATTCAATTCGTGCCGTCGGAGACTCTTGATTACTTTGGCCATAATTTGTTAATTAGAATTTTGTGGATTTAAATGTATGCTACAGGCTCCCTTGAATAATGAATGATTTACTTTGAAGAATCCTAGTAGCTCTTCGACGCTGACAACTCTAGTTTTTGCATTACCTGTATCATCTCTATCTCGTCTTCTCACCGTTCCGTTATTCTGATTATTATTATCCAAGACAAGCACTTGTTTGTAGTGATCAGTAATTTCGATGCTTAGCTATTACTGAATCTATTTTTTTCTTTTGTTAACAACATTTACTGACTACAAAATTGGACTTGGATACTTGAGTATGGGTAGCTAAGTGGGCTCTAATGGTTTGGGTTCCCTTAGGGCAAGAGGTGTGGACGATTTGTATTAACTAGTACACATTTTTGAATTAGTTTGTTTGGACTTGACCTGTAGCTAGAACAAACGACACCTAAGTGATGATACCAAATAGATGAATAAGGTGCTTTAAGTTTCCAGTCAAATATAGATGGAGAGAAATGAAAAGAAAAGATAAGAAAGAGGAAGAGTAGCGGTTAGTTAGGATCGATTCTTTAAGTATACCAAGTGGATCAAAAAGCATAAGGTTTGCATAGCGGAATTAAGGTACTACTACTGCAGTAGGAAAATAAGAGAACGAAAACGAATATTACGTGTGGGTGGAGTGAAGTATTTTAGTATCTTGCAAGTCGAGAAAACTTTCTTTTGGAAGCTGTTTTTGGTGTTTGTCTATATTTTCTTTTGAGGTGATGTTTTCTCGACTGTCTTGTAAATAGTAGCTTCTCTAAAACTATATGTATATATAATAGACGCACTCCCATATTGACGCACTCCCATATTTGTATAATATGGTTCCTAAGGTTCTTTTGGTTTCCCAAGCCTTCAGTTTGGTGTTTAGAATACAGAAACAATTCGAAATGTTTAGATTGTTAGGTGTTTAATTCTTCTTCTTTTTTAACTAAATGGTATTCTAGAAAATGGGGCGTCACACTGTTGTTACTCTAACTAGTCTGCAGAGTACTGACAAGTTTTGTGAGTTTGGTTATAACAAATTAAATTGGTGTATGGATATGAATACTATATATTACTTGTGTGTCTAAGCAGTTGTCTCTTGATGCAGGGTATTGTAGAATCACTATTCTGTCTCTAAGGGCTTGCTGTAAGTTCGCTGGTCAGGATCTTTCACTGGTATAATAAAGCAAAGAAACCATGGTAAGTAATTGTCTTACTACCTTTTTTTTACCTCTCTGTGTTGGTCTTATTTCCAAAACCATATCAGCACATGCATACATACATGTTCTTTCTGCCCACGTATGCTAGTATGTGTTTGTGATACCTTTTTTTTTTTCCTTTTTGAATTAAAGATAGATAAAACTTGGACAGAGGAACCCAACAAATTGAGTAAAGAGTTTCGGTCAGGTGTTGATTCCTTTATTGAGATGACCAAAAATCATCTCATAAGAATCAAAAAGGACAATGTTGGAGTAGATGAACTCCATAGAGATGATGTGGAGGCTGAGTTGGTAGATGCAGATGATATTAATGTGGATGATGTCGATGTCGATGAAGAAGATGAGACATTGGTTGATTATAATGACTCAGGTGGACGACGAAGACATTGTACAAGTCAAGGATGATTCAGATATAAATTGTTATTTGCATTTTATTTACTTAAAAATAGTTGTTTGGTTTGATAATTATTTTGATTACAATAGCTTTTATCTTTCAATGATTCAGAGATTAGTTATTTATTTACTTTTAATTTTTTAGTTTGGGAATATGCTTTCTCATGTGCTTTTTGTGTCTTTTCTGTTCTCATTGTGCTGGTGATCCTGCCAAGTTTAAAGGGAAAAACACGAAATTTTATCCAGGAAAAGGCTGGTCACCAAACACTGTTGATTCAATCTTATACTCACTGTTAATTCAATCTTATAGATTCAATCTTTGACTTCTATAAGATTCACCAGGTCTATGGAGCATTTTTTCGATCTTTTCTCTTGAATGAAGTAACCAAATGAAGATTTGTATGTTCCCCTTGTGGAAAATTACTTCTACAAGTAAATTGATTCTCTAGTTTATAATTTTATCTAATTTACAAGTTTAAGTATTATATTCCACGTGATAAAATATATTGTTTCCAAAAACTTATTCTTTAGCAGCTATGTAATCTTTTTATCACCATAAAGAATTCTTTGTGACAACACTTTAGTAATCACTAAAATCACGAACTGCGGTGAAGTTATAGCGTCACTGAAAATGACTAAAGCGACAAAATCTAGTTCGTTGCAAATATTTTTTTTGTGATGATTAGAAATTGCTACTATATAAATATTTGCAACCAAATAAGTTGATGGTCACTATAAATAAATATAGCATCAAAAATTTAGTATCGTCACTATAAAATTAGTTAGTGACGAGTTAATTTGGTCAGTATAAATATTATTTTTTTAGCGAAATTTTATAGATTATCACCAAAAAGATTTTGTGTCAATTTTTTAGCATCATCACAATAGACTTAAACAGTGACAAACACATAAAATCACAAAAAACTTATTAGTGACAAGACATTATTTCGTCTCTAGCTGAAGTCACTAAAAACTTATGAGCGACGAAACCCTAGTACCATCGCGGAAAACCTAACAATAGTGAGAAAAATTATTTTAGTCACAATAACTAAGCTTTAGCAATGAAATATTCTTCTCCACAAAAACTATCGTCACCAAAGCCATGTTTTCTTGTAGTGCCTATCCCAAACCAAATCCAAGAAGAAATCACCGGAAATACGGACCAAACATTTTACAGAAGTTCTCGTCGGTGTTCTCCCCTGTTTTTCTTCAACACGATCATGCATCCCAACTTGATCGATTCGAACACCCATACCATCCCTGTTAAGTCCAAACAGGTCCATTGAACCCAATTCTGGCGATTGAATCTCGTCCAAAACCTCCACAAATCCAAACCCTAATCTGCCCGTGAGTTTTTAAACGATGAAGAAAGGTTACCCCTTATCCAGTATAGGGGTGTACTTAGCATTGGGGTGGAAATAGTAGCTCTAGGGTGTAAATAGTGATAGATGCCCCTTATACCTCTTATCCAAACTGAGAGTCCGAACAATAGGTGTCCTCGGGTGCAACTTTTTGAGCCGATTTTTCCAAAAATGTTTATTGGCCAAAAGTACCTACACACACATAAAACACCATAATAAGTACAAAAAATAAGCACTATCAATATATAGAAGCAAGACAAATTTGACACAAAAATGTGACTATCACTTACCACACAGAATCGTTTCCGCAAGTGTGTCCAGAGAAGAGAAGCATCATCATAATCTCCCAGTGTCGATCGTATGGAAGAATCTAAGGTGTTGTTAATCCAGGAAACGATGGTTGCTTGAACTGCAATCCATTCCTCCAATTGTTCGGGATCTGTAGGTGCTTTTATTGTGCCGTTAACAAAACCAAATTTTCGTTTGGCTATTAATGATCTTCTAATGGATCTAGCCCATTCATCATAGTTACTTCTTCTTAACACAATCGGGGTAATAAAAATACCATGACCATCACTTGATCCTAGATGATACACCAGATGTTTCTTTGATGAATCATGCTCTGGTTGTTTTCCTTTTTCTCCGTCTTTCGATGTTTCTTCTACCATTCTGTTTAATGAAAAAAATTGATTTTAGGGTTTTAGGGTTTGAACCAGGCTGGATGCCATGTTATATTCACGATCAGTTCTATCTTTCTCATTAGGTTTCAAGATATTTATACAACAATATGACTTGGTCAGCACGACACAAAACTTGTAAAATACGAAAACTCTTCCTAATATATCTCATCATAATATATCTCATAACCGGCTTAAATAGAGTCTGTTTCCTAATAGACATACATACAATTCCATAAGAAAATTTATGATTATTTTTAAGATAAGTAGAATCAAAGAAAACATAGTAAGTATTACTATAAATATAAGAACAAAGAAAACATAGTAAGTATTACAAACGAAATGATGCCAAAATATAACAACAACAAGGATGCCAAGAAGAACAAGACAAAGAATGTGAAGAAACTTGAAATGTAACAACAGGTAGCATCAGAGTATACACTTCTTTAGGAATGAAACGAATAAGATCAACATGATTAGGTTGAACATGCTCAAAAACTAATTTACATCTATATTTCCATAACCACAAAATATATGCAATCTGATTCTTATAAGTATGGTCAGAGAAAGATCTGTTAATAACTGTAGTAAGATTATGCAGCATAGAAAGACCTCTACATATAGCTTCAGCAAATGGACATTTAGTACAGATGATCAACTGTTTCCGATACACATAAATTACAAAGAGGTCAAGTGACATCTATAGGAACAAATCTACCAATATGATCTCAGTTAAGCAAGAAGATAAATCTTTCCACAAAAAATTCTTAACCCTAGGAATGACATGCAGATACCAAATCTTATACCAGCAACTTTACGAACTTGTACATGTGAATTTATGTGATAAAGATAATTATAAGCAGATTTGACTAAAACCATACCATCCTTGGTGCCTAACCATTTCTAAAAGACGAATAGAAGAGACAAGACACCGATTCCATTGGGATGAAATAATTAGGTGATAAGATTAAAATTCCATAAAAACACCAATCATTCATGGGTTAGGAACTTGACAAGTTCCATTAGACAACCATTTATCAATCCAAAGCTGGATATGAGTACCGAGACCAACATCCCAAATCAAATCGGCGAAAGTAAATCAAGATCCATAACTTTACGAACTTGTACATGTGAATTTATGTGATAAAGATAATTATAAGCAGATTTGACTAAAACCATACCATCCTTGGTGCCTAACCATTTCTAAAAGACGAATAGAAGAGACAGTATTGGGATGAAATAATTCAGTGATAAGATTAAAATTCCATAAAAACACCAGGGTTAGGAACTTGACAAGTTCCATTAGACAACCATTTATCAATCCAAAGCTGGATATGAGTACCAGGACCAACATCCCAAATCAAATCAGAAGTAAATCAAGATCCATAACTACAATGCCGAAATTGGTTTATGTTTCATTGATTATGGACTTTATGGTGCGAGAGATAGAAATAGATCTCCCTCATAAGCATCTTGAGTCATGACTCTTCAACGAGGTGGATATGAAATGTGGTACAGAAGCACGAAAGTAACTGAGTTTTTGAATGTAAGTCTGAATTTGAGTCAAGAAATGAGTTCCAGAAATGAAAATCTGTCAAAAATGAAGTTTTTTAGTGACATGGTAGTTCCAAGAATTGTAGCATATCTCAGAGTATGCTCGTATTTCTCGAATTTCAAAGAATTATAGCGAACCCAATTTCAAAGTAAAAATTTTCAAACAGAGTATTATAGCAAACCCAATTTCAAAGTATAAATTTTCTTTTCCAATTTCAAACAATATAGATGTAACTATACCAATATAAATCCATGTTAAATTTCCTGAATAGTTAACAAGTTAGATTCACTATTTCCCCGATTTAGATTTCTGACAGAAAAACAAACACCCAAGATGTCGTATAGTAATCTTAAAACTATCATCCTAGAGAAAATATCAACATACATGGAAAGAGTAACTGAAAAAACTCAAGTTACTTGAATACCACTGTCTTATATAAGATGTCTTAGTAGTAATTAAATAAGAAATCATCAATGCAATTAGTATTTTACGGATCCAATATAAATACTTGGTGCTAGTAGTGTTAGAGAAATTCTTGTTCTCTTAATAACTAGGTGTAAAAGATGCCTAAAATCAGTTATACTATTTTTTCCGTTATTGACAGCTCAAAGCATTCTAATTTATTGATCAACCAATCATTGGATAAGTGACTTGCACCACTAGTGACATGCACAATCAAACCATGCAAAGTTAAGGTACCTTTAATGTTTCATCCCATAATTCTAGCCCGAATTCCTTGGACATGACAGAGAATCCTTATGTAATAAACACTTTTTTTTAAGCAAGAATACTAGAAAAAACAGATCATGGTAAAACATGACAAGAGTCTACATCGAGTAGGTAAGAAATTGCAGGAGGGGGAGAACAACCCCATGAAGAAGAAATCTTTTCAGTTTTAGCCATATTGGCTAGAACATAAACTACTTTATTTCGTTCTTTTGGAACAAATGAGAGTTTCCAAGAGCTAAAAACTGAAAACAAATGCTTAATATCTAGGATAGTGTAGTAAAGTCTCCAATCAACGACGATTCATCTTCTCTTTTAACAACTGACCATTGTGTTTGATAAAATCCAGGTGGGAAACCCTCCGGTCCTGGACTTGTCCAAGGATTGCATTATAGATTTCTTTCTTTGTAGGAATTGCCTCCAGCTCAACTGCCACTTTTGTAGGGAGCCTATTCCTTGGACCCATAAGTTGGAATCTACATAAAAAGAATCGCGGGTTAGTAATGATCAAAAATAAAATGAGAGATAAAATTATACATTATAACAGAAATCTTGAATTTTAGCAAAGTGGCAATGAAAAATAACTAGTAAACAACTTTACCTGCCAGGGCATAGGCTTCATACTTATAGTACCAATCTTGCTGATTCCAAATTCTACTTATGGGTCAGGTCAAACATGACCAATCAGTGAGTTCACCTCTCACTGCGTCTACAGAATAGAAGGTCTCCAAGGACGGTCAGAAAGCCATCCAAAAGAAACGTTATTTTTATTGTTCATTGGAATTAGAGGAACAAAATTAATTACCAATGTAGTGACTAGTATCTCCAGTTCCGCTATTTCCCCTGTCATTTCAGCTGTCAAAACCTATTCTGTTGTCTAGCTTCTTAACTCCGCATCCTTATCGAATGGTGAGTCCTCACCCCACCCCAGAATTGATTTGGCTTCATAGTGTTGCCTAGACAAGAATCCGACCAGGATTATCTGGTCCAATGCATCTTTTCGACCCAAATACTAGACATACAACCTGAAAAGCAAATGAAACTCGTATCAACAAATTAATTGCAGCAAAAACTCATCAAACTTATCAATGTGATATAACATAACAAATGTAAGCATGGTTCAAAACAGATTCGATCTCACATGCAAGCAACGACTTTTTAGCTTCCACATACATTTGCTTCTTTATTCCAACAAGATTTTGATCTAAGGGTTACCTTGACTGTCATTCGTTTGTTTTCTCCAAATTCATTTCCCTTTGTAACTAGTCTCATTGGTTCTTTCTCTCCCGAGTCTTGCCAACCTTGCAAACCTTTGTCAATCACGGCAAGTTTTTGCTCTCCCAGACCAAGACTTCTATGAGATTTCTGAATATAATGTAACAAATGTAAATGTAAACAAACAGATGACTAATTACTTTGAAATCAACCAATAGAACATAAAATCCTAATTCAGTTACAAAATGATGAACTTAAACATCATAAAGCAATTCTGAAATATGCTATCAATTAACATGAACATAATATAATCAATATGATTAATAAAAAGATGTGTTATTACCTGCTAGTCATGGAAGGAGCATGCATCATCATAAGTAGAAGAATCCATAGCCTAAGAATAAAAATAAAAACAGAAAGGTAAATCATAACACTATAGCAATCAAACCAAAAACCCCATACACAAATCAATAAACTAACAACATCAATGTAAGCCAATTTATTTCTCAAGTAAACCCAAGTAATTTATAAATCAAAAACTACACTAAACCCACAACTCAGATCTAGTATCCCTAATTGCAATATACGGTGTTACAATAATAAACAGAGATGTTGAACAAGTTAAAGATCTAGAATATACCCTTTCCAGCAGCCTTCCTGTCGCTTCCTTCTGTGAGATTGATGTGTTAACAAAGATATACACCAAGAAATTGATGTATTTCTATCTTCATCCATTTTCCGAGTCCGCCTATACTGATTATCAATACATAAACCATTTTTCTTCATCCATAACTATAAGTTTCTTCATCTTGTCCTGCTACCAGTTGACTTTTAAAAAGGGAAGAAAGACTGTTTCGCTTTCTCTCTCAAAAATTTCATTTTTATATCTAGGGTTAGGGATTCTTGGCTTACAGTTGTTCGCCGTATACCCAACGCCAAATTGAACCCGGATAAATAGTTGTCGTCCTTGTAGTTGTGGTCCTTGTCATTCTTTTTAATAGATTTCACAGAAATAGAACTTTTATCTCTGGTGATAAGTTTGTTAGAGATAGCACCAATGTCCATTGAGTCAAATTGCTATAAACAAAAACTTATAAGGTCTTAAACGTGTTTACCTTCTCTGATACTAATTGAAAAAGCGGAGGTCTAACAACCACACCCAATATTTCGTTTCGGAAATCTATATGGATAAACTCCAATATAATTCCAAGAGAATCAACTAAACAGTCATATTAAATCAATGGAAATATATCCAAGAGTTGTATCTTTGTTTCTCAATGTAATCAGCAAATCAAACGGATACAATCTGTGAGCCTGATTATTATGAGAAACAACTTGAACGGTACCAAAGTTCAATGTTCAAGTGTCAATCAATTTATACAACAACCAGAGGTTGGATTATCTAATTGATTGAACTACGCACAACCTGTGATATTTCAAATATAATGCGAAAAAGAAATAACACAAACACTTGAAATTTTGTTAACAAGTAAACCCTAAATGCATAAAAACCCCAGGACCTAGTCCATATTTGAAAACAACATTGTATTAAGCCGCTATAGATACTAGCCTACTTCAAGTTAACTTCGCACTTGAATCTCACACTGATAAAGGTACAGTTGCGTTCCTTACGCCTCTGAATCCTAGAGGGAGTCTACGCACTTGATTCCCTTAGCTGATCTCACCCACAACTAAGAGTTGCTATGACACAAATTCGAAGACTTTATAAACAAATCTGTCTCACACAGAAAAGTCTATTGAATAGATAAATCTGTCTCCCACATAAATACCTATGAGTTTTTGTTCCATCTTTTAATAAATTAATTAAGTTGAATAGGAACCAATTGATACACCATACTTATATTCCCGAAGAAAAGCCTAGTAATATCAATCTCCTGACAATAATCTTAATTGTATGGTAGTGAAACAATATATTGTGGAATCACAAACGATGAGACGAAGATGTTTGTGAATACTTTTTATCTTGCCTATCGGAAATTAAATCTCGAGCAAATCTTAGAGAAGATAATACTCAATACGATAGAATAAAGCAAGATCAGAACACACAACTACAGAGAAAATAGTTGGGTCTGGCTTCATAATCCCAATGAAGTATTTAAGTCGTTAACCTATAATGTAATGATTTTAGGAAAAACCTAGGTTAAAGGAGAATCGAATGTAGTCGCAACTAGTATCACACAAGAGGTGTGGGGATTAGGTTTCCCAGTTGCTAGAGTTCTCCCTTATATAGTCTTGAAATACGGTTTGCAATCAATGCTACCTTGGTAACAAAGCACTCAATATTCACCGTTAGATGAAAACCTGATTAGACTCAAGCTAATATCTTTCAACCGTTATATCGAACTTAGCTTATTACACACAAATTAAAAGTGACTTCATTTAGATATGGGTAACTATACCTAAACGTTTACACCTTGTTGGCTCAACAATAGTTAACCGAAGTTAGCCATATGAACGCTTTCATATCAACCTTGTTCAATCACAACTAGTTCAAATGACTTAAATGAAACTAGTTCTAGAGTTGTTCAATTGTTTATATTCTCATAGAAGTATACAAGACACAATTGTAACAAAATCGATTTTGATTAATTCTAATAAATTCGTGAACATTATAGCCACGGTTTGAAAAAGATTGCATTTCTTATTATATAAATGTATTAGTTCATGAACAAACCGATTTTAGAACATAACCCACCCAAGTAGGAAAATGGGTACGCATACCTAAGTAGCCGTATTTGGTCTGGGTTCGCTAATATGGGGACGAGTATGCATACTCTCGCAAACTACCAAGACTCGGTTGAATTCCCGAACTTTGAACTTACACAGGTACGCATAAAGGTATGCATACTATGATTCCCGAACATGGAATAACTTGTTAGCATACAAGTACGCATACTATTCTATATCCAATCATGTATAATTCTTCTTAAACTCCCATTTCAATAATTGAAACATTCTTAGAAGACAACTATAGCTGTCTCACACAAACTATTAGCTTCAAAGCAATTTTTAAGTGATCAAATGATCAATATGAAATATTTCGAGTCTACACCAAATGACTGTCTCACACAAATCATATGAGATGTTACTAGGCGATTTTCACATGATCATCTTTTGACTTTCGTTAAGAATATAAGATGAACTTGGTCAAAGCAAAAGCTTACCTACACATCTTTCGAGTAATATGTAAGTGAATTAAACTCAACTCGAAATATCAAATATGTATAATCGAAGTCTATATAGCTCTACGACTTTTGTGTAAAATAAGAGATAGAGTAAAAATAGACTTTTGAGTGATAAATGAGTTCAAATCTCCATATGTATTTTGTTGATGAAGTTCCACAAGCTCCCCTTAATAGTTCTTCGTCTTCAATCGATGAACTCCATGAAGTCTAAAGCTCAACTACATATTTTATCATAATATGAGACTTAGTAGCTATAAGTAAACTAGAAATCAAGACTTATAGTTTTGATAACTAAACTTGACAAACAATCTGGAAATAACATTGCTTATGAATTCGACCGAGCAGTGCTCTAACAGAGTTAATCCCCTACTACTGATTCTAGATAATGTTATAATAGATAAAGTTTATTTTTATCTGATATTATATTAGAGGGAGGATCCATGGACACTCTTAGATGGATAAGGTCGGAAACGGTTTGCGTCATTTTCTCCACAAAACCTAAAGTACAATGAATTTAAGTGTTATATTTTGATGATATGTTCCTCTTCTAAGACTCTGCATTCCTACCAAAAATGAATAAAATTCGAGATGTATAAAATGACCATCCACCCCTTTGAATATCAGTCGTTCAAATTTAATGGTTGAAATTAATATTGGTAGATGGTAAGGTTTGCTATCTCGAATTGCGTTCATTTCTTTGTAGGAATGTAGAGTCTTATAAGAGGAACATATAATCAATATATTACACTAAAATTCATTATCGTTTGGGTTTTGCGGAGAAAATGGCGCAAATCTTGTGTGACCTTGTCCATCTAAGAGTGTCTATGAATCCTACCTATAATGTATTAATAAAATATAAAAAACATATATTTGAGACATATAATATGTCCTCACGTGTACAATATATTAATAAACTAATAAAAAATTTAATTGAAACCATGTTATCACGTAGGGATATATGATCAAGTAATTGAATTTGTTACTTAGCGATCCAGTATAAGTCGCTAGAGATCTACATTAGGTCGCCCGGTCAATACGAGACCTTCCGGACGACACTACACTACTCGGTAGTTATTAAACCTTATCTGGCTAAGTGGTAAATTTATCATTTAGCCAAGTCGGTTTACTTGTTTTGCCAGATTCATAAAACTAATAAAATATTTAATTGAAACCATGTTATCACGTGGGGATATATGATAAAGTAACTGAATTTGTTGTTCAGCGATCTAGTATAAGTCACTAACGATCTACACTAGGTCTCCCGGTCAATACTAGACCATCCAGGCAACACTACACCGCTCGGTAGTGATTAGACCTTATCTGGCTAAAGTGGTAAATTTATCACTTAGACCTCATTTGGATAACTGGTAAATGAGGTCTAAGTGATAAATTTACCGCTTAGCCAAGTCGGTTAACTTGTTTTGTCAGCTTCATAATGGATGTTATACTGACAAGCTGTCCAGTTTGTTATGCCCATAGGAACGGACCTCAGTCTCATTGTTTGTCCTATATCTCATCGGATATCCATTGTCTAGTGAAGAATTATAAATTTTTTGTATCATTTCCTTGTTGGAGGATCAAATCAATCAATATACTTCAAACTATTTCCAGGTGCATTTTTAACTGTTGTGATTATGTTAGATCAATTGAGTGGGCCGAGTAGTAGCGATATCAAAAATCTACATAGATAGCTGATGTAGTGGCGCCCCATCCTTGGTGGTTTTACTTTTAAAAAAGGGGTGAAAATGAAACCTTTCTTCTGCCATTTGTACTTTTACCAAGTCATTAATTACTTCCACACCTAGTTAGCAATTTGGGGTACGGGTAGTAGTTCGGGACGGCATACGTACGAGAATTATATGGATTCAGATCGATCGGATTCGGTCAAAAATCCGGTCAACGGTTCGTTGTTCGGACAGTAGTTCGGAACGGCATACGTACGTGCATATTCGTTTTATAAATGTGAGTTCGGCACTTAAAATTCGGCTAACATATATGATAAATTGATAAGTATTATGACCTTATTACGAGACTAATTTGATTTGTATATGATTTATAAGATGGAAAAAAAACATTTTAGCGTGATTATTTAACAAGAAATAAACAATTTAATCGCATAAATGTATTATAAAACTTATATACTTTTAAACAAAAATCAACACATAAAACACTGGTTAAACAACTACCAATAGAAAAATTTAATTGAATAATTGTATTTAAATATAAATTATATACAAAATTACACAAAAACTAATCAACAGAACTTTGGTGAGAGAGTTACCTATGGGAGTTCTAGTTCGGAAATATCATTCGGATACGGTCAGTTCAGATACGTTCGCGAATCATTCGAGAGGTCCATATAATCCGGAAACTAGGTTCGGAGTTCAAATAGTTCGGAAGTATCATTCGGATTCGGTCAGTTCGGATACGTTCGCGAATCATTCGGGAATGATTCGGAGAAATACTAACTAGGCTTCCACAGCCGGTCATTAACCACTTGAAAAGTTGTCGGACAGCATAAAAAATCGAAAACAATAGTACTACTGAAAAATGCTGCTAACAAGGGTACCAAATTGATTCGGGGTGTAACAATTCTTTACCAAAATATATTTTTTCCTATATATATTAGTATACCCCCAAGCAATTTGATATCCCTATTAGTAATTTTGCTACTGTATATAAAAGTCATCATTTTTATACAACATATAATCAATAGATACGTCGGAACTCGTTATGTTGAAATCCGCAGAAGAAATTCATTTCTTATGCTATTGTTGTGAACGGAGGGTCCGTAACTCGTGCATGTTTCAATTCACAGGGAAGATTACTACCTAGATGAAATCAGTTAACGAAAATAAAGAAACATCTTATCGAAATGATGGAGAAAATTAATGTATTTTCAATTTAGTAGTTAGTATTGTAACTGAACTCGGGTTTCTCTTCTAATATGCACGAGAAAACGTCTTTTTCCAAAGCGAAATTCACCACCAATAATAGTAACACCATCCGCTAACATACCAAGATATCAAACGGAAGCGTCTCCTAAATCGAGGATTATCTATTTTTAATTTTAGTCTATCTAAAGTAGCCATGTGGGAATGCAAGAAATGGAGGGATTATGTATCTTGTAAAGTGCACTAATTTAAATCATGCTTGTAGTTTGAATCATGTAATTTTCTTCCAGTGTTGAACTTGTGGTGCAATGGTAACATGACTGACTCCATGTCAGATGATGCATGTTTGACTTATGCCAAGTTCACTCCATTTACATGGATCAACTTTCATTGTTGATCCAATTTAGTGGATCAACTACCATTGTTGATCCCCTAAATTGGATCAACTTCTACCGTTGTTGATCCCCTAAATTGGATCAACTTCTACTGTTGGTTCTATTTTTATTTGGATCAACAACTGTTGTTGATACAAAACTATCTGAACCAGTGGTGGCGACAATGGTGGTGGTGGCGGCGACGGACTAGTGGTGGTGGAGAACTGTTGGTGGTGGTGAAGGAGTGGTGGTGGAATATTAGTGGTGGTGGCGGTTGGTAGGTGGTGGTTGTTGAGCGGTGGTGGTGGAATGGTAGTTGCATGTCGGTGGTGGTGGTGCTAGTGGTGGTGGTGAAGTGGTTGAGGAAGAAATTTGTTCCATTTTGAAATAAAAAAAATAATATTATATGAGTGAGGGTATTAAGGTAATCTGATTTTAAATGGTTAAGATTATTAAAAAATAGAAACATATTTATTGTTGTATAAGGATATATTTATTGGGTGTCAGAAATAGGAACATATAAATATTGTACCCCTCAATTGGGAGCGGGTTCAACGAATGTTTTTAATGTTAGTCAGTTCAGACTTCAGAGTTGGTGAATCTTTGGTCGATTTGCACACTCTTCAGCTTTGCATAAGGTAACTTACCGCATTAATTCATCCAATTCTAGTGGAGATATTCATATGCCCTCGCCCACCACCAACCTAACTATTCATGTCTTTTTATCTTAAAATTAGTACTAGTGAAATCAAAATTTTAAGGCATTGAGAAACACTTCCAAATATGGAAAAACAAAACGTACTCAATTGTCAAATTTGGTTTCCACCCATTAAAGGCACAGTATAACGTGCATGAGGAGGTAATTTACTCGCAAAAAGAGAAATGAAAAACACCTTTTTTTCTGACACCAAAACTTTATCCAGTTGGTGAATATTTTAACGTTATCCTTACGTATTTACAAAGTTCACTGTCAACTCTTTCTGAGCCAAAAACTGCACAAGAACAGTCTGAACTAAGAATTAGAAAACACACATGACCTGCAAACTTAGTAGAGCTGGCAAACAAGCCAAAAACCAGCGGGTTAGCCCGACCCGGCCCGTAAAAATCCGAACCCGGCTTGGCTGGTTGTCTAACAAGCCGGGTTCGGGTTGGAGAAATGTTGGCCCGTTAGAAAACGGGTTAACCCGACCCGGCTAGCCCAACCCATGGGTACAACCCGTAACCCGCAATTATTAAGATATGCCACGTGTCCCACTCCCACTCCCACTCCCACTCCCCTCCAGCCATACGTGTCTATTTCCTTTCCTAGGTATAAAATTAAAAAAACCCTAATCTTATCCTCTTTTCTTTCTTTCTTCTCTTCTTCTTGTCCGTCTGCAGCGCAGCGGCCATCTCCTGCTGAAACCCTGATTTGATTTCCCTCTCGCGATTGCTCTCTATTTTTCTCATATTGCAAGCTAGTTGATACTTGATATCTTTGGAAAGACGATACAAGTTTTTTGAATCGAGATTCACACGGATGAAAACTTTTAGAACTCAAGTTACTCAACACAGTTGAAATCGAGAACCTTAGTTGTTATGTTAGACGAATAGATTATAGTTATTTTCTTCAATTCTTTCGCTGAATCTGCTCTTTCCTTTTCTTTTTCAATCTTTAGTTTTATTACTTCACCTGAGGTTATTGAATTGATGTATGGGTTATTGTTATTTTTATATCCTTGGTACTTTAGGTACTCAAGATGTCCGTCTGCATCGATTGGAGCATCTTCATCAACTGAAACAGGAGAGTTTTGAACGAGGTAAAATTTGAGGTAGTAAATTAGTAATTTCGATAGTTTTGATTTATAAAATAACAAGAATGCCTTGTTATTTGCTTAGACAATGTTGTTGCAGTTGCAGTAGATGTTCTCTTATCTCGAGATTATTGATGTATGGGAATGGGACCTATGGGTATTTTGATTTCTATTGTGTTATGGATCATTTTGATACATATGTGATGTGTTTACTACTTTACTTGATGAATCTGGATGTGGATGTTTACTTGTGAGTTGTGAATGTAATTTCCAAACATTTCAATCTTGTATTCTATAATTTTAGGATCATAGACCTAATACATTCATTTGTGTTGTTCTGTAATTTTAGGATTCCAATATCCAAACATTTCAATCTTTGATAAATCTAAGAATTGAGTTCTGTTATTGATTTGATGAATGGGGGATTGAAATTTGAGAAAATGGGTTTATAATGGATTGTAGTTCAGCTGGGATTACAACAGCAGGTGCCATACTAGTTGTCTACACAGTTTCGTGCATATTAGCATTATAGACTTATAGTTACTAGTTGACTCTGATTTGTATCTGAGAATCATTAAAACTACTTATAATTAAACCCTGATTGTTCACAATTGGACAACAATGTTGTTATTTTGGATAAAAATATATCAATTGCAGGCATGTTCCTAGTAGTAATTTCTCTTATTCTTATTTCTGTGTTGTAGTTTGGTTCCTCAAGCGTATCACCATTAGTTCTCTGCACATGACCATCTCCTTGTTGATTTCTGCCATAGTGATTCCTTGCATTTGTAACTTGAAACTGTTCAAGCACGCTATACTTTTCCATATTCTATTAGCTTATCAACTGTAATAATGTGTTGTTTTGTTCATAGGTTTCACGGACTCATGAAGTCATAATCATTTTCTTAAGGTAATCTTAAAATGTTGCACCCTAAGTAACCCTTCTCTCAGTCGGCCAACTAGTTGACCCTGATTTGTATAAGGAATCATTAAGACTACTTATAACTAAACCCTGATTGTTCACAATTGGATAGCAATGTTGTTATTTTTGGTAAAACGTATCAATCATAGGCTTGTTCCTGGTAGTAGCTTCTCTTATACTCATTTATACATTGTAGTTTAGTTCCTCAAGTGTATCACCATTAGTTCTCCGTACATGACCATCTCCTTGTTGATTTATGCCATAGTAATTCCTTCCATTTGTAGCTTGATTAACTGTTCTGAACCATAGGTGCATATGTTCCGTCACAGCATACTTCTTTAGCTTCTATGACTTGTCAACTGTTATAATGTGCTGTTTTGTTCGTAGGTGTTAAGGACTCAAGAAGTTATAATCATTTTCTTAAGGTAATCTTAAATTCTTACCGCTTCTCTCATTTTACTTTTGCAAGTTTTAAATAATGTGATTATGAAAGTGTTTTTGAGCATGTAGTTTGCTTGGAAATATTTGGTAGGAGCTTCTATCTCTCCTGAAATATCTTCCTTGGGTCAATTACTTGAACTTATAAGAGTGTTGGAGGACGTTAAAGTATATCAGTTTGATACGTGGATATCTTTTAATTGTCGTTGGTTGTGGGGTGGCAAATTGCAGCAGTATCATATCCATCTAGTGGCATCTATAACCACTAGATTTGTCTAACTGAGTTTGGAAGTGATCTGTTTGCTACAAAAATACCTGTTTAATTTCCCACAATTCTTTGTAATAGGTGGGGAAAAAATTATCAGAATTAATTAGTGAGCACTGAGCAGGGCAGGTGGCAAGTTTGAACTTGCGCAAGTTTCAATCGAGTTGATATCGGTGAGTAACAAAAGAACTTAATTTTTGAGTTAATTGTAGTTTTCATCCCCTTGTTATGTTTCATTTGTGTGATTCTTTGGTGATTGATTCAGTTGAGTAACTTGAGTTCCTTTTATTTTGTAGCTAATTGTTGAAAGTTGGACAGTTATCACTTTTTTTGATTAACCACAATATATATTTTGTGCAGGAAGTGGTTATTAATATCTTTATTGTTGGAAAGTCACAAAGTACAAACAATGGTGTAATATGATATTACTAGTACTAGTGTACTTCGGTCTCAAAGGGTATTTTTATTTGTAGAAGAAGATATGTAAGTAACTAAGTATGTAACTGTGTTAAGACTGCAGACTGCATCAAAATACTAAACTAGTGTTGTTAGTTATTTGTGAAGTTTTTCAATTTTCTGGACTCTGGAGCATTTCCTTTCATTAAGTAATTTAAGTTCTTAAATTTGTTGCGACTGTTCACTGTTGAATCTGTTGATTGATGTATAATATCAAATGAATTAGATGAAATTTATGTTAGGCTGCATAGTAAGAGCTTTAGATGGCCTGAATGTTGCCGGAAATAGGCCAGAAATCATAGAAACGCCGTCAAATTTAGAGCTGGTAAACGGGCGGGTTAACCTGTGAACCCGCAAGTTTAACCCGTTACGGGCACGGGTTGTAGAAACGTCCACCCGTGAAGAATTTCAACCCGCGGGTTTAGACCCGTGTAAACCCGAACCCGTGTAACCCGTAACGGGCCAGCCCCGGCCCGCCCGTTTCCCAGCTCTAAAACTTAGGGTCCCCCTTTTCTGAAAAAAAATAAAAATAAAAAATTAAGTATTATTGCATATCTCGTAGGTAAGACGATGGTGACGAGACGGTCTGCTCGTACGAACCTAAGAGAAATTGGTGGCACGGTCTGCTCGTACGAACCTAGGGGAATCTCTTCTTAATGGTGTTCTTCCAGGTGAAGGACTGCCCGAGAATCAATATCTGGAAGGGTTGACAGATAATTATGATTCCAATGATGAGGACAATCCCTACGAGGGACAGGATGAAATTCATTCGACTCAACCAGGAGGACTACCGAACCCAGCAGTAAACACCACGGTGAGAAAGGAGGACACCACTAGTCTTGATAACAACACCGCTGCCCTCACAGCTATTATGAAAGCACAAAAGGTGCCAGAAGAGCGAATAAAAAAACTAGAACGACGTAACAAGAAATTGGAAAAGAAAAAACAAAAAATTGAGGCACCTGGCAAAAAATAAGGTTCACCATACCGAAGGAGATCCCCAAGGAGGAAAATACTCTCGAGCACTTACAAGACGATTAACCCATCGACATACAGACACCTCAAACGAGGCAACAGAGGATAGGGTCCCACGAGGTAGCAAGGCGGCCCTAAATGTTTTTTTTTTCCAAAGAAAAAATTTTATATTAAAAGGAAAAATCCAAGAAAATAAAATAACTAGGGGATTTACATATGGGAGAGGATCCCTCAACTTAAACTTTTTGACTTAATGTTTCACTTAAGTTTCTGGCCATTGATTAATCCATATCCGACAGTTCAATGTGTAAGACCAAATTTGGTTAAAATTTGTTTTGGCTCGGCTTAAGCCAAGAGATAAACGTTTCTTTACCATAAATATTCTCTTCTGTTACGTACTTCCTCCTTAACAAGTTCGGCATCAACTTGCTTCAAGAAAAAGAAAAAAAAAATTCAGCATTAGCCGAGCTTCCATTTTTGAATCAATGTTTTCCCCATTCAGATGGGTTAATCCGATAATTCTTCTCGTGATGTTGAACCCATAATGGGTCATTAGCTACTCTACAATACTATTTTTCATATCTTAATCGGATTCCTCTTGTTGCTATTGATTAGCTAAAGCTTCTGGGAACTATATTTGATCGACAAACATAGCATCTATACATTAACGTCCATACATTAACATAGCATCTATACATTATGATACATCCAATTAATTAACGTCCATATTTAATGTAACATCATCTTCCTTTTGCCCATCGTCATATGCGTTAGCCATGACATCCATGGTTCTGTATTAGGTTTTGATTAAGGATTTGATAAAACTATTTTATGTTTCCAAGAAAACTCGTTAATCATAACAAACCAAATATATTTTGTGATATATTTAGAATATATTTTAATTTTCCAAAATATATATGGTAAAGAGGTATTTATCGGCTTGCTTTTAGCCGAGCTAAACCAAATATTTACCATATTTGTTTTTACTCATTGAACGGTTGGATAAGGATTAATCAATGGCCAGAAACTTAAGTAAAAAATTAAGTCAAAAAAATTAAGTTAAGGGATCCGCTCCCTTTACATATTTATAGTATCCTCCCAGTTAAAAAGAATGTTATTACAACTCGCAAATCTGAAAGTTTGCTTATTACAAAACCATAGAACTATCGTCTGTTTGATCTTGTAAATGAGTTCTATAACAGACATTCTACGAGAACCAAAAACTCTCTGATTCCTTTCATCCCAAATGTGCCAAATCGGTCTCGAAAGTGCATCACCGTAGCCACCTCCCTACTTCCTCCTCTTAACATGCTATAATTCCATTCATCAAAAAAATCCTTGTATAGTACTAGGAAGGACCCAAGAGATTCTTAAGGCTTTAATGAAATGCATCCAAACTTCATGCGAATAAGCACAGTGAAGCAACAAATGTGTATCAATTTCTTTCTCCACATTACAGAGCACACAAATGTCATCGGTAACTTGAACACCTCTATGTATAAGCATGTCTTTGGTAGGCAGTGAATTATGAAACATAGTCCAAACCAAAAAAATCACCTTAGGGGGTATCTCCTTCTTCCAAAAATGCATCGAGAACGCGCAATCTGTAGGTTCATCCACCAACAGTTCATAGCAACGTTTAGTCGTGAAATTGTCCATTACTATAACTTTGTCTTCGTCCCCATTAAGACCAGGTGGAGTTCCTAAATCTCTCTTAAGAGGGTCCCATTCAAGTTGCTCATTAAGACCAGGAGGCCCTAAATGTTGAGGACTTACTTCTTATAAGACTTACATAACCATATTACATGAAGAAGTTGTGCCAAAGTATTCGTACCAAATGTCTATGGGGAGAATTATGGGACTTACTTCTTATAAGACTGCAAACATCTAGATGATGTTGATCTTATGTGTTAGGAAATTAAAATCTTAAGGCTTAAAAAAGGGACTCACACACGTATTTTTCGCCTCTTTGCATGAGCAGATTTTTTGATTTTCAGAATTTCTGCTTGCATGATTTCGATTTTCCGCTGCTGAGTTGTAAACCTAATTTTGATGTGGGAGTTTTAATTTTATCATTCAACCCTGTTATTTTTTGATTGCTTAATCTGATAGTGTTTGCTTCATAGCTAATGTCCAGTAATCCTTAAATTTTGCTTTCTTAATTTTATAGTGTTTGCTTGATAAAATGGGGGGATTTTACCTAGAATTGTGACTGAAAAGTGAAAAAATTCCAAAAGTGTGACCAAATTTGAAATCATTCCAAAAGTGTGACCATGACTGGTCAACGGACACATATGCCCCGGTCTTTTATGGAAATACCGGATTTTGCCCTCAGATGTCCACATATCGGTTAAGGATGTGTACACATCGCGTAAGATGTCCACATATCGGGGTAAGGATGTGTACAAATCAGGCACTGATACCCCACCATGAATAGTGTCCGATGTCTACATATTGTATGTAGACATCCAGAATCTAGGCATAATCATTATATGTAGACATCCATAATAGTGTCCGATGTGTACGTAAGGATGTGTACACATCGGATACTATTCATAAATATGTGTACATCAAGCCAATCGTATGTGGACATCAAGCCAATAGTATGTGGACATCATCTATAATGTGTAGACATCGACTATAAATATGTGGACATCCTTACCCGATGTGTACACATCGGGCTATAAAAGGGTACGTTGGGTATTAGTGAAAATCAGTCACACTTTTAGAAGATATTCGTTTTCAGTCACACTTTTGAAATTTTTTCACTTTTCAGTCACACTTTTAGCCATTTCCTCTAAAATGGGTCTGATGGAATTTTTTCCACTGTCAAATTCACTTTTTGATGTGTTTTTGGTTTCTTGATTTGGTTAAACTAATACCGAGCATTAGTTGTGAAACAGAAATGATGTTCCTAACATCGTAAAGTTGTTTTATTTGCATACCTCCCGTTGATTTTTTCATGTTGCTCAGTAATTAGGTTTGTTTCTAATGAAGTTTGGGTTTTCAGGGTTCCTAATCAATATATGTTATTCAAGTTTGATTCTTATGATTTCCGCCAAAACCCAACTTCTCATTTTGGATTCATGTAATTTTTGGACATGCTTTACCTGATGCTAGTTTGATTCTTCCGTCCCATTTTAGATTTTTTTCACACGTTTAAGAAAATAGAGAGAGGTTGATTTTTTCCAAAACACCAATTTACTTAACTGCTCTAATTTTTAGTGTATGGTCTTTACTATGAATTGAAAATCTTTAAAAATTTAAGGTTCTTGATAACATTATTCCCTCCTTATTCTGATTCTCTTCTTTTTTTAGATACACTCCAAATATTACTCCTATAATATCTACACGTTTTTGGGGTAACAACGTTGGGATGAAGTCTTTCTGGCTTCGAAAAAATAGGACAATTGCAGCTAGAAATCGTCTTGCTATCGTGTTCATAAATGCACATCAGAAAGGGCATCGCAGGTCAAATGCCACCCACCAAGTGTAGGCTTCTCAGGAACACATGATAACTTTAAGTGCTTGCGATCACTAGAAGAAGGAAAGTCAAGTGCCGTCACAGTTTCAATGACGAGGAAATGGGAACAATTGGACTTTATGTCCAGCAACAAAGTAACCAGTGTAGATATGGTTATCGTTGACGATGAGGCATTTATAGAACTTTTCCCATTTAGTTTGTTTCACTATATTTTGTTGATTCTGTTTTACATTTGTGTTAAAATACCCCTATGAGGTGCTCAAATATATTGTTGGCCTAAACAATTTATTCCACGGGGAGACCAAATTTCAGCTATGCTACTGTTAAGACTAACTCTTGAATCCGACAATTCAAGTTCAAAGAAATTTCAAATTTCAGCTCTACTAATGCCACAAGGATGTGGTTGATTTCAAATCACCAGTAAGTTGTTGGCGATCTATACCATCAGTGTTCCATAAAAAATCCTATCTTTAGTGTTTCTAAACAACTATTGCGGCCCCATGTTTGTTTGTTTTTGGATTAATTGCAGGATCTAATTGATTATTAACACTTTCATCAAAGGACTCGACACTTTCAAGCGACGTTTGCCTTGGCGATGGTTGAAAAGCAGTAAAAGGTCCATCTTCATCCCTCTTATCTTGCACCTCAACTCTATATCTTATCTGTGATAAAAAAAAGTTAAATGAAAAATAAATCCTAAGATAAGATTCATATATTATTGTTAATCAATTGTATTGATACAAACCATGGGTGCTGATAGGCTGAGAAAATCTACAGTTTGACACAGTTACATCGTTTAGTAATTTCTTTTTCTAATGGGTTGGTACTATTTAAGTTGCACTAATCAACTGTCGGATCCAAATTTATGTACTCATACCTTGGCATACATGAATGGAACTATCTATATGGCCAATAACTAAACTAACAATAAAATTCCTTCACAGATTTTCAATTCGGTTTTTAGGATGGAAGGTGATACAGGGCTGCCATCTTTGAGGTACAAAAGATTCTCGGGTTCACAACAGCGGACCTGATCTGCTTAGAAGAGGTACGGGTGCATCATTTCATATGCACAGCAATCCATTAATTAAATGCTCGGGTGAAAGTGATCATCTTTTTCCAGAACTGATTTGATATCGAACAATTGGGATCCCCGGTTGTATGTAATCTCCATCAAACTAAATCACTCGATCAATTTCACCCTCAGTTTCTTCAAAAATTGATCATGTGTTGCGTATTAGTAACAAACATATGAGTTGCTAAAAAAATTCACATGCAGAATGCAAACTACTAGTATTAAAATAATGCTCTTCTTCGTTAGACGACCGAAAATTCTGTCTCCCCCTACTGCTGAGAAGTAATCTAGTATAATGAAAAGCTAAATTTTTATGGAACGGAGCATAAAATCACAGCAATCATATTTCCACTTCGGAGTATCCTCCACTTCAATCTTGGTCGAAGTTAAAGTACCGGTAGGTTTGAATCGGGATGAATATACTCTTCTGTGGTAATTGAAACTTGAATCTATATTACTGTTTCAAAGGAATTTATTTCCTCCGTTCATTAGCCAAAAAGGCTTGCGGCGCAGCTTGTTGCTCGCTTGACTGCTATGTAATAACTTGTGTTTGTTTTGATATGAATTTAAATTTAAACGAGGAAAAAAAAATTAGCCAATTCCTCTCACTAATGATTGCAGTTGGCATCATTTGTTTCGGACACCATTAAAAGCTATAATTATCTTCATGCAACTCTCCCCGTGTTATCTCATTCCCTATCTTCTTGAACTGACCCCTCCAATTTCTTGCCTTTGTTATTTAACTAGGTTAGGCTAACAGGTCATTCAATTATTTAATAAGGTTATTATAGTAAATATATCAAACGGTCAAAGTTAGTTTAGGACCATATTGTATGAGCAACATGTTATACGACCTAGATCCTAATATTTCCACAAACATACAACCCTTTTACAAAATATCTCTTTAATTTATATTAGCAATCATATTTCCTATTCATTTGCGTCTGGCCAATTTAGCCATCTTGCTACAAAGAACAAGAAAGGTAGCCACTATTTACTTTCCCTGAAGACATTGTAAAATATTACTAATTTCTACCAACACTAATTAAAATCCATCCATGAAAAATCTCCATTATACAAAATTTGTTCCCAAAAAGAATAATTAGGGTTTGAAGCTTCTAATTCATATCCGCAAGAAGAATAAACATGTTCTTATACTATTATATTCTAATCCATAATTGATAAGTACGTAATCACAACACAAGTATATACTCATATTTACACTAGTTAGGACTCGTTAATACACCACTAATACTATTTTAGAACAGTTAAAGTGACAGTTCATAATTTAGTTTAAGATCTGTAACCGTCAATTTGCTACATTTGTTTTCAATAAGTTTTACCTGACTAATTGGTATCTTTCTTATGAAACCAGGAATACGGGAAGCACCCGGTTAAGGATGTATTACCGACTATCTTCACGGTGAAAACTGATTACGAACCAACTATCTGCAAGTTTAATATGAATCAACATGGGAAGGAAATATATACCGTAACAAGATATACCATAACAAGGATGACTTACACAAGGAACACGGCGACTGATTTCAAAATCCAGAGCTTATGAAAGATGCGCAACAAAAAAAAAAAGTTTCTTTGTTACCCTAACATAACCCATGAAAGAACTTCTGCATACGCAATAACTAATTAATATGAAAGGAAGTTGTTTATTTTCTTAGGGTGTTAATCTCAGGTTATAGAAGCATCTCCAGCTGTGATTGGTAAATTTAGGGATATATTAAATATATGGCTTTATAGTTAGTTTTTCTTTTTACAGAGTTACTCAGTCTCATCCAATCCTGTTACGGCATGTCGTTTGGAGATGTGTTATGTTATCAGTCGTCTAAATTTTCGGGTGTTTGTCATTTTAATCTGTATGTTGTTCGGTAGAAATGAAAGAGTTAGTTATTCATCTGCAATTGCAGAATTAGAGGAAATGTTGTCCTAACTCTTGCATCATCTGGGATAGCATTAGTACTACTCGCGGGAGGTAGGACAACGCATTCAATATTCAAGATCCCTTTTCAAGTACTGAAACTTCAAATTGTAATGTAAAGAATAAATCAAACAAAGCGGGCCTATTCAGGGAGGCTAAACTAATAATTTAGGATGAAATTCTAATGCTTAATGCATAGGAGCAACCGATATTTCAGGGACATCAGACCAAAGACCATTAGCAATTGTCCTAGGCGGCGAACTAAGACAAACTCTACCAGTGTAGGGCTCCAGTTAAGACTCCCATGCTGTGAAGCAATGTCATTGTGCTCGAACTTACCCAGAACATGAGACTTGAATGCATGGACCCTGAAAATATACGATTTGCACGATTTATTACTTTGTTTGTATTACTAACGAAAGCAAAATAAGCTATAAATTCCGTGCTCACCAGTAGGTTGTAGTGTGCAACGGCGAATTTGGGTGAACCTTTGGTAGTAATACGCAACTATCTTATTTATTACACCAAAATGCATGACTAAAAGATCAATATCTGTATCCAAAAAATTAGAAAATTCTCACTACGAAATTCAAATAGGGAAATAAAATGACAATAATTGGTATTTTGAAAATGTCTACTAACACAGTTTAGGACAATGCGAAATAGCCCGTGCCGTTAGGCACCGGTGATTCCCTAGTATATATATATATACCTTTTTATTTGATATTGTGTACTAGAATTTCTTAACATCTATTATAAAATCTAAATTTTGCTTCTTATAGCATCCAAATTCTAGTTTCTGCTAGAAAAGTCGGTGGTTTTTGAGTGATTCCATCATCATGCATAAGTTATTGAAAACGCCTTTACGACGGTGCTTGAGTATTTGATTCATTAAATTTCCATGTCATCCTTACATGTTTATCAGACCATTTTAGCTCCCTAAAACTTATCTATAAATTGTCTACTGGCTATAGCAAGTTTATATCAAATTGAAATAGAGCGGATAGTTATAGACTTATAGTTTTAGGGTGTTTTTTTTTTTTTTTCCATGGAAGGAAGTACGTGTTTCTCGTTTACTTTGAAAATAAAGAAAGATCTCATTGAGATGGTGGAGAAAATTGAATTATTCTTAAAATAATGGTTAGCTGAACACCATTGTAAATGATCTCCGTTTCCTTTTTTGACATACCAGACATGTTGTTTTTGTTTTCATGGAGCGGTCGGAAGACTTAAATGTTAGCGCCTCTGGAATCACTTTTTTTGTTTGTCCAGAAGAATGGGTCCTGTGGGAATCAAACAAAGTCTCTTGCTAAATTTTTGTGCATTGGCTAAATTTTATGTTTGTGATTCTAGACAGGGCAGTGAGCAATAGGAACAAACTAAGTGAGCAATAGGAACAAACTAAATACGAAAACTGAAAGCCGAAACACATATTGTAATTGGTATTAAACCTTTTTCCGGAGCTTTAACTTTCACTTTAGTTTCAATTGGTATTAAATTTGATTTCCTATTCTTTGTTTCGGTGTACTTATTGAGCGTACCTATTTTTCAATGAATTTTACTATAGACCGATCATAAGAAAATAAAAATAAATTAGCTTCACCTGATTGACGACTATTAATTTTTTATTTTTTTAATGAGAAATGGTTTTTGATTTATTGAAAGAAAAAAAAAAAAAAGCGAACTTTATTACATCCAAATGCTAGATCCTCAACTCAAAAGAGTGTCACCTACAGGCACAGCTAGAGCTGGCAAACGGGCGGTCCAGGGCCGTCTGCTTTGGTTACATCGTTCGGGTTAATACGGGTCAAAACCCGCGGGTTAAAATTCTTCACGGGTGGTCATTTGTTCAACCCGTGCCCGTAACGGGCTAAACTTGCGGGTTCACGGGTTAACCCGCCCGTTTGCCATCTCTAGTTAAGGGATTAATTTATGACATTATTTCCAAATTAATTAAAGGCAGCCCAAAATCAATTTTGGACTTAACTAGTGCTAGCTAGTTTCAAGCTGTGTATCTAGTCGTGCTTCTGCCGACAACTTTCATTTAAACTGGATTCTTGGAATACACCAGGACAAATACAACGGAGGAGAACAGCTTATGGGCATATTGAAACTCAAAATTCGTTCTATCCAACAACAACTTGAATATCCTTACAACCTTAATCTACCCTCTTCTCATTCCACAATTCAGAATTTAAATCGCAGTTTATAGACATCGTTATATATACATCACTTAATTAACGTCTTCCTTTTGATTCCCTCAAGTCAGAGAGGTCTTCATCTGAAACAGAGATCAAAATTGAGGATCAGTGAGCTAACATGTGATTGTCACACAATTTTTGAAGGAAATAAACGAACTGAAGAGGCTTAGGGGTGGGCAATATGAGCGTACCTGTTGGTGTGCACTGGGTTGTGATGTTTATGCCAACAACATCAATATTAGCCACAGAAGTGAACACAACATCAGTTGCCTCTGGGTCTTCATAAATCTGCAAAGTTAAAGATAAAGGACAACTGTATGTTACTCACTTGTTGATTAAGAACGGCGGTCATCAAACTTATGCATATGTAATAAAAGATGGAAAAGTGGGAAAACTAGCTCTTACATTGGCTTCAGCAGCAGGGTTGACATTTCCAGATGCAAAGAAAGAACCACCCAGTACGACTATTCTCTTCACCTTGCTTGCGGAGGATGCATCACTTTTAACTTCCTGATGCGAAGAAATAAAATACGATGACACTTTTCATGACAAAACACCGTCTTTTCTACCAAAACCCCATTTCTCTGCATCTTTAATTTCTTCCTCGGAGAGGACCCTTCCTGTTGCCCTATCAATCAAAGATCAAAAGTTAAAAAACTAAAACCCCCTATTGATTTCTACTATTAATTGAAAATTGAAACAAAATCAGGTCCGAATCTATAAATTACTGATCAAAATTCCACATAAAAATCCCATCTTTGATTTTCCCCAAAATAAAACTCCAGATCCAAAAACCAATACCAAAAAACCTAATTTACAAAATCCAAATCAAACCCATATTTCTAATTCCAACACTAAATTCGGATCCAATAATATAAGAAGAAAAAAAAAATTATTTACCTTCGACCAATAATCTCTTCATTCTCTGTAATAATTTTACCCTAACCCTACAATAGTAACTTAATGCAAAATCAAATTCCTTCCTTCGATCTATAATTTGAACCTGAGAGAATTAGAGAATTAATGAATTCAATTCATCAATCAAATTGAATAGAATTAGCCAAATCGATCTTGTGTTTTTGATAATCAGATGGAGAAGATTATAGATTTGATGCAATACCTAGAAGAGTAGCATAAAATCAACTTCAATTCACGACTTCTTCATCTTATCTAATTCTCCACCAGCCGAAGAACGCAGAAGAAGAAAAGAGAGAAGAAATGAAAAATATGTCTTCATTTAGTTTTAGGTTTAGCATTTTATACCTTAAACGTAGGGATATGATTAACCCTAGATAATCTAACGGACGGGATTAAATATACCTTATTAATTAGGTACTGTAGACGGGTTGACGGGTTGAACCCGCGGGTTTACAAGCCGGGTCGGGTTAACCCGTTTTCCCACAAGCCGGCATTTCTCCAACCCGAACCCGGCTTGTTTAGACACCAGCCGAGCCGGGTTCGGGTTTTTCACGGGTCGGGCCGGGCAAACCCGCGGGTTTTGGCTTGTTTGCCAGCTCTAGGCACAGCGACATGCTTTACGTGTCCCAAAGAACCAAACTTTATTTATCAAAATATCACTTCCTTTATTTCCCGGCTCCAATACATAGGCAAAAAAACCTGTCAATATTTTTTGTTACATCAATAATAATGGTGCACAACAATGGAGTTTTATGCTTCAAAAAAAAAAAACAATGGAGTTTTGGATCAAGCGAAGCCTAAAGAATGGAGATGTAGGAGAGAGAAAATTGAATTGGTTGACAGGATCTCCGAACATATTCTGGTTTCTCTTTCAACCATGCATTGAATTGCTAAAATAATTGCAGGTTTTGGTTAAATCTGATAATAATATATATCTACACTTCTTCCCCCGCCTATGTGTCATGCAGGTTTTGGTTAAATCCGATAATAATGGGACCCCTTGTTATTCCACGAGGATCAAAATTGACTAAATCTAAGGTCTGGATGAAGGCGCCTTTAAGGGAATTGTGGAAACCAATGGGATATGCAGCACGTTCGATTGAATTGAGATGAAAAATAAACCTGATTAGATTCTTGTCACCCAAAAGCTTATGCCATCCAAAACGAATGGGAAAAAGTTTGCTTTAGCAGCGCTAGAGCATTTTTGATCTAGCGCTGCTAGAGCCGTTAGATTGATGGATCCAATGGTGGTGGTTTCCAGTGCAGTTTTTTAGTCCAAGGACAAAAATACAATTTCCACCACAAATCACCACCATCATTGGATCCACCGATCCAATGGCTCTAGCAGCACTATATCAAAAATGCTCTAGCGCTGCTGGAGCAAAATCGCCTCCAAAACGAATGGCATCAAAATGTTCAATAAGTACATTACATAAGCTTGACTTTCAGATGTGGGAACCCCAAACCTTGGGGCCAAGTAAAGCCCTTGCCAGAAAATGTAAATCACTGCCTCATCCTTGGCGGTGTTTTACAGCTGACCTCGACAGTATATTCATTTCTTGTTTTGTTCTTGTAAATGGGGTGGGGATGTCAGATACAGTGATGAGGCTGTTGGAAAATTTGGGTAAAAACAGAGGATGATAACACTAAAAGAAATTGTTGTTGTACTCAAAAGCTTTCAAGGCTCGGGTGATTTCTTTTAGACGATTATTTCTACCCTCCCAATATAAATTGGGGATTGCAACAGGTATGCGAAATAATGCCTTCAGGATACAATGAAAGCCCTACAACAGGAAATTGGATTCAAGGTTTGCACCCCTTGACCCAACCAAGAACACATGAGAGAGATTTCTGATGATGCTTTAGATGGAGAGAAAACAGGTTGAATTCATGTTCAAGAATGGGAGAATTCCTTCACTACTTATAGGGTTATTCATGCCTATTGGAGATGCCTCTTCACTTCCAAAAGACACATAAGGTGTCTGTTGGGAATGGTTGTGTCCTTTATGAACCATCACACCTATTAGAGGTGTCCCTTCATCTCCAACTAACATCCATTGTGTTTATCCAACACAGAACACTTCCCCATCATAGTGACAAACCAAAAACGAAAACAGTTTTATTTTCTAAGTTATTGAAAATATCCAACAATCTCCCCTATTTTCAAAAACCAAAAACATAAAATAAAATAAAACTTATAAAACCGAGTGGTTGCATCACTCAAGTGATCGCCCTACGTACCGAGTGGGATCAAGCCAACGTAGTTCAAGCACAATTGGGACTAAGCATCATCGTTGAAACCAATACATAAATGATAGGTACCTTCTGGTTTGAACCTTCACTTAGTGTAAGAAACTCAAAGCCTTATCGAGATTCTATGGTGAAACCAGTCTTGAACCAAGTATCCCTTATGATAAAACCGGAGTCTCCACACATATTGATTCCATAAATCATGTGTTCTGTAGCCAAGAACTATAAAGGCCTTGTGCTTATATCCTTATTCATGAGTCTTCTTTAGAGAACGGTCTTCTTCTCTAGGAAACGGCCCACATTTCCATACTCATATAGGTAAGTCTCGAAGGTGTTTCTGCGAGACACCTTTTACTAATCACAGACTCATTAAGGATTTACATCCATCCTATTTTCTTGCAGAAAAACCAGCACTAACTTGAAATGGGAAGTTTTATGTTAGTGCTCCATAATCTACAGCCATAACTTGTTGGTACCACATTGAAACTTGTTTATCTTTTTCAAAACATAGGTTGGGTTTCTGCTATGGGAGATCAACCTTCCTTCACAGACCTTAGTCCCATTTCTATATACTTCATTGAAATTAATTCCTTTGGGAGACTCTTCATAATATGTCTGCCAAGTTTTTGTCTGTTTCAATGGCTAACTGCAATTACTCCCTTCTTGAGTATTGACTTACCGTTCCTTGTCTAAGACTTGTATGTCTTGACTTTTCATTATAAGTCTTGTTAAAGACGTTATAGATCATATCCTGATTCACAATTAATCAAGACCGCTTGAGATGGCTTCTTCCAAAAATGGGATCTCTACAAATTAAGTTCTAAGCCATTCCTCCTCATTTAATTGCATCTACTCATGCAATCAATTCTGAAAACATTATTAAAAAATGTTCCTATTTGATTTTACAAAATAATTGTAACTTCTCTAGTGATCCTAATTAACATTAACGGTTAATTCACAAGAAGTCATTATAGACTTGCATACACTAGAGGCATAGAAAATTTGTAGGCAACTTATATAATTGCTATCTCAACAAATATAATACCTTGATGAGTAACTCTTTTACTCATGCCCAATCCTCTACAAATTTATACCCAATTACATAGACAATGTCTATTTAACATTCTACATTATGTAATGCAAATGTTCATAATTTATGCGTTGGTAATATCATAACACCTCATCGTTGGATCTTTGGTCGGCCGCCCAATCTTCCAATATGTTACATATTCACCGGTATTCCACTTTTCCTCGATGTCATTTAAGACATTCCAATTTCCAGATTTTGGAACCATATAATTCTTGTCGCAAGAATTATGTTCATGCCATACCGTTGTTGTCTCAACATTTATGACAAATTACAACACTAGGAAATTTGTATGACAACGTCATATAAATTCTCCCCCAACTTCATGACATTTTTCAAATGTTATGAAGCACACAGTTGATTTCAATGGGTCGTGACCTTTCAAATTTCATCTTCCAATTTGAAAATCAAATCCTCATTCAACTGCCACTTAACCGTCAATTTAAATCATGCGTACCTTACCGTCATGCACTGTTTCATGTACAAGGCGTCTCTTACCAGTATTTCCCATACTCGGGAAACTAATTAGTGTTTCCACTGAAATAAAAAACAAAGATCCCATCTCTTCGCCGTCATATTTTTTGGTTGCAGGGGAATCTATAACACTTTTAGGATGACCATGAAACCAATGCCGCTCAAGCAACTATTTTCCATAACTCTAACCGACACTTTTGACTCCGATCTTACAAGTATACATTCAAATCCTACTTGATCCCGGAAGAAAAACATCCCTTATACTCATAAGATTGGCATCTTCAGAGTATTTGCACATACTAATCTGTGCTACTACAGACGTTTTCAACGTTTCCTAGTCAGCCTTCCATGGGTACTACACCCAGAACAAATATCCAATGAACTTTCCCTTTCAGCCACCTTAATAGTTTAGAATGAAGTAAAGGTTTCATTTCAATTCTTTATCAGCCACTGCTGCTATAAAGAATTAGCCTATCGCTTCTCCTGGAGGAAGTATGGAACTCCAAATCCATAAATTTGGAGAAAGCGATAGGTCGTAGCATTTCTCAACCTGCCAGTGCAAGAAAATGGCATTTTGATTAGCCATCTTCTCTCTGTAACCTTTTCTCTCCTCTGCCACGCATATATCTTTGAGGAGACAAGATTGCGTAGAAAGAACACTCATCTTGCTTTCATTTCGTTTTCGCTTCTGCTGTCACAATTTTGCCCACAGTTTCATTATCATCCATGTTAACCGTATCTATTCAACATTAATTTATAGACATCAGTGACATACCAGATTGATAGTAAAATTGATCCGTATCAGAAAAATAATTTAAACAAATAACATAGGAAAGTATCGACATTAATAAGTCAAAAAACTTCCAGTAGAAAGTGTGACTTATTAAAACAAACCCAGAGTGTCGGACACTGATAATTTGCCTGACTTAACTAACTTGCTTCCTTGCAAATTAACTCCAACGCAACTAATCAGTATTTCAAAGTTGATATGAATGCAGTACGTTTAATCTTCTGGAAGCATGATACTGGCATCAATTTATAATCGTCTAAAACTGTTGGAAAATTTGGGTAAAAACAGAGGATGATAACACTAAAAGAAATTGTTGTTGTACTCAAAAGCTTTCAAGGCTCGGGTGATTTCTTTTAGACGATTATTTCTACCCTCCCAATATAAATTGGCGATTGCAACAGGTATGCGAAATAATGCCTTCAGGATACAATGAAAGCCCTACAACAGGAAATTGGATTCAAGGTTTGCACCCCTTGACCCAACCAAGAACACATGAGAGAGATTTCTGATGATGCTTTAGATGGAGAGAAAACAGGTTGAATTCATGTTCAAGAATGGGAGAATTCCTTCACTACTTATAGGGTTATTCATGCCTATTGGAGATGCCTCTTCACTTCCAAAAGACACATAAGGTGTCTGTTGGGAATGGTTGTGTCCTTTATGAACCATCACACCTATTAGAGGTGTCCTTCATCTCCAACTAACATCCATTGTGTTTATCCAACACAGAACACTTCCCCATCATAGTGACAAACCAAAAACGAAAACAGTTTTATTTTCTAAGTTATTGAAAATATCCAACAGAGGAAAGATCTTTTCTCCAATGGGCGCAAACCATGCACCAAAAGTAAGAGCATACCGGTGAATAAACGGGCTAGCCAATTCTTTTTTTCCTGCATTCAACTGCTACTTTGTGGTGACTGGTGACAAATTTACCTTTTACCTTTTTGTAAAAAAAAAATAAAAATAAAAAAGATAGATTCAATTCTATTTACCAGTAAGGTCACATGTTTGAATTTTTACTTATCCAACACTGCTAAATTTGAAAGCCATGATTATTTTTTCTAAAACAAAAATTTATTATTTTTATTTGTACTCGTTGTGTAGATGATTGAAAGAGTTTTTCAAATATATAAATTTTAAAAAAATCTGGTGTATATTTTGAAATATATTAAGTTTTTAAAAAATTTGATCTATTTTTAAAATTATAGTATTTATGCAAATATTTAAAAAATATGGACAACTAAGTAATTTAGGGTGTCTCCTACCAAAAAGAGCTCTTTTTCTTTATATTAGTAAGATAAGCTTTCCGAGCGAAAGAAAGTTTCGGTTAAGGACATGATTACAGCTGATGGGGTTTGGAATTTCATTTTCAAGAGAAATATAAATGAGCAGGAAGTTGGGGAGATGGCTAATATGCTGCATTTACTTGAAGACTTTACCACAGCAGTTCACAATAATGAGGAGGAAGATGACCGGAAATTGAACTTTGCTACTGAGTTCTCAGTGTCAAGTTGCTGCACCTCATTAGAGATTGATGGGCTATTGGTTTTCCACGTAAGCAAATTTGTGGTGGTATCCCCAATTATGGGTTCTTCAAAAAGGGGTTAAATGAAACCTTTTCTCTGCCGTTTGGACTTCATAATACTGGTTTACTATTGGATGTTTGGATGTACTTCATTCTAGTTTAATTTCCCATTTCGGAAAGTCGTCCAAAAGTCAGAATTCAATTTGGTAATAGTCGTCGAAAAGCCTCATTAGAGATATCAAATTACAAGTGTTTCTTTTGGGTGGAATCGAATACAAAAATGTTAGGGCTTACGGCAAATATGGTGATTTCTCTATGGGATTCATTATACCGGCCTGCATAATTTTTTGTATTTTTTTACTTGGGTAGCCGAATCCCCTTTCGGTTCCCCGTTTTTTGTTCGGTTGTATTTTTTGGGTTAAGGTACCCCTTTTAAGTGCCTTTCTTCAATGAAATTTCCATTTGACCGATCAGAAAAATAAATAAATTTGGTAATAGTTTTTCAAAATCACTTTTATAAACGGAAAAGTCATTTTATTTTATTTTTTCAGATCGGTAGAAAAGTCAGCTTTTTGAGAAGCAACCGGAGAAATATCAAAATAAAATGCTATTTTTATTTACTCCAGAAAAATTTGCACCGTCAATTTTTTTTTTTAATTTGCTAATGTGAATTAGAAATTCTTAACATCTATCACAACCTTTAAATTCTGCTTCCTATAGCGCCCAAATTGTATTTTCAGTTAGAAAAATAGGATGTTTCGAGTGATCTGATCATCATGCAAAAGTTATTGAAAATGCCTTTTGTAAATGTGCTTGAGTATTTGATTCATTAACCTCACATGCCAGCATTTTACATTTACACGGACCATTTTAGCCTGGGGTTTTTATGGGCGACTCCAAAGAATTAGGGGCGTTATAAAAAGACAAAATAGGTAGAAAATACTTATGTCCCTTCATAATCGGTATTTTAGTTTTTTTGTATCACCGATTGCAAAATCTCATTTTTGGGCCAACTCTATATTCGGTAGTTATATGAACTATTTTGACTACCGATTATAGGCTCAACCAAATTAGAAAAATATAGGATTTTTGCAAAATCTCATTTTGGGTCTACTCTAAATTCGGTAGTTATATGAAATACTTTGACTACCGAATATGGTTGGATATTTGCAGAGAGAGCCAGGATAATCGGAAGTCAAGATAACTTCATTTACTACCGATTATAGGCTCAACCAAAATGCAAAAAAAAAGAAGAGTATTTTTGCAAAATCTCATTTTGGGGCTACTCTATATTAGGTAGTTATATGAACTATCTTGACTACCGATTATAGTAGGATTTCGGCAAAGTGGTCTATTGTATAATCGGAAGTCAGGATAACTTCGTTTACTACCGATTATATGCTCAACCAAAATTCAGATGAATATAAAAAGGATTTAGGAAAAATCTCATTTTGGGACTACTTTATATTCGAGAATTAAATAACCTAAATTCAATACCGATTATGGTAGCATTTTATTTTGGGGCTACTTTATATCGGATGTTATATAAACTAAATTGACTCCCGATTGTGGATTAACTTCTCGATTGTAAAGTTATCTACTGATTATAGAGGGTAGTTTGGCCATTAAAAAAACGGGATTATAAAGTTATCTACCGATTGTGGATTAACCTCCCGATTGTAACCTATTTTGTTTTTTTGTGTCGTCCTTAATTCTTTTGGGGTCTCCCCTAAAAACGTCAGGCATTTTAGGTCCCCGTAATAACTTATGAATGAATTAGTCTACTAGTTGTAGCAAGTTTATATCAAATTGACAGATTGCATCATTATTGTCCTTTTTTTTTCCTCAAGGAAATATGTGTTTGTCGCTTGTTTAGAAAATAAATAAAGATCTGCTTGAGATGTTAGGGAAAATTGAATTATGCTCAAAATAGTGGTTAACTGGAACTCGGGATCCTCTACTGATATACGAGATTATATTGTTTTTTTATTATGGAGTAGTCGGAATCGGAAAGCTTAAATGGTAAGGCAATGACATTTTCTTTTGTTCATAATTTATCAAAAATGGGTCAGGTGGGAATCCAAAAGGTCTGTTGTGGAGTAGTCGGAATCGGAAAGCTTAAATGGTAAGGCAATGACATTTTCTTTTGTTCATAATTTATCAAAAATGGGTCAGGTGGGAATCCAAAAGAGTCTGTTGTGGAGTTTTGCACAATGGCTAAATTTTATGTTTGTAATTCTCGACAGAAAAAAGTAAGTAATAGATATAAGCTAAATGAAGAAATTGACGGCTAAATTTTAAATTTTGATTTGAATTAAACTTTTTGGAATTTCAGGTTTCAGTGTACTATCAGTTGCATGACGGTCATTAATTTATTTTTTTGAAGGGAAAAAGTTTACGAAAAATGGGTCATTTTCCAAATATTTTTAAAATATGGTTTAAATGGACGAGTAAAAAATTTTATGGGTGAAATGGATAAAAATAAATAAATAGCAAGGATGAAACTGGATTCATCCTGGCTTAAAATTAAAAAATAGTGAGGATGAAACTGGATACATCCTGATGTAAATTAAAAATAAGAAAAAGTATTTGAAAATAGGTAGGATGAAACTGGTTACATTATGGCTATTTTTATATTTTTTCCATTTAAACAGTATCAAAATATAGAGTGGAAATTTCTGAGGAACCCAGTACTAGATCCTCTCTCTTTCATAAACCCGTCATTAAGATTGCTTATATATGTGGCCCATAATTAAGATTTGGACGGCTACGATTAAAGATTCCTATTAGATTTTTATCATTATTTACGAAAACAACATTTCCAATACCAAAACTAACCCTTTCTTTCTATAACAAGATATGTCTAAATTTTCTTTTTATAACAAGATTTCACGCATTCTCTCCACGTTTCACTCTTATTCTTTTAAAAGTTTACACGTTTCATTCTATTTATTCTCTTAAATCAAAGTTTCCATGTTTCACTCTTTCACCATTATTAGGTTTCTCTTTTTCTGATTATACACGAAGAAGAAGAGATGTCAAAGTCTTAAAGGTTTAGCTATGGAATTAGTTGCTAAAGGGAACTTAACTGTATTAAGGTACTTTTCATTAAAAATACTTTTTTTTTTTTATCTTTTCTTCTCTTTTCCGTTCATTGATTCTCATGAAGATTTTCTTCATCAATGATTAATCTAATGTGTTTTGTGATGTGGGATCTTTATGATTCAATTTGGGTTCTATTTAATTTTGTTAAATTTCTACTCTTTTCGAAGTTAGTGTTTAAGAATCTGATTTTGAGTCTTAGGGTTCCCGTAGTGTTTGTTGGGGGATTTGCTTCCTGTTTGTTGATGGTGGTGGTAATGATTTTTTCATACCGTACTGGAGACGGTGGTGGTGGTCGTGATTTGTTGGAATTTGGGGCTCGTACGTATGGGTTGGTACGATAATATGGACAATAGTACTACTACTGACGGTGTTCCACCATTTGGTATCGTAATCAGAATTTGTTTATTTTTCATGTTGTTCTGAGATGTTGACCGATCTTAATATCTTCCTGTCTAGGTGCGGTATGTGGAGATTTTTATTGTTTCTCTTGCAATTCTTGTTCCCCCACCCACTTTAGATGCTTGCGGGAAAATGAGATATGTGTTTTCTTTAATCGAAATTGCATTGTCGCACCAAAGACATGTATCCATTTATTTGATGCAAGTAGAATATGACTGACTTATATGTTTTTACATAGGCAAGAAAGGAATTTGTTGTCTTAGCTCAAATGGTAGAGCGCATGGTTTTTAGCCATGAAAATGTGGGTTCAACTCCCACAGATGACGTGTTACAATGCACATAATTCTTTCTTTACAGTGTGAAAAATTTGTCTTTCACCTTTGTTTTATTTAAAAAAATTCACTTATCACCTGTTTTCTATATACTGCAAGGTACTTTATTAGCGAAAAACTCAATTTTCACTTGGTGCTAGAGTGAAAATTTTGTTTTTCACGAGACTCTATAAGGTACTTTGTTAGCGAAAAACTCAATTTTCACTTGGTGCTAGAGTGAAAATTTTGTTTTTCACAAGAATATTTTGATCTTATAATATTTTTCGTGAAAATTTGTATTTTCATCTATGTTTTGAGCAGAAAAAAAAAATTTGAGCTGAAAAAAAATTCAACTTTCACCATGCTTTTTTTTGAATTAAAAGGGTTTTAATTGAATATATTTGTAGCGGAAAAAATTGAGTGAAAATTTTATTTTTCATCTTGACTGATTTTATGTGAAAATTTGTTTTTTCATTTGTGCTTTATGTGAAAATTGCGCATGTTCTCTCTGTGGAAAGGATAAGGTAGAGAGAGAAAAGGGAATATGAGGAGGGAAAAATGTATTTTAACTTTTAACAAAACTAGTTAAGAGAGGTAAGCTTGGGAGAGGGAAAACTAACTTGGGAGAGAGAAATTAGTATAAAAAAAAAAAAAAAAACTTGGGAGAGAGAAAACTAACGAATTTGGAAGTTTTCACGGAGATCTTATGACTATTTTGTGGGAAAAACGGTTTGCATAATAATTTGGATTAGTTCCTTGATTTGGGTAAAGGCTATTTATGTAATCAACTCCTATTATAATTAATAATGGGTTCCTTGTATACATAAACTTATTGGTGGGTTTATAATAAAGAAAAATAAAAAATTGGGTTAGAAATAATTTCCCCGAAAATCTAGATATCTTTTTTACATAGGAATTGTTGATTTTGGTGTTTTTAACCAATTTTATGAAAAGTTTATGATTTATAGAAAGGAAAAAAAAAAACTCGACTACTTCCAATTGATATAGACTCCCAATTCAAAAGAGTATCATTCACAAGAACATGCCAACATGCCTTGTGCAGGTGTGTCATTTTTACTGTGAGTACAATTTTTAGTGTTTTCGGCCATTAACCATCTTCAATCTCAATACGCCTAAGGAAATGACCATCCTGTAGTATCTGTATGCTTTGGGGCCATTCCCTCTTCCAGCGAATATAAAGTGCCAAGCTAGCTAAAGTAGTTACCTGGAAGTGGAGAGGAAGTTGGGAAGCTGCTTGTACTTGAAAAATATGGCACAGACTTTTATATACTTCACCGGTATCCATTAGCTGTTAGACCCTACATACAGTTCAAAATAAATGAACATCTATTGAAATATTGTCAGATATTACCTGGAGTTTTTGGACAGCAAAAGAGGATCCAAAACAATTTATCAAATCACCAGCTTGGACGGTGCATAAGCTATATATATCGAACGTTTTCATTTTAAAGATTACATTACATATTTTGAGTGCTAAAACGATACCTAGACTTCTTGTTTTGACTGCACATTTTTAGACTTCTTGTTGGTGCAGCATCATTGTGGTGACAGGCCTGTGATGTATGACAGATGTAAGCCTTTGTGGCTGTAGATGATCGTTCTCAGCTTGGCTTTGGTGTGGCCTACTATGATGATCGTGTGGTTGTCTGACAGACTCCAAAATCTCTTTGTTGGATTCAGCTAATTAATGCTAATGAGCATTTTTTTTTTTTGGCATTACCAGAGCATTTCCAATGGTGTATGGATATTTATCCCATGTGGAGACCTAAAAAAGGTATTTAACAATATTGAGTCAAATAATTTTTTTGGTTTTGATAAGCATCTCATCGATAGTTGTATTCATACCTATTTTGAAACACTTATCACTTATTTGTAGAAAGTTAATCCACAAAATCTAACAAAATAAATAAAATAAAAACAAATAGTGATGAAGTGGGTATGGATGAGAGTATCTAAAAACCCATACTTTATTTCACACTCAAACTTCCACATCAGATTAAAATTTTAATATCAAACCACCACTGGAGAGGTTTTTTTTGTTGAGACTTTCTAAAATTCTAGGTGGCTTCAATATTTTTAGAGACCCATATTCCATTGGAAATGCTCTAAGCGACCACGGTTACGAGTTCAACTCTACAATATAAGAGCTTCTCCAATGGTGAATGTGAATATTTCATATGTGGCATCACTTCTAGGACATCCTTTGAGCATAAAATCCTAAATATTAAGAAAAATAAAATTTTATCTCCAGTCCATTAATTTTTCTGTTATTTGTTTATTTATTTGTAGGAATATAATTGGTTAAAATTCTTTCCATTTTTATTTTTCAATGACTTTTATTAATAAAAGTGCGACTGGGATGGGAAGACATTGTCTAAGTGAATGTCTAAAACTAGAGGTTCACCGTTCACCTAGAGGATGTCTAATTTTTTTTTTGCCACATCATCTTCACTTCAATGTGTTGGAGATGATTTTTTATAAATATTGTTACGGATCTTACATGGATTAGGACTTTTTCCTTCACACACATTTCATTGGAGATGCTCTACAATAATCTTAATTGTATGGTAGTGAAACAAGATATTGTGGAATCACAAACGATGAGACGAAAATGTTTGTGAATACTTTTTATCTTGCCTATCGAAAATTAAATATCGAGCAAATCTTAGAGAAGATAATACTCAATACGATAGAATAAAGCAAGATCAGAACACACAACTCAGAGAAAATAGTTGGGTCTGGCTTCATAATCCCAATGAAGTATTTAAGTTGTTAACCTATAATGTAATGATTTTAGTAAAAACCTAGGTTAAAGGAGAATCGACTGTAGTCGCAACTAGTATCACACAAGAGGTGTGGGGATTAGGTTTCCCAGTTGCTAGAGTTCTCCCTTATATAGTCTTGAAATCAGGTTTGCAATCAATGCTACCTTGGTAACAAAGCACTCAATATTCACCGTTAGATGAAAACCTGATTAGACTCAAGCTAATATCTTTCAACCGTTAGATCGAACTTAGATTATTACACACAAATGAAAAGTGACTTCATTTAGATATGGGTAACTATACCTAAACGTTTACACCTTGTTGGCTCAACAATAGTTAACTGAAGTTATCCATATGAACACTTTCATATCAACCTTGTTCAATCACAACTAGTTCAAATGACTTAAATGAAACTAGTTCTAGAGTTGTTCAATTGTTTATATTCTCATAGAAGTATACAAGACACCATTGTAACAAAATCGATTTTGATTAATTCAAATAAATTCGTGAACATTATAGTCACGGTTTGAAAAAGATTGCATTTCTTATTATATAAATGTATTAGTTCATGAACAAACCGATTTTAGAACATAACCCACCCAAGTAGGAAAATGGGTACGCATACCTAAGTAGCCGTATTTGGTCTGGGTTCGCTAATATGGGGACGAGTACGCATACTCTATAAACTACCAAGACTAAGTTGAATTCGAACTTTGAACTTACACAGGTACGCATAAAGGTATGCATACTATGATTCCCGAACATGGAATAACTTGTTAGCATACAAGTACGCATACTATGCTATATCCAATCATGTATAATTCTTCTAAAACTCCCATTTCAATAATTGAAACATTCTTAGAAGACAACTATAGCTGTCTCACACAAACTATTAGCTTCAAAGAAATTTTTAAGTGATCAAATGATCAATATGAAATATTTCGAGTCTACACCAAATGACTGTCTCACACAAATCATATGAGATGTTACTAGGCGATTTTCACATGATCATCTTTTGACTTTCGTTAAGAATATAAGATGAACTTGGTCAAAGCGAAAGCTTACCTACACATCTTTCGAGTAATATTTAAGTGAATTAAACTCAACTCGAAATATCAAATATGTATAATCGATGTCTATATAGCTCTACGACTTTTGTGTAAAATAAGAGATAGAGTAAAAATAGACTTTTGAGTGATAAATGAGTTCAAATCTCCATATGCATTTTGTTGATGAAGTTCCACAAGCTCCCCTTAATAGTTCTTCGTCTTCAATCGATGAACTCCATGAAGTCTAAAGCTCAACTACATATTTTATCATAATATGAGACTTAGTAGCTATAAGTAAACTAGAAATCAAGACTTATAGTTTTGATAACTAAACTTGACAAACAATCTGGAAATAACATTGCTTATGAATTAACTTGAGCCAGTGCTCTAACAGAGTTAATCGCCTACTACTGATTCTAGATAATGTTATAATAGATAAAGTTTATTTTTATCTGATATTATATTATAGGGAGGATCCATGGACACTCTTAGATGGATAAGGTCGGAAACGGTTTGCGTCATTTCTCCACAAAACCTAAAGTACAATGAATTTAAGTGTTATATTTTGATGATATGTTCCTCTTCTAATACTCTGCATTCCTACCAAAAATGAATAAAATTCGAGATGTATAAAATGACCATCCACCCCTTTGAATATCAGTCGTTCAAATTTAATGGTTGAAATTAATATTGGTAGATGGTAAGGTTTACTATCTCGAATTGCGTTCATTTCTTTGTAGGAATGTAGAGTCTTATAAGAGGAACATATAATCAATATATTACACTAAAATTCATTATCGTTTGGGTTTTGCGGAGAAAATGGCGCAAATCTTGTGTGACCTTGTCCATCTAAGAATGTTTATGAATCCTAACTATAATGTATTAATAAAATATAAAAAACGTATATTTGAGACATATAATATGTCCTCACGTGTACAATATATTAATAAACTAATAAAAAAATTAATTGAAACCATGTTATCACGTAGGGATATATGATCAAGTAATTGAATTTGTTACTTAGCGATCCAGTATAAGTCGCTAGAGATCTACATTAGGTCGCCCGGTCAATACGAGACCTTCCGGACGACACTACACTACTCGGTAGTTATTAAACCTTATCTGGCTAAGTGGTAAATTTATCATTTAGCCAAGTCGGTTTACTTGTTTTGCCAGATTCATAAAACTAATAAAATATTTAATTGAAACCATGTTATCACGTGGGGATATATGATAAAGTAACTGAATTTGTTACTCAGCGATCTAGTATAAGTCACTAACGATCTACACTAGGTCTCCCGGTCAATACTAGACCGTCCAGGCAACACTACACCGCTCGGTAGTGATTAGACCTTATCTGGCTAAAGTGGTAAATTTATCACTTAGACCTCATTTGGCTAACTGGTAAATGAGGTCTAAGTGATAAATTTACCGCTTAGCCAAGTCGGTTAACTTGTTTTGTCATCTTCATAATGGATGTAATACTGACAAGCTGGCCAGTTTGTTATGCCCATAGGAACGGACCTCAGTCTCATTGTTTGTCCTATATCTCATCGGATATCCATTGTCTAGTGAAGAATTATAAATTTTTTGTATCATTTCCTTGTTGGAGGATCAAATCAATCAATATACTTCAAACTATTTCCAGGTGCATTTTTAACTGTTGTGATTATGTTAGATCAATTGAGTGGGCCGAGTAGTAGCGATATCAAAAATCTACATAGATAGCTGATGTAGTGGCGCCCCATCCTTGGTGGTTTTACTTTTAAAAAAGGGGTGAAAATGAAACCTTTCTTCTGCCATTTGTACTTTTACCAAGTCATTAATTACTTCCACACCTAGTTAGCAATTTGGGGTACGGGTAGTAGTTCGGGACGACATGTCGTACTGAGAATTATACTTGATTCAGATCGATCGATTCGGTCAAAAATCCGGTCAACGGTTCGTTATTCGACGATGTAGTTCGGAACGACATACGTACGTGCATATTCGTTTTATAAATGTGAGTTCGGCACTTAAAATTCTGCTAACATATATGATAAATTGATAAGTATTATGACCTTATTACGAGACTAATTTGATTTGTATATGATTTATAAGATGGAAAAAAACATTTTAGCGTGATTATTTAACAAGAAATAAACAATTTAATCGCATAAATGTATTATAAAACTTATAGACTTTTAAACAAAATCAACACATAAAACACTGGTTAAACAACTACCAATAGAAAAATTTAATTGAATAATTGTATTTAAATATAAATTATATACAAAATTAAACAAAAACTAATCAACAGAACTCTGGTGAGAGAGTTACCTATGGGAGTTCTAGTTCGGAAATATCATTCGGATACGGTCAGTTCAGATACGTTCGCGAATCATTCGAGAGGTCCATATAATCCGGAAACTAGATTCGAGTTTCAAATAGTTTGGAAGTATCATTGATTCGATCAGGTTCGATATCGTTCGCGAATCATTCGGGAATGATTCGGAGAAATACTAACTAGGCTTCCACAGCCGGTCATTAACCACTTGAAAAGTTGTCGGACAGCATAAAAAATCGAATACAATAGTACTACTGAAAAATGCTGCTAACAGGGATATCAAATTGATTCGGGGTGTAACAATTCTTTACCAAAATATATTTTTTCCTATATATATTAGTATACCCCCAAGCAATTTGATATCCCTATTAGTAATTTTGCTACTGTATATAAAAGTCATCATTTTTATACAACATATAATCAATAGATACGTCGGAACTCGTTATGTTGAAATCCGCAGAAGAAATTCATTTCTTATGCTATTGTTGTGAACGGAGGGTCCGTAACTCGTGCATGTTTCAATTCACAGGGAAGATTACTACCTAGATGAAATCAGTTAACGAAAATAAAGAAACATCTTCTCGAAATGATGGAGAAAATTAATGTATTTTCAATTTAGTAGTTAGTATTGTAACTGAACTCGGGTTTCTCTTCTAATATGCACGAGAAAACGTCTTTTTCCAAAGCGAAATTCACCACCAATAATAGTAACACCATCTGCTAACATACCAAGATATCAAACGGAAGCGTCTCCTAAATCGAGGATTATCTATTTTTAATTTTAGTCTATCTAAAGTAGCCATGTGGGAATGCAAGAAATGGAGGGATTATGTATCTTGTAAAGTGCACTAATTTAAATCATGCTTGTAGTTTGAATCATGTAATTTTCTTCCAGTGTTGAACTTGTGGTGCAATGGTAACATGACTGACTCCATGTCAGATGATGCATGTTTGACTTACGCCAAGTTCACTCCATTTACATGGATCAACTTTCATTGTTGATCCAATTTAGTGGATCAACTACCATTGTTGATCCCCTAAATTGGATCAACTTCTACCGTTGTTGATCCCCTAAATTGGATCAACTTCTATTGTTGGTTCTATTTTTATTTGGATCAACTACTGTTGTTGATACAAAACTATCTGAACCAGTGGTGGCGACAATGGTGGTGGTGGCGGCGACGGACTAGTGGTGGTGGAAAACTGTTGGTGGTGGTGAAGGAGTGGTGGTGGAATATTAGTGGTGGTGGCGGTTGGTAGGTGGTGGTTGTTGAGCGGTGGTGGTGGAATGGTAGTTGCATGTCGGTGGTGGTGGTGCTAGTGGTGGTGGTGAAATGGTTGAGGAAGAAATTTGTTCCATTTTGAAATAAAAAAAATAATATTATATGAGTGAGGGTATTAAGGTAATCTGATTTTAAATGGTTAAGATTATTAAAAAGTAGAAACATATTTATTGTTGTATAAGGATATATTTATTGGGTGTCAGAAATAGGAACATATAAATATTGTACCCCTCAATTGGGAGCGGGTTCAACGAATGTTTTTAATGTTAGTCAGTTCAGACTTCAGAGTTGGTGAATCTTTGGTCGATTTGCACACTCTTCAGATTTGCATAAGGTAACTTCCCGCATTAATTCATCCAATTCTAGTGGAGATATTCATATGCCCTCGCCCACCACCAACCTAACTATTCATGTCTTTTTATCTTAAAATTAGTACTAGTGAAATCAAAATTTTAAGGCATTGAGAAACACTTCCAAATATGGAAAAACAAAACGTACTCAATTGTCAAATTTAGTTTCCACCCATTAAAGGCACAGTATAACGTGCATGAGGAGGTAATTTACTTGCAAAAAGAAAAATGAAAAATGCCTTTTTTCTGACACCAAAACTTTATCCAGTTAGTGAATATTTTAACGTTATCCTTACGTATTTGCAAAGCTCACTGTCAACTCTTTCTGAGCCAAAAACTGCACAAGAACAATCTGAACTAAGAATTAGAAAACACACATGACCTGCAAACTTAGTAGAGCTGGCAAACAAGCCAAAAACCCGCGGGTTAGCCCGACCCGGCCCGTAAAAATCCGAACCCGGCTTGGCTGGTTGTCTAACAAGCCGGGTTCGGGTTGGAGAAATGTTGGCCCGTTAGAAAACGGGTTAACCCGACCCGGCTATCCCAACCCGCGGGTACAACCCGTAACCCGCAATTATTAAGATATGCCGCGTGTCCCACTCCCACTCCCCTCCAGCCATACGTGTCTGTTTCCTTTCCTAGGTATAAAATTAAAAGAACCCTAATCTTATCCTCTTTTCTTTCTTTCTTCTCTTCTTCTTGTCCGTCTGCAGCGCATAGCCGCATCTCCTCGCCAAACCCCGATTTGATTTCCCTCTCGCGATTGCTCTCTATTTTTCTCATACTGCAAAGCTAGTTGATACTTGATATCTTTGGAAAGACGATCTGGTTTTTTGAATCGAGATTCACACGGATGAAAACTTTTAGAACTCAAGTTACTCAACACAAATTGAAATCGAGAACCTTAGTTGTTATGTTAGACGAATAGATTATAGGTATTTTCTTCAATTCTTTCGCTGAATCTGCTCTTTCCTTTTCTTTTTCAATCTTTAGTTTTATTACTTCACCTGAGGTTATTGAATTGATGTATGGGTTATTGTTATTTTTATATCCTTGGTACTTTAGGTACTCAAGATGTCCGTCTGCACCGATTGGAGCATCTTCATCAATCAAACAGAGAGTTTTGAACGAGGTAAAATTTGAGGTAGTAAATTAGTAATTTCGATAGTTTTGATTTATAAAAAACCAAGAATGCCTTGTTATTTGGTTAGACAATGTTGTTGCAGTTGCAGTAGATGTTCTCTTATCTTGAGATTATTGATGTATGGGAATGGGACCTATGGGTATTTTGATTTCTATTGTGTTATGGCTCATTTTGATACATATGTGATGTGTTTACTACTTTACTTGATGAATCTGGATGTGGATGTTTACTTGTGAGTTGTGAATGTAATTTCCAAACATTTCAATCTTGTATTCTATAATTTTAGGATCATAGACCTAATAAATTCATTTGTGTTGTTCTGTAATTTTAGGATTCCAATATCCAAACATTTCAATCTTTGATAAATCTAAGAATTGAGTTCTGTTATTGATTTGATGAATAGGGGATTGAAATTTGAGAAAATGGGTTTATAATGGATTGTAGTTCAAATTGATTACAACATCAGGTGCCATACTAGTTGTCTACGGTTTTAGCTGCATATTAGCATTATAGACTTATAGTTACTAGTTGACTCTGATTTGTATACAGAATCATTAAAACTACTTATAATTAAACCCTGATTGTTCACAATTGGACAACAATGTTGTTATTTTGGATAAAAATATATCAATTGCAGGCATGTTCCTAGTAGTAATTTCTCTTATGCTTATTTCTGCGTTGTAGTTTGGTTCCTCAAGCGTATCACCATTAGTTCTCTGCACATGACCATCTCCTTGTTGATTTCTGCCATAGTGATTCCTTGCATTTGTAACTTGAAACTGTTGAAGCACGCTATACTTTTCCATATTCTATTAGCTTATCAACTGTAATAATGTGTTGTTTTGTTCATAGGTTTCACGAACTCATGAAGTCATAATCATTTTCTTAAGGTAATCTTAAAATGTTGCACCCTAAGTAACCCTTCTCTCAGTCGGCCAACTAGTTGACCCTGATTTGTATACGGAATCATTAAGACTACTTATAACTAAACCCTGATTGTTCACAATTGGATAGCAATGTTGTTATTTTTGGTAAAACGTATCAATCATAGGCTTGTTCCTGGTAGTAGCTTCTCTTATAATCATTTCTACATTGTAGTTTAGTTCCTCAAGTGTATCACCATTAGTTCTCCGTACATGACCATCTCCTTGTTGATTTCTGCCATAGTAATTCCTTCCATTTGTAGCTTGATTAACTGTTCTGAACCATAGGTGCATATGTTCCGTCACAGCATACTTCTTTAGCTTCTATGACTTGTCAACTGTTATAATGTGCTGTTTTGTTCGTAGGTGTTAAGGACTCAAGAAGTTATAATCATTTTCTTAAGGTAATCTTAAATTCTTACCGCTCCTCGCATTTTACTTTTGCAAGTTTTAAATAATGTGATTATGAAAGTGTTTTTGAGCATGTAGTTTGCTTGGAAATATTTGGTAGGAGCTTCTATCTCTCCTGAAATATCTTCCTTGGGTCAATTACTTGAACTTATAAGAGTGTTGGAGGACGTTAAAGTATATCAGTTTGATACGTGGATATCTTTTAATTGTCGTTGGTTGTGGGGTGGAAAATTGCAGCAGTATCATATCCATCTAGTGGCATCTATAACCACTAGATTTGTCTAACTGATTTTGGAAGTGATCTGTTTGCTACAAAAATACCTGTTTAATTTCCCACAATTCTTTGTAATAGGTGGGGAAAAAATTATCAGAATTAATTAGTGAGCACTGAGCAGGGCAGGTGGCAAGCTGAACTTGCGCAAGTTTCAATCGAGTTGATATCGGTGAGTAACAAAAGAACTTAATTTTTGAGTTAATTGTAGTTTTCATCCCCTTGTTATGTTTCATTTGTGTGATTCTTTGGTGATTGATTCAGTTGAGTAACTTGAGTTCCTTTTATTTTGTAGCTAATTGTTGAAAGTTGGACAGTTATCACTTTTTTTGATTAACCACAATATATATTTTGTGCAGGAAGTGGTTATTAATATCTTTATTGTTGGAAAGTCACAAACTACAAACAATGGTGTAATATGGTATTACTAGTACTAGTGTACTACGGTCTCAAAGGGTATTTTTATTTGTAGAAGAAGATATGTAAGTAACTAAGTATGTAACTGTGTTAAGACTGCAGACTGCATCAAAATACTAAACTAGTGTTGTTAGTTATTTGTGAAGTTTTTCAATTTTCTGGACTCTGGAGCATTTCCTTTCATTAAGTAATTTAAGTTCTTAAATTTGTTGCGACTGTTCACTGTTGAATCTGTTGATTGATGTATAATATCAAATGAATGAGATGAAATTTATGTTAGGTTGCATAGTAAGAGCATTAGATGGCCTGAATGTTGCCGGAAATAGGCCAGAAATCATAGAAACGCCGTCAAATTTAGAGTTTGGTAAATGGCGGGTTAACCCGTGAACCCGCAAGTTTAACCCGTTACGGGCACGGGTTGTAGAAACGTCCACCCGTGAAGAATTTCAACCCGCGGGTTTAGACCCGTGTAAACCCGAACCCGTGTAACCCGCAACGGGCCAGCCCCGGCCCGCCCGTTTGCCAGCTCTAAAACTTAAGGTCCCCCTTTTCTGAAAAAAAATAAAATAAAAAAAATTAAGTATTATTGCATATCTCGTAGGTAAGATGATGGTGAGGAGACGGTCTGCTCGTACGAACCTAAGAGAAATTGGTGGCACGGTCTGCTCGTACGAACCTAGGGGAAGCTCTTCTTAATGGTGTTCTTCCAGGTGAAGGACTGCCATAGAATCAATATCTGGAAGGGTTGACAGATAATTATGATTCCAATGATGAGGACAATCCCTACGAGGGACAAGATGAAATTCATTCGACTCAACCAGGAGGACTGCCGAACCCAGCAGTAAACACCACGGTGAGAAAGGAGGACACCACTAGTCTTGATAACAACACCGCTGCCCTCACATCTATTATGAAATCACAAAAGGTGCCAGAAGAGCGAATAAAAAAACTAGAACGACGTAACAAGAAATTGGAAAAGAAAAAACAAAAAATTGAGGCACCTGGCGAAAAATAAGGTTCACCATACCGAAGGAGATCCCCAAGGAGGAAAATACTCTCGAGCACTTACAAGACGATTAACCCATCGACATACAGACACCTCAAACGAGGCAACAGAGGATAGGGTCCCACGAGGTAGCAAGGCGGCCCTAAATGTTTTTTTTTTCCAAAGAAAAAATTTTATATTAAAAGGAAAAATCCAAGAAAATAAAATAACTAGGGGATTTACATATGGGAGAGGATCCCTCAACTTAAACTTTTTGACTTAATGTTGTTGGAATATATGCCACCTATCACTATGGTGTTGTTAGGTGAATGAAGAAAATAGAGTCAATGTTAGACAATTAACATGTGTAAAATGAGTGTTCTAGTAGTTGGTTTGGTGGAAGCCTCCATGGTAGGTAAGCCTCCATATTAATAGTTGTTAGCCTCCATATGTATAGTTTTTAGCCTCCATAGGCACAGTTCTCTTCTTCTCTTTGTAAGCCTATAAATAGGCATTTGTAGTATCATTTGTAGTCACCCAAAATGAGTGAGATTGGGTCCTTAGTAAGTGAGAGTTGAGAGCTCACTCCTTATGTGAGTTTATGTGTGTGGGGTTTGTAAATCATCTCTAGTATTGTGCAGCAAGATCATTCACCTCTATGGGGTTTTCTTAGTGGACGTAGGCGTTAGTGCCGAACCACTTTAATCTCTTGTGTCTTCTCTATTTCATCTGATCCTTACTCTTACCACAAATCTAAGATGTTATCAGAGCTCTGAAGGTTCATCTCAATTTCTAACATGGTATCAGAGCCCCGAAACATTTCAATTTCTAATCATGGTATCAGAGCAAAGTTTGATCCAAATGGGCGTTTAAGTTTCCGCTACAAGATGAAGTTTAAGTTTCCACTCCTATCAGAGCCAGACCCCACTCAGAGATATCCGTGTCTATCCATGATTAGAAATTGAAATTGAAATGTTTCGGGGCTCTGATACCATGTTAGAAATTGAGATGAACCTTCAGAGCTCTGATAACATCTTAGATTTGTGGTAAGAGTAAGGATCAGATGAAATAGAGAAGACACAAGAGATTAAAGTGGTTCGGCACTAACGCCTACGTCCACTAAGAAAACCCCATAGAGGTGAATGATCTTGCTGCACAATACTAGAGATGATTTACAAACCCCACACACATAAACTCACATAAGGAGTGAGCTCTCAACTCTCACTTACTAAGGACCCAATCTCACTCATTTTGGGTGACTACAAATGATACTACAAATGCCTATTTATAGGCTTACAAAGAGAAGAAGAGAAATGTGCCTATGGAGGCTAAAAACTATACATATGGAGGCTAACAACTATTAATATGGAGGCTTACCTACCATGGAGGCTTCCACCAAACCAACTACTAGAACACTCATTTTACACATGTTAATTGTCTAACATTGACTCTATTTTCTTCATTCACCTAACAACACCATAGTGATAGGTGGCATATATTCCAACACCCCCCCTCAAGTTGAACACGGAGAGAAATGTAGTGTACAACTTGAACGATCATTAAAAGAGTACTTGGCGTGATAACAACTAAGCAGTAATGTTGGTGAGGCACTGAGATATGAGGGACAGGGGGAACGGATCGTACAATTATTAGAGCAGCTCGCAGAGTATGTGCTGACGCATTTGATGGCTCTGTAGCTAGAGGATTAGGGAGCATTTTCATACATATAGCCAAAACATAAACTCCAAACCATAGTAGCATCTTCATTGCAGCAAAGACTTGACTTGTTTCCAGAGAGGAACCTTTGATGTTTTAGATGTGAAGAAGATTGTTATTATGGAGAGGGTATGATCAGGATGGATGAGGAGGAGAATTATTGGACGGTGGAGAATTGGGACTATCTCTAACACCCCCCCCTCAAACTCGAGAGGGTCGATTTTGAATACACCTGGACCTGAACCATGGCAGGCGGATTGTAGCACACGGATTTCGGCCCGCCAACTGTGGTTGCACGTGGATTGTGGCCTACGGATTGCTGCCCATGCAGAAAGGGTTACACTGAATGAGTGGCACGGAAGCCACGGATGCACACTGGCGGATCTGAGTGGTACGGAAACCACGGACATACTGACTGGAATCGTTTAACAAGACACTGACTGAGTGGCACGGAAGCCACGGATGCACACTGGCCGATCTGAGTGGTACGGAAAACACGGACATACTGATACTGAGTGGTACGGAAACCACGAACGCATACTGGCGGGGAAAATGGAGTGGTTCCGGAAACCAAGGACGCACACTGGTGGGGATACTGAGTGGTACGGAAACCACAGATACACTGATGCTGAGTGGTACGTAAACCACGGATACACTGACACTGAGTGGTACGGAAACCACCGACACATGGATAGACACGGATATCTCTGAGTGGGGTCTGGCTCTGATAGGAGTGGAAACTTAAACTTCATCTTGTAGCGGAAACTTAAACGCCCATTTGGATCAAACTTGGCTCTGATACCATGATTAGAAATTGAAATGTTTCGGGGCTCTGATACCATGTTAGAAATTGAGATGAACCTTCAGAGCTCTGATAACATCTTAGATTTGTGGTAAGAGTAAGGATCAGATGAAATAGAGAAGACACAAGAGATTAAAGTGGTTCGGCACTAACGCCTACGTCCACTAAGAAAACCCCATAGAGGTGAATGATCTTGCTGCACAATACTAGAGATGATTTACAAACCCCACACACATAAACTCACATAAGGCGTGAGCTCTCAACTCTCACTTACTAAGGACCCAATCTCACTCATTTTGGGTGACTACAAATGATACTACAAATGCCTATTTATAGGCTTACAAAGAGAAGAAGAGAACTGTGCCTATGGAGGCTAAAAACTATACATATGGAGGCTAACAACTATTAATATGGAGGCTTACCTACCATGGAGGCTTCCACCAAACCAACTACTAGAACACTCATTTTACACATGTTAATTGTCTAACATTGACTCTATTTTCTTCATTCACCTAACAACACCATAGTGATAGGTGGCATATATTCCAACACCCCCCCTCAAGTTGAACACGGAGAGAAATGTAGTGTACAACTTGAACGATCATTAAAAGAGTACTTGGCGTGATAACAACTAAGCAGTAATGTTGGCGAGGCACTGAGATATGAGGGACAGGGGGAACGGATCGTACAATTATTAGAGCAAACAGAGTATGTGCTGACGCATTTGATGGCTCTGTAGCTAGAGGATTAGGGAGCATTTTCATACATATAGCCAAAACATAAACTCCAAACCATAGTAGCATCTTCATTGCAGCAAAGACTTGACTTGTTTCCAGAGAGGAACCTTTGATGTTTTAGATGTGAAGAAGATTGTTATTATGGAGAGGGTATGATCAGGATGGATGAAGAGGAGAATTATTGGACGGTGGAGAATTGGGACTATCTCTAACAAATGTTTCACTTAAGTTTCTGGCCATTGATTAATCCATATCCGACAGTTCAATGTGTAAGACCAAATTTGGTTAAAATTTGTTTTGGCTCGGCTTAAGCCAAGCGATAAACGTTTCTTTACCATAAATATTCTCTTCTGTTACGTACTTCCTCCTTAACAAGTTCGGCATCAACTTGCTTCAAGAAAAAGAAAAAAATAATTCAGCATTAGCCGAGCTTCCATTTTTGAATCAATGTTTTCCCCATTCAGATGGGTTAATCCGATAATTCTTCTCGTGATGTTGAACCCATAATGGGTCATTAGCTACTCTACAATACTATTTTTCATATCTTAATCGGATTCCTCTTGTTGCTATTGATTAGCTAAAGCTTCTGGGAACTATATTTGATCGACAAACATAGCATCTATACATTAACGTCCATACATTAACATAGCATCTATACATTATGATACATCCAATTAATTAACGTCCATATTTAATGTAACATCATCTTCCTTTTGCCCATCGTCATATGCGTTAGCCATGACATCCATGGTTCTGTATTAGGTTTTGATTAAGGATTTGATAAAACTATTTTATGTTTCCAAGAAAACTCGTTAATAATAACAAACCAAATATATTTTGTGATATATTTAGAATATATTTTAATTTTCCAAAATATATATGGTAAAGAGGTATTTATCGGCTTGCTTTTAGCCGAGCTAAACCAAATATTTACTATATTTGTTTTTACTCATTGAACGGTTGGATAAGGATTAATCAATGGCCAGAAACTTAAGTAAAAAATTAAGTCAAAAAAATTAAGTTAAGGGATCCGCTCCCTTTACATATTTATAGTATTCTAATGCCATCCATTAGATATATATATAAAAAGCCTTTGAAGGTCAGATTACAAAAAGTTGGTGGGTAGCCTGGCAACAAGCTGGGCACCAACACCCTTTTGAATTGCTAAACCTATTCTATTAAAAAGAGTACCTCCTATCTTATGATTAACATCCTGATTGGTGATACAATTCTTCAACCTCTTCAAGAGAATGATAGTATCTTCGCCCAACTCCCCTAAAGTCGTAAAGGCTAAAACAAAGAAACCTGCACCCGTTAGTGGAACACTTATCCAGGTATTTGATTCGTTTACGCGTTGTAGCTATCGAAATTGCCTGACCGGGTATAAAAGTACGCGCTCCCCGCCAAAGGAACGGTGAAACAACCGTAACATCAAAACAAACATCCTGGCCATTCTCCCAACCGTGAACAAGTATATCAGCCGGTCTCAAGGGCGTATTGTTGTCTGATAATAATCCAAGATCTACCTCTTTCCTCACATGTACGCCAGCCTTGTAACAAATATCAGCGAAAACATCCCTTGCGAGGTCATGGCGGAATTTGTTTCCAACATCATTAGCGCAATGCACAGCATGATCTCCGAAAATATCCATATTTTTGTTTCAACTTGAGCATGTACTATCTTCCCCGAAAAGAGGTATTCCCAATCTATAACTTAACACCGACCTAAATTGCCTCGGTCCTATACTTTGATTTAAACCAGAAATGGGAATCGCCTTAAGGAAATCCAACGCATGTGGCATCCTGTTGCTTTTCCATAAAACTGAATCTCGACTGGACATATAGTACTGCGACGGAATCCGCTTCTTCACAACATCAAAATATAACACTGCCAACGAACGCATTGGATGTGGGGCAATATTATTAATGTTAAAGGTAGAAGAAGGCAATCCACATACCTCTAGGAAATTTGTCAAGGCTTGCTTGAAGCACTCGCTAGTCACCTCCTCAGGGGAAACATTTAGCATGGTCTGTTGTAAGCCCCTAGTCTGGAAACAAGAAGCGATGTAACAATACTGTCTAGTATCTTCCATTGTGTATACACCGAGACCCCCATCTTTCATTGGCAAGGTGGAGAGACGTTGTTGCAGTGGTCCGAATCCAGCGCCATCCCCCGTGACAATGTGTCTCAAAAAAAGCATCAAACGTTGATCAAACAAGGATTTAGCTTGAAGCAGTGCCAAGGGGCTGGCAGTCCTCATAGCAAAATATAATCTTGACACCCCAGCAAGAATCTGCGTAATGTAAGAAGCTCACTTTGAGGATCTTGCAGTTTCTTCACACTTTCCATTATATAAATTGTTTTGTCAACTCTAGCTTGTATTATGTCGTTGCTGAAGTTAAGATCTAGGCTAACCGAGTCATGAGCAGCTTTCACCCCTCTAGAAGGTCTACCGATGCCCGTTGGAAAACGTTATCGGATAAACTCCTAGGGTCAACAACAGGCCAGAAAATCTCGTCTTCTTGATATTAAGATGAAGACCTCTGCGTCGCCGCCGACTTGAATAATGATTAAAGCCTTTGACACCTCCAGCGTATCCCCTACCAAAGTTCCATCATCCAAGTACCACGCTTGTAGGTCAAGCTTGCATTGCGAAGTAATCATACAAACCATCGGATGTAAAGCTAGAGAAAATAATAAGGGTCCCAAAGGATCACCTTGCTGAACCCCCTTTGCTGAAGATAAATTGAAATCGTTATAATAAAGCCTTGCGGGCTTAGCATAACAAAACTCTACCCACCTCGTGATACCTGGGCATTTGCTCCACACCTCCTTGATGAGAGTGCTCCTGTCAACTAAATTAAAGGCGTTTGTGAAATCAACTAACAACATGGTCATATTCCCCTGCCTCCCTTTCGACTCAAGTAACCTATTGGCCGAGTGCAGAATTTCTTCTCCTCCGCCGGGGATACCCACTCTGAATTGATGATTACCCAAGTAGACCGCCATTTCCTTTCCCACCGCCGACGCTGCCAACTTTGAACACATCCTCCTCCAAACTGTGCCTACTGCTATTGGCCTAAGTCCATCTCCTGGCTTGAGCAACGGAGTTAAAGGAGCGCTGGCCACAACCAACCTGCAACGATGGACATCTACCTGCCAACCATAAGTTAACTACCCCCGCCATAGATGCTAGAAGATCGTCAGCCACCGCCGTAGCAGCCCTACTAAGAGCATCTGCCAAGTGCTGGGCTCTGAGACCGTCCCTCACACAATAGGTCCCCCTAGGGAAACTCTTAATAGTGACTAATACTTCCTTAGCATCCACATAAACTGCCGCCCCGTTAATTTGTTCTGAAGGTATGTCAGGTGGTTCAGCCGCCGGGTGCATACGCCTCAGTTCGTTCACTGTTTCTGATGTATTAGGTGCGACACCACTGGAAGAAAGAATACGCACTGCCGCCGCGTAGTGCCCCCGAAGCCAACTTTCTATTACAAGCTTGAAGATTGGTTTTTTCCTCTTGGTGCCTTGAGTAGGTTGTCTCTTTGTCTTGTCCCGATGGACCCAACAACTTCCGAGCTAAGATAAGGCAGCCATTTGTCTCCCTCCACACATTCAAGGCCCGATTTATGCTATTAGCCTGTAATCTCCTTCTATTAGCAGATCTCGCTTCATTTGTATTATTGGGGTAGTACAAAGTTAGAGTACATCTAGGCAATAACAACAATTTGATCCAAGATGTTACCTCAGTAGGCTTAGCCAGAATTTTGTCTATCGTCGCTTTTAGTGTTCTAGAGAAGTTTAGCCTACACGATGGAGGAATGCTAGAAGTCGTCTGTACCTGTTTCTTAAAAATTGCATCTAGCACTTCTAAGGTCAGAACATTCGCCTCCTCATCAATTGCTTCAATGCCAACGTCCAGGGAACCTATGGAAGGTTTGATAATGCCATGAATCAAAAATGTTGCATTGTTTCCATCTAGGGGACCCGCAATAGTATTACCGTGATCACGACAGGGACGGCTCCAGGCACGAAGGTGCATACACTCACCGCACAACCACATCTTCAGGTGTCTTAAACCCACCTCCCAAGCATCATAGATGTCTGCATCATTACCAATACGTGCTCTGCATACACCCCTGCTCTCAGCAGAACCAAAATGTCGATCGTGAATATGGATAATTAGAGAACTTCGAGTGAAGCCTCTACCCCTAACCCCATCCCGGCAATCATCAAAGATCCTAAAAGGACAATGGAAGGTTGAATCATCCAAGTGATTAATAACGGCCGAAGGAGAAGAAGAGTCTTGGAAGGGAGAATATGGTTGTCCTTCCCTTGTCATGACCAAAGGAGCCGAAACGCAGCTCACCACCACCCTCCTGCTGTTGCTCATCTGATTCAGGCTTTTTATCAAACACTTTCCGTGCGTTAAACAACTCACAGAAACTTAAACGTATATAATCACAAACGGATAAAATCACAAACGTTTTGAAACAAAAACATATAGAGTCACCAACGGATCGAATCACCGAATCACAAAGCAAAAATCATGTTTCATGAATATCAAAATTCCAAAAAATTTCGAAAAAAAAAAAAAAAATGTTTCCTGAATGGTTGCTACAGTAAGGTGAGAGAATCACTCAATTTTCCTTCTTTATAGTATCCTCCCAGTTAAAAAGAATGTTATTACAACTCGCAAATCTGAAAGTTTGCTTATTACAAAACCATAGAACTATCGTCTGTTTGATCTTGTAAGTGAGTTCTATAACAGACATTCTACGAGAACCAAAAACTCTCTGATTCCTTTCATCCCAAATGTGCCAAATCAGTGCGAAGTGCATCACCGTAGCCACCTCCCTACTTCCTCCTCTTAACATGCTATAATTCCATTCATCAAAAAATCCTTGTATAGTACTAGGAAGGACCCAAGAGATTCTTAAGGCTTTAATGAAATGCATCCAAACTTCATGCGAATAAGCACAGTGAAGCAACAAATGTGTATCACTTTCTTTCTCCACATTACAGAGCACACAAATGTCATTGGTAACTTGAACACCTCTATGTATAAGCATGTCTTTGGTAGGCAGTGAATTATGAAACATAGTCCAAACCAAAAAACTCACCTTAGGGGTATCTCCTTCTTCCAAAAATGCATCGAGAACGCGCAATCTGTAGGTTCATCCACCAACGGTTCATAGCAACGTTTAGTCGTGAAATTGTCCATTACTATAACTTCGTCTTCGTCCCCATTAAGACCAGGTGGAGTTCCTAAATCTCTCTTAAGAGGGTCCCATTCAAGTTGCTCATTAAGACCAGGAGGCCCCAAATGTTGAGGACTTACTTCTTATAAGACTTACATAACCATATTACATGAAGAAGTTGTGCCAAAGTATTCGTACCAAATGTCTATGGGGAGAATTATGGGACTTACTTCTTATAATACTGCAAACATCTAGATGATGTTGATCTTATGTGTTAGGCAATTAAAATCTTAAGGCTTAAAAAAGGGACTCACACACGTATTTTTCGTCTCTTTGCATGAGCAGATTTTTTGATTTTCAGAATTTCTGCTTGCATGATTTCGATTTTCCGCTGCTGAGTTGTAAACCAAATTTTGATGTGGGAGTTTTAATTTTATCATTCAACCCTGTTATTTTTTGATTGCTTAATCTGATAGTGTTTGCTTCATAGCTAATGTCCAGTAATCCTTAAATTTTGCTTTCTTAATCTTATAGTGTTTGCTTGATAAAATGGGGGGATTTTACCTAGAATTGTGACTGAAAAGTGAAAAAATTCCAAAAGTGTGACCAAATTTGAAATCATTCCAAAAGTGTGACCATGGCTGGTCAACGGACACATATGCCCCGGTCGTTTATGGAAATACCGGATTTTGCCCTCAGATGTCCACATATCGGTATGGAAGGTGATACAGGGCTGCCATCTTTGAGGTACAAAAGATTCTCGGGTTCACAACAGCGGACCTGATCTGCTTAGAAGAGGTACGGGTGCATCATTTCATATGCACAGCAATCCATTAATTAAATGCTCGGGTGAAAGTGATCATCTTTTTCCAGAATTGATTTGATATCGAACAATTGGGATCCCCGGTTGTATGTAATCTCCATCAAACTAAATCACTCGATCAATTTCACCCTCAGTTGCTTCAAAAATTGATCATGTGTTGCGTATTAGTAACAAACATATGAGTTGCTAAAAAAATTCACATGCAGAATGCAAACTACTAGTATTAAAATAATGCTCTTCTTCGTTAGACGACCGAAAATTCTGTCTCCCCCTACTGCTGAGAAGTAATCTAGTATAATGAAAAGCTAAATTTTTATGGAACGGAGCATAAAATCACAGCAATCATATTTCCACTTCGGAGTATCCTCCACTTCAATCTTGGTCGAAGTTAAAGTACCGGTAGGTTTGAATCGGGATGAATATACTCTTCTGTGGTAATTGAAACTTGAATCTATATTACTGTTTCAAAGGAATTTATTTCCTCCGTTCATTAGCCAAAAGGGCTTGCGGCGCAGCTTGTTGCTCGCTTGACTGCTATGTAATAACTTGTGTTTGTTTTGATATGAATTTAAATTTAAAGAGGAAAAAAAAATTAGCCAATTCCTCTCACTAATGATTGCAGTTGGCATCATTTGTTTCGGACACCATTAAAAGCTATAATTATCTTCATGCAACTCTCCCCGTGTTATCTCATTCCCTATCTTCTTGAACTGACCCCTCCAATTTCTTGCCTTTGTTATTTAACTAGGTTAGGCTAACAGGTCATTCAATTATTTAATAAGGTTATTATAGTAAATATATCAAACGGTCAAAGTTAGTTTAGGACCATATTATCTCAGCAACATGTTATACGACCTAGATCCTAATATTTCCACAAACATACAACCCTTTTACAAAATATCTCTTTAATTTATATTAGCAATCATATTTCCTATTCATTTGCGTCTGGCCAATTTAGCCATCTTGCTACAAAGAACAAGAAAGGTAGCCACTATTTACTTTCCCTGAAGACATTGTAAAATATTACTAATTTCTACCGACACTAATTAAAATCCATCCATGAAAAATCTCCATTATACAAAATTTGTTCCCAAAAAGAATAATTAGGGTTTGAAGCTTCTAATTCATATCCGCAAGAAGAATAAACATGTTCTTATACTATTATATTCTAATCCATAATTGATAAGTACGTAATCACAACACAAGTATATACTCATATTTACACTAGTTAGGACTCGTTAATACACCACTAATACTATTTTAGAACAGTTAAAGTGACAGTTCATAATTTAGTTTAAGATCTGTAACCGTTAATTTGCTACATTTGTTTTCAATAAGTTTTACCTGACTAATTGGTATCTTTCTTATGAAACCAGGAATACGGGAAGCACCCGGTTAAGGATGTATTACCGACTATCTTCACGGTGAAAACTGATTACGAACCAACTATCTGCAAGTTTAATATGAATCAACATGGGAAGGAAATATATACCGTAACAAGATATACCATAACAAGGATGACTTACACAAGGAACACGGCGACTGATTTCAAAATCCAGAGCTTATGAAAGATGCGCAACAAAAAAAAAAAAAGTTTCTTTATTACCCTAACATAACCCATGAAAGAACTTCTGCATACGCAATAACTAATTAATATGAAGGGAAGTTGTTTATTTTCTTAGGGTGTTAATCTCAGGTTATAGAAGCATCTCCAGCTGTGATTGGTAAATTTAGGGATATATTAAATATATGGCTTTATAGTTAGTTTTTCTTTTTACAGAGTTACTCAGTCTCATCCAATCCTGTTACGGCATGTCGTTTGGAGATGTGTTATGTTATCAGTCGTCTAAATTTTCGGGTGTTTGTCATTTTAATCTGTATGTTGTTCGGTAGAAATGAAAGAGTTAGTTATTCATCTGCAATTGCAGAATTAGAGGAAATGTTGTCCTAACTCTTGCATCATCTGGGATAGCATTAGTACTACTCGCGGGAGGTAGGACAACGCATTCAATATTCAAGATCCCTTTTCAAGTACTGGAAACTTCAAATTGTAATGTAAAGAATAAATCAAACAAAGCGGGCCTATTCAGGGAGGCTAAACTAATAATTTAGGATGAAATTCTAATGCTTAATGCATAGGAGCGACCGATATTTCAGGGACATCAGACCAAAGACCATTAGCAATTGTCCTAGGCGGCGAACTAAGACAAACTCTACCAGTGTAGGGCTCCAGTTAAGACTCCCATGCTGTGAAGCAATGTCATTGTGCTCGAACTTACCCAGAACATGAGACTTGAATGCATGGACCCTGAAAATATACGATTTGCACGATTTATTACTTTGTTTGTATTACTAACGAAAGCAAAATAAGCTATAAATTCCGTGCTCACCAGTAGGTTGTAGTGTGCAACGGCCAATTTGGGTGAACCTTTGGTAGTAATACGCAACTATCTTATTTATTACACCAAAATGCATGACTAAAAGATCAATATCTGTATCCAAAAAATTAGAAAATTCTCACTACGAAATTCAAATAGGGAAATAAAATGACAATAATTGGTATTTTGAAAATGTCTACTAACACAGTTTAGGACAATGCGAAATAGCCCGTGCCGTTAGGCACCGGTGATTCCCTAGTATATATATATATACCTTTTTATTTGATATTGTGTACTAGAATTTCTTAACATCTATTATAAAATCTAAATTTTGCTTCTTATAGCATCCAAATTCTAGTTTCTGCTAGAAAAGTCGGTGGTTTTTGAGTGATTCCATCATCATGCATAAGTTATTGAAAACGCCTTTACGACGGTGCTTGAGTATTTGATTCATTAAATTTCCATGTCATCCTTACATGTTTATCAGACCATTTTAGCTCCCTAAAACTTATCTATAAATTGTCTACTGGCTATAGCAAGTTTATATCAAATTGAAATAGAGCGGATAGTTATAGACTTATAGTTATAGGGTTTTTTTTTTTTTTTTTTTCCATGGAAGGAAGTACGTGTTCTCGTTTACTTTGAAAATAAAGAAAGATCTCATTGAGATGGTGGAGAAAATTGAATTATTCTTAAAATAATGGTTAGCTGAACACCATTGTAAATGATCTCCGTTTCCTTTTTTGACATACCAGACATGTTATTTTTGTTTTCATGGAGCGGTCGGAAGACTTAAATGTTAGGGCCTCTGCAATCACTTTTTTTGTTTTTCCAGAAGAATGGGTCCTGTGGGAATCAAACAAAGTCTCTTGCTAAATTTTTGTGCATTGACTAAATTTTATGTTTGTGATTCTAGACAGGGCAGTGAGCAATAGGAACAAACTAAGTGAGCAATAGGAACAAACTAAATACGAAAACTGACAGCCGAAACACAGATTGTAATTTGTATTAAACCTTTTTCTGGATCTTTAACTTTCACTTTAGTTTCAATTGGTATTAAATTTGATTTCCTATTCTTTGTTTCGGTGTACTTATTGGGCGTACCTATTTTTCAATGAATTTTACTATAGACCGATCAAAAGAAAATAAAAAGAAAGGGAGGGGATCCCAACTTAAATTTTTTGACTTAACTTTTAACTTAACTTTTTAGCCATTGATCTAATCTCATCGGATCGTTCAATAAATAAACCCTATTTTACCAAATTTGTTGACGTTGTTTGGCTCAAGCCGAGCCAAGAATTGACTGTCTCCAATTCCTATGGGAAGTAATCATTGAGAATATCTTTTTTTTTTATTTCGATTAGTTTAGGTTTTTACAATTAAAATTTAAAACATAATATTATTACATAGCAGGCAAGCGAGCAACAAGCTACGCCGCAAGCCCTTTTTGAATTGCAAAGCCTATTTTTTTGAAAATAAACTACCTTGAACCGGGGGTCATGACATTATTGTGTATGACTTTCTGAACTCTTTTGAGGAGTCCAACCGCCTTAGGAGCCAAGAAACCAAAAGTATCAAAAGAAAAGGGAATAAAAGTGTGTCCATTATCAATACATGCTTTCTCATCTTACTTGAGGCAGCTTACTTGAGCGCTCTCTTGCCAACAAAGAAATGCCTCATACAAGAGAAACCCCCGTGAGGTCAACACATGCATGTTTTCCATTAGCCCATCCAAAGATAAGTACATCTGCTGGTCTGAGTGTGGATCTCCCCTCCAGTGTGTTTGTCAAAAAGTTGATAGCCGCTATCTTCTTTGCTAAAATACCGGCTCGCCATAACACATCATATAAGGTATCTCTCACATGATCATGCCTAAAATCAAAACCAGGATCTACCTTACAATGGAAAGCATGTTCCCCATATGTGTCTAGGCATCCTGTGAAGCAAGAAGGGAAGCGTGAATCCGAAGGGTATAAAGGGATCATTAACCTATATTTAAGGATGGATCGGTACTCCACAGGTGACATCTTCTGTCCAAGGCCCTCAATTAGAATAGCTAGAAGGAAGTTTTGGGCATGCGTTGCTCGTAGGCAACCAAAGACAACTTTTTGTGTGTCTGATAACTCGTAATATCGATCCATGCCTTTAACCACTTTACCAAAATGGGCACTCGCCAGGTTACTTTGTGCTTTAAGGGGGGCGGTGTCCTTACTACTGAAGCTGCTAAAGTCATAATCAGGAAGAGTTGCCTGTAATGCCTCCAAAGGCTTATGAAAATTGTCATCCATGCCTTCCACTCCAGCACCCCTTAATATGTGATCTTGTAAACCCCATGATTAGACACGCGATGCAAGAAAGGCATAATACGACGTCTCTTTAGAAGTGTATAATCCAAGACCTCCATATCTAATAGTTAGGGTGGATAACCTCCACTGTAGATCCCCAAAAAAAGGACCTCCACAAACCACGATACCCTCCACCACCTCCCTCAAACCTTTATCAAAGATATCCACAGCCTCTGTGGTGTATTCTGTACAATCAATACGAAGCCCAAAGAGAAGCTTGGAGATGCCCATACATGCACGAAGGAGTAGCAATTCACTCTGAGGATCTCGGAGCTTGGATAGAACTTGCATTAAATCTACTGCCTTCTCATCTCTCGGAGCTTGGATAGAACTTGATTGAAAGAGAGAATATTATAAAATAGAAGAAGAATGTACAAAGGTCTACAAAGAGTAGACTTAAAAAAGAAACTGAACAACAAAAGCTATATCAGTAACAAACAGTGTCCCAATTTTGGACTGAATTTGCAAAAGTAATATGAAGTCTTTCCCCAAAAGTTTCCTCCCAAGTAAGAATAAAAATCTTGACATCGTTAATCAATTCCAGGTTTGTTTTATAATTGTATTTGTCATGACTGAAATTTAAAATCCACTAACTAATAAATATCCTTTCGCAAATTCTTTGGATAAGCTTTTGAAGATAGTACAAGCATGTATTATGTAAAGAAAGCCTTAATACAAATCATGATTGGATAAAAGACATAAACATATTTTAGAATTTTAGAAAAGAATTTGACGAAAGGAGGAAGCTGCCTTGTTTGATTTAGTAAGGCACTATCATCCATGGCAACCAAAGATTACCGATTGGGTTTATGATTCGGGTTAAGCCAATTCCTCAAAAATGGCAGTTAATCTATGATTATCAAAAAACATTTTCTCTAGTATCTCGTGATCGGCTATTAGCATCCATTTTGTAGAAACACATCTTTTAGTCCATCTTCACATACAGCATGTCGCCATTATCAAATCCATGTTTCTGTATCATTTATTAATTTTTTGTTCTCTTAATAATTCCTCATATAAACTTATGTTACAATGTTTTAACGTAGTAACATAATCTAAATTTTCATATCTATTGATATTGTTTGCACACACGATGCTTGGAGTTTCAGCTCGGCTTGAGCCGAACAATATCATCAAATCTGGTAAAATAAGAATTTTTTATCAAACGGTCTGATGAGATAGATGAATGGCTAGAAAGTTAAGTTGAAAATTAAGTAAAAAAATTTAAGTTTGGGGCTCCACTCCCAAAAAGAAATTAGCTTGACGGCTATTAATTTTTTATTTTTTTAATGAGAAACGGTTTTTGATTTATTGAAAAAAGAAAAAGAGAAGAAGAAAAAAAGCGAACTTTATTACATCCAAATGCTAGATCCTCAACTCAAAAGAGTGTCACCTATAGGCACAGCGACATGCTTAACGTGTCCCAAAGAACCACACTTTATTTATCAAAATATCACTTCCTTTATTTCCCGGCTCCAAAACATAAGCAAAAACACCTGCCAATATTTTTTGTTACATCAATAATAATGGTGCACAACAATGGAGTTTTGGATCAAGCGAAGCCTAAAGAATGGAGATGTAGGAGAGAGAAAATTAAATTGGTTGACAAGATCTCCGAACCAATGTTTTGAAAACCGGACCGGACAGCGACCCCGTAAAATCAGTAGGTCAGGGTCAACTGGTTTGACTAGTGGTTTAACCAGTGGTTCACTGGGTCATATAAATTATAGGAATAACCTATTTAGTCTAGCATAAAAGATCCAAAGGTGAGAAATATGCTATGATCTAAGAGCGTCTGCAGTGGACGACCAAGAGTAAAAATTTGGTCTGCAGCAGAGGCGTAGTGGGACGGAGTAAAGACTAAATCGAAGACCATACCAAATTTCCAGACCAAATTTGGTCTGCGACCAAGACTAAACTTAAATTTAGTCGGGAGTTTATATAAACTACGCTTCTCAACATGCGTTTGTAAAGTCTCCGCTTGACGTCACGCGTTGGTAATGTTTGCGTCCCGCATTCGGGCGTAGATAAAAAGTACGCCCCAACTGGGCGTTTGTATAACGTGCGCATCATCGGGCGTAGGAGAAGATAACGCCTCTCATGGGGCGTACATATAATGTGCGCGGGTCAGGCGGTTTTATAGTCCACGCCTATTAAGAGGCGTTATTATAGTTTACGCCCACTAAGAGGCGTTGATAAACTCCACGCCTACTGAGAGGCGTTGATAAAGACCACGCCTACTAAGAGGCGTTGATAAAGTTAACGCAGCATTTTTTTTTTTTGGTGGTTGAGCTTCATATACAGAACATGGAGATAGTAATGGTTTTCTTCCATTGACGAGCATAGAAGGGAGAAGTATGTCCGAGTTTGAGAAGAAAATGGAGAAGTTGGACGGTGTACTCAAGCTTGGCGGTGAAGACGATGGCCATTGATGGTTTTGCTCGAGTTTGTTGGTTGCGGCCAGGGGAAGAGATGGAGCTGCAGATAATGGCAGCAATGAAAGAAAAGTAGAGCGTCGAGAAGAAACGGACTTGGGTACTGGCATAGAGCTTACGGTGTTGATGAAGCTCGAGAATGGATGGAGTTGTGAGAAGTGATGAGAACTCGAGAACATGCAGTTGAATGAGACTCTATAATGGACTTGATGGTTTCTGCCGTTGGTTAACAGGGAAGTGATGAGACAGAGTGTCGGAGTTTGAATGTTTGGCGGTAGTGTTTGATGCAGCTGGGGTTAAATGAAGGAGACAACTCGAGTTAGTGGAAGTGAAGAAAAGGAGCTAGTAATGTTCAACTAAAGCATAAAATGGAGTTGATAGTTTGGTTGTTGAAAATGAAGCGTTAAGTATATGAACGCCCCATGAGGCGTTGAGTTTATATGCGCTTCACGTTAAGCGTTGAGTATACCTGCGCCTAACCAGGCGCTTGGTTAAGTGAACGCGCCATCTCCAGGCGTTGAGTTTACGTGCGCCCGTCGTCAAGCGTATTCTATAACACCGCACCACGTCGCGCGTTATCTTTATCCACGCTAGAACGGGGCGCAATTTATATCAACGCTCACATAACAGGCGTTGAGTATATGTACGCTTGACAAAATTAGTCGTCCACCACTACGTCTAAACCCATACTAAACCCATTTATGGTCTTTTTTTTTAGTCTTTGGTCGTGAGGTTTACTCGCCCCGCTGTAGACGCTCTAAAGGTCATAAGTACACTAATTCTAGGGGATTGATTACGTGTAGGTTACACGACTTAAGGGACTCAACTGTCCAAGCTTTTTACATTTTCAAGCCCGGATATTTAATCTTTAATGTATAGTATATTCTTTCTTTCTTCCTTCCTTATCACAAAAGCATGCCGCCTTTCGTCGTAACTCTCTGTATTTCATCATACGAACACCTCCTCTCCATGATACAGATAGCTTTAATTATTTAAGAGTAACTAAAAGATTTGTTATAACCATAGCTTCAAAACAAAAGATTAATTTTATCATGGATTTTCTATTTTATGATCTATTTTACTGTTTAATCACCTTTTTCTCCATCTTCTTTAAACGGAATCAATCATCTTTACTAAACAAAATCAAAGATCCATTCTTACAAGATAACAAAAATTAACAGCAGAATAAGGGAGAATCGTTTTTGATGGAACTTAGAATTTTTGAGCATGGGTTTTATGCATTTCTGTGATTGCGTTTAACTTCTCCGTGATTTTGTATGAAGAATCTAAGACATGAATGGCTCTCCAGATCTTTGTTTCAGATAAATTTTAAGATAATTTCTTTTAAGCAACCGGGTGGACCAGCCAAAACCCAGCTGGGTCAATTGGTTCACTGGTCAAACCGCCGGAGTCACCGGTTCACTGGGTTTTATAGCATATTAGTGGTTCAAAAGTGACCCGGACCTTTTATTCTACCGGTTCACCGGTTGAACCGGTCGGTCCGGTCCGGGTTTTAAAACACTGTTCCGAACTTATTCTGGTTTCTCTTTCAACCGTGCATTGAATTGCGAAAATGATATATATCTCCACTTCTTCCCCACCTATGTGTCGTGCAGGTTTTGGTTAAATCCGATAATAATGGGACCCTTTGTTATTCCACGAGGATCAAAATTGACGAAATCTAAGGTCTGGATGAAGACACCTAATGGTGGAATGGAATTCTGGAAACCAATGGGATATGTAGCACGTTCGATTGAATTGAGATGAAAAATAAACCTGATTAGATTCTTGTCACCCAAAAACTTATGCCATCCAAAACGAATGGCATCAAAATGTTCAGTAAGTACATTACATGAGCTTGACTTTCAGATGTGGGAACCCCAAACCTCGGGGCCAAGTAAAGCCCTTGCCAGAAAATGTAAATCAGTGCCTCATCTTTGGCGGTGTTTTACAGCTGTCCGAGTTTTTTTTTTTTTTCCCCTCGACAGTAAATTCATTTCTTGTTTTCTTCTTGTAAATGGGGTGGGGATGTCAGATACAGTGATGAGGCAAGATCTTTTCTCCAATGGGCGCAAAACATGCACCAAAAGTAAGCGCATACTGGTGAATAAACGGGCGAGCCAATTCTTTTTTTCCTGCACTCAACTGCTACTTTGTGGTGACAAATTTACCTTTTTTTTTTTTTTTTTTTTTTTTGATCTTAAAAGATAGATTCAATTCTATTTATAAGCTTTCCGAGCGAAAGAAAGTTTCGGTTAAGGACATGATTACAGCTGATGGGGTTTGGAATTTCATTTTGAAGAGAAATATAATTGAGCAGGAAGTTGGGGAGATGGCTAATATGCTGCATTTACTTGAAGACTTTACCACAACAGTTCACAATAATGAGGAGGAAGATGACCGGAAATTGAACTTTGCTACTGAGTTCTCAGTGGCAAGTGGGTTCTTCAAAAAGGGGTTAAATGAAACCCTTTCTCTGCAATTTGTACTTCATAATACTGGTTTACTAATATAGGATGTTTGGATGTACTTCATTCTGGTTTAATTTCCCATTTCTGAAAGTCGTCCAAGAGTCAGAATTCAATTTGGTAATAGTCGTCGAAAAGTCTCATTAGAGATATCAAATTACAAGTGTTTCTTTTGGGTGGAATGGAATACAATAATGTTAGGGCTTACGGCAAATATGATGATTTCTCTACGTGATTCATTATACCGGCCTCCATAATTTTTTGTATTTTTTTACTTGGGTAGCCGAATCCCCTTTCGGTTCCCCGTTTTTTGTTCGGTTGTATTCTTTAGGTTAAGGTACCCCTCTTAAGTGCCTTTTTTCAATGAAATTTCTATTTGACTGATCAGAAAAATAAATAAATTGGTAATAGTTTTTCAAAATCACTTTTAGAAACGGAAAAGTCATTTTATTTTATTTTTTCAGATCGGAAGAAAAGTCAGCTTTTTGAGAAGCAGCCGGAGAAATATCAAAATAAAATGCTATTTTTATTTACTCCAGAGAAATTTGCACCGTCATATTTTTTTTTAATTTTCTAATGTGAATTAGAAATTCTTAACATCTATCACAACTTTTAAATTCTGCTTTCTATAGCGCCCAAATGTTTCGAGTGATCTGATCATCATGCAAAAGTTATCGAAAATGCCTTTTGTAAATGTGCTTGAGTATTTGATTCATTAACCTCACGTGCCAGCATTTTACATTTACACGGACCATTTTAGCATGGGGTTTTTAGGGGTGACTCCAAAAGAATTAGGGGCGATACAAAAAGACAAAATAGGTAGAAAATACTTATATGTCCCTTCATAATCGGTAGTTTAGTTTTTTTTGTATCTACCGATTGCAAAATCTCATTTTTGGGGCAACTCTATATTTGGTAGTTATATGAACTATTTTGACTACCGATTATAGGCTCAACCAAATTAGAAAAATATAGGATTTTTGCAAAATCTCATTTTGGGTCTACTCTATATTTGGTAGTTATATGAACTACTTTGACTACCGAATATGGTTGGATATTTGCAGAGAGATCCAGGATAATCGGAAGTCAGGATAACTTCATTTACTACCGATTATAGGCTCAACCAAAATGCAAAAAAAAAAAGGAGTATTTTTGCAAAATCTCATTTTGGGTCTACTCTATATTCGGTAGTTATATGAACTATCTTGACTACCGATTATGGTAGGATTTCGGCAAAGAGGTGTATTGTATAATCGGAAGTTAGGATAACTTCGTTTACTACCGATTATATGTTCAACCAAAATTCAGAAGAAAAAAAAAAGTATTTAGGCAAAATCTCATTTTGTGGATATTTTATATTCGGGAGTTAAATAACCTAAATTCAATACCGATTATGGTAGCATTTTATTTTGGGGATACTTTATATTCGGATGTTATATAAAATAAATTGACTCCCTATTGTGGATTAATTTCCCAATTGTAAAGTTATCTACCGATTGTAAAGGGTAGTTTTCCCATTAAAAAAACGGGATTGTAAAGTTATCTACAGATTGTGGATTAACCTCCCGATTGTGACCTATTTTATCTTTTTGTGTCATCCCTAATTCTTTTGGGGTCGCCCCTAAAACCCAGGAATTTTAGGTCCCCGTAGTAACTTATGGATGAATTAGTCTACTAGTTGTAGCAAGTTTATATCAAATTGACATAGAGTGCATTTTTTTTTTTCCTGACCGAAATATGTGTTTGTCGCTTGTTTAGAAAATAAATAAAGATCTGATTGAGATGGTGGGGAAAACTGAATTATGATCAAGATAGTGGTTAACTGGAATTCGGGATCCTCTACTGATATACGAGTTTATGTTGTTTTTTAATTATGGAGTAGTCGGAAAGCTTAAATGATAAGGCCTCTTGATTGACATTTTCTTTTGTTCATAATTTATCAAAAATGGGTCAGGTGGGAATCCAAAAGAGTCAGTTGTCGAGTTTTGCACAATGGCTAAATTTTATGTTTGTAATTCTCGACAGAAAAAAGTAAGTGATAGAAATAAGCTAAATGCGGAAATTGACGGCTAAATTTTAGATTTTGATTTTAATTAAACTTTTTGGAATTTCAGGTTTCAGTTTATTATCAGTTGCATGACAGTCATTAATTTATTTTTTTGAAGGGAAAAAGTTTATGATTTATTGAAAGGAAAAAAAAAAAAAAAAAAAAGCTCTACTACTTCCAATTGATAGACTCCCAATTCAAAAGAGTGTCATTCACAACAACATGCCAACATGCCTTGTGCAGGTGTGTCATTTTTAGTGCGAGTACAATTTTTAGTGTTTTCGGCAATTAACCATCTTCAATCTCAATACACCTAAGGAATGACCATCCTGTAGCATCTATGCTTCAAAAAAAAAAAAAAAAAAATCCTGTAGTATCTGTACGCTTTGGGGCCATTCCCTCTTTCAGCGAATTGCTAAAGTAGTTACCTGGAAGTGGAGAGGAAGTTGGGAAGCTGCTTGTACTTGAAAAATATGGCACAGACTTTTATATACTTCACTGTTAGACCCTACATACAGTTCAAAATAAATGAACATCTATTGAAATATTTTTTTTTTTTTTGAAGAAGGAAGGATATATTGAAAAAGTATTAGAATACGGGCATCCAACTCAAAACCAATTGGCAATGAGTGGAGAGGCCCATAGGATTATAAACAGCAGGATCTTGGAAACCCATACAATGTGGGACTAATAGTCTCAACACGCCCCCTCACGTGTAGCCTCGTTGGGTCTAACACGTGGACAATTAAATCGGGTGACGCGGAGCAAAGGCGCGGTCAATGACTCGTCGCAAATAGCCTGCTCTGATACCATGTTAGAATACGGACATCCAACTCAAAACCAATTGGCAATGAGTGGAGAGGCCCATAGGATTATAAACAGCAGGATCTTGGAAACCCATACAATGTGGGACTAATAGTCTCAACAAAAAGGAAGAACTGTACAAGATTTACCAGGTGAAAACACCCTCAAGCAAAAGAAGAAACTACAGAAACTACATATTTAACACCTCCTCTTATTGATTTATGATCTGAGTTGCAGAGAAAAGTTTGAAAACTTTGGTTGTAGAGTTCCATAAAAAGATTCACTGTTTTACCGCAATCTCCATTTCGTACAACGATTTTGCTCTACCTCCGTGTATTCTCCTATTTCGCTCATTCCAAACCTCCCATCCAATGGCAAAAGGCAGCAAATTCCACACCATTTTGGCTCTCGGCGATGTTGTATCTAAATTCCAACTAAGCATTAGATTTTTAAACCGGAACGACATCACCCATTTCACATGCATTTCTTTCATGAAGTATCCCCAAAGACGTGATATCACAAAAGACAATGGATGTATAAGTGATCCACAGTTTCTACTTCCGAATTGCAAAAAAGGAATAAGTTTGATTGGATAGCCATGCCTCTTGTCTGCAGCATGTGTCTAGTTGGGATTGCGTTCAATAACGAAGCCCAAAATAAGAACATTACCTTGCCTATTGTCAGATATTACCTGGAGTTTTTGGACAGCAAAAGAGGATCCAAAACAATATATCAAATCACCAGCTTGGACGGTGCATAAGCTATATCGAACGTTTTCTTTTTAAAGATTACATTACCTATTTTGAGTGGTAACAAGATACATAGACTTCTTGTTTTGACTGCACATTTTTAGACTTCTTGTTGGTGCAGCATCATTGTGGTGACAGGCCTATGATGTATGACAGATGTAAGCCTTTGTGGCTATAGATGATCATTCTCAGCTTGGCTTTGGTGTGGCCTACTATGATGATCGTGTGGTTGTCTGACAGACTCCAAAATCTCTTTGTTGGATTCAACTAATTAATAGCTAATGAGCATTTATTCAACTAATTAACCTGACACGTTTAGGGGCGACCAAAACCGAATTAGGGGTGACACAAAACGACAAAATAAAAAATAATCAGTAGGTTATTTCACAATCAGAAGGTTATTTACGAGGCGTTTTTTTAATGGCCAAACTACCCTTTACAATCGGTAGGTAATCAACAATCGGGAGTAAATTTAGTTTGTATGACTTCCGATTATACAGTATCCCCAAAATAAAATCCTAAATCTTTTGAATTTTGATTATCCTATAATCGGTAGTAAATAAAGTTATATTGACTCCCGATTATATAGTAAATCTTTGGCAAAAATGCTACCATAATCGGTAGGGAATTTAGGTTATTGGGCTGACCGAGCGAAGCGAGGGGGGACCTTTATATGGCCACTTTTTTGTAAAATGTAAGTGATCAATTGACACAAAAAGATTGAAAATGGTTAGGGCCAAAAAACCAAAAATGTCCCTCCCTTTTAGTCAAATTACTATAACTCATTGTGTATCCTATCTTTTTAGGAGTATAATTGGACAACAAACTTTAATATAACATATCTAAAAATCCGCACCTTGGAATTTTACAAATTTTATCTCGTTGGAAAGCTAATAAAAAAACCTATCCAACGAGCACAAACAACAATATCAAATTTTGAGTTTTTACGAAAAATTCAGAGGTATTTATCATTTTAGGCACAATTTTAGAAAATTAAGTGTATATCCATTATGCAGACCACCATAAAGGATACATAATAGTTTATGTAGCAAAATTTTGGTTTATTCATCAACTAATTTTCCGTTGCAACTGATAAATCGATGTACTTCCTCCGTTTCAAGAAAAATGATACTTTCATTTTAGGCACAATTCTCGAAAATTGAATGCATAGCCATTATGCAAACGACCACAAAGGATGCATAACACATCATGCAACCATATTTTGGTTTATGGATCGACTAATTTTCCGTTTAAGAAAATGTGATACTTTCAAATCTCGTTTCAGGAAAAGTGATATTTTCACTCTGTTTCGGAAAAGTGATACTTTCGCTCGGTTTCGGAAAAAATGATACTTTCGCTCTGTTTCGGGAAAAGTGATACTTTCGCTCGGTTTCGGAAAAAATGATACTTTCGCTCTGTTTCAGAAAAAGTGATATTTTTTACATCCTGGATATTTTTACATTTTTGTCCATTTAAACAGTATCAAAATCTAAATATCCTTTTCACCCAGGAATTGTTGATTTTGGTATTTTTAACCAATTTTGTGTTGTTTAGTGTTGTCTAAAATATTGTATGTCTAGAACTACTCTAAGATTTAACACTTTTTAAAGCAAAAGTTTATCTCCAATGCTAGGGTCAAGGTTAATTAAATATGATGATATGGCTGTCATCTTATAGGTGAAGGTTAATTAAATATGATGATATGGCTGTCATCTTATAGAAAAGGATAAAGCAGAAAGTCATATCTTCACTTTCTCTATGACCCAAGGTCTATTGACACATCATTAATTCTTCATTTCCAAACTCATTTAATTCTTAATTAAAAAATATAATTAGGGTAGTAAGACCTTGGTATTGGAGATAAAACTTAGCTAAAAAATATTATTTTTCTTTGATTTAGCCACATAGGATTGACCCACAACAAAAAGATGTGAATATGACCTCCACATGGAATTACCTTCACCCCACGCATTGGAGATGCTCTAAAAATCTGTTCGAATGTTACTATTTATTTACTTTTTTTATTTAAATTCTACCAAGTTAAAAATGATAAGATAAATATTTTAAAACATTTTCCTCAAAAGAAATGTTAAATTTCGTTCACCGAACACATCTTCACAAGCACGAGCGAAATTTTATCTTGAGAAAATATTTTCATTTAGGTTTTTTAATCGGAAAATGGGTCATTTGTCCAAATATTTTTAGAACATGGCTCAAATGGATGAGTAAAAATTAGTATGGGCGAAATGGAAACCAAAAAAATAGCAAAGATGAAACTGGATTCATCCTGATGTAAATTAAAAAATAGCAAGGATGAAACTGGATGCATCCTGATGTAAATTAAAAATAAAAAAAGGTATTTGAAAATGGGTAGGATGAAACTGTTTACATCCTGGCTATTTTTACATTTTTGTCCATTTAAACAGTATCAAAATATAAATGTCTTTTTCACCCAGGAATTGTTGATTTTGGTCTTTTTAACCAATTTTGTGTTTTTTAATTTGTTTGCTTGAATTAACGAGTATATCTTGGTGATGCGCACACTCACTCGAGTTTGGGCACAAGATTTTGCCAAAAGGAAAAAACAAAAGGTCACAAGATGCATTGGGACTCCGCTATAAACACCAAGTACAAGCCGAACACATAAGGTTGAATATTTCAACTACAAATACTACGCTAGAACCAACTAAACCAATATAAACAAACATTTGCAAAAATAATCTGCATTGTTCATCAATGGCTCCAAGTTTGAAGTTTCAGTGCGCTTGTTATATTTTACTCTCTTTAATTCTTTCTCACTTCAACTCACTCCCATGAACACCCACTAGATCCTATAACACCATCAGAGTTCATTCATATCCAAACCATAATCAATAACTCATATCCTAGTTCAACATACAACCTAACTTTTCAATACGTTGGCTTAGAAGAACCAAACAAATCAACAATCCTTTCGAGTAAGGATTTGTTTTCCTGTGCTGAATGCAGATTCAGATACAACTGAAGAAAATGGTATTTCCAATATGTCCATCGCCATGAGTGATAGTACCCTATACTTGGTACTATTAGCCTGCCACCAAGCCAAAATATTAAAATCCTTTGTAGATGCTTCACAATCATCCATCAAATACCTTTCAAGTTCTGATCTTGGCTGAGTACAATTAACATTCATTCTTTGTTTTTTCTTCCTTGACTCAAGCATATCCTCAACACTTGCTTCTTGCACACAAACTACTGAGTTATCCACATCTGCAATAGTTGTAGACCCAATACCTTCCTCTCCATTGGCATTTGAATACATGACCTTGTACTCTTTATACAGATTTCCCATATCTTGTTTAACATCCTTCAAAATAGTAAAACCCTGTACTCATTTTGCTCATACAAACATTTAAGATCAAACTTCAAACCAGACTCTTTCTCTCGAGGATCAAGTAACTTAGCAAAAAAACAACAGAGTTCATGTCATCTTACTCCCCCCAATATGTGTTGTACTTCTGAAACATGAGATCGGCCATCCTATAAATGTGAGGATCTCCTGTAGTTTCTCTAAGACGAACCAGCTGTTGAAGCCGAGAACATAACTGTAACGTCAAAGAAATCCAGAGTAGGAAACTGCTTACCAAGTAAGATAGAGGTGGTGGTACTCTTGAATCTTGATGGAAGTGGTTGGTGAGGTGAGTGGTGGTAGTGGAGACGTTCACTCTTGAATCTTAATGGAAGTGGTGGTGGTGGAGGCGACTCTGGTAGCCGAGAGAAAAAAGAAAAATAAAAAAATGAAATGAAGAGTTTCTGTTCGTCTGCTTCTTATAAGTTTAGGGTTTCATAGTTTTTTAACGGCTAGGATTCATCAAGGTATAATATATCTAGGGTCATTATTAGTCGGTTTAGTCGGTTCAGTTCGGCCGGTTTCCATGGTCAACCGTAGACTGAACCGACAGATCAACGGTTTTCATATTAAGAACTGCGATTGACCGTTGGATGAACGATTCAGCTCTGTTTCGTCTCGGTTCTTATGGTTCGGCTCGGTTTACTTGGTTCATCTCGGTTCTGTGCAGGCCTACTTTTAGCTTCCCAACTACACCTCAGGACTGACCATCCTGTAGTATCTGGATTCTGTATGCTTGGGGGGCCATTTCCTCTTCCGGAAAATATAAAGTGCCAAGCTAGCTAAGGGTTCTTATGTAAAGTTCTTAAAAAGTAAATCAGTACATATCTGACATTACTTTCTATGAAACGCCAACGAGGCATCTTGTTTTCCTTGAAAATAGTGTCATGATGATGTAACCTTAATTATAGTAATGCTTTGTTGACCGGGGAGAATGTATCGCTGGGACCCGAGGGCTAACCAAGCTGCAACCTAGGTCAGCTTTTCTCTTCGTTTATCGTTTCTCTATGCATCATCATGATCAGTAAAGAATGCTACTCATGAGAAAGGTAGCTTTTCATGCCTATTGTTAATTTCGCACACTGATGTTATGATAGATACACTGAAATTAAGTGAATGAAGCGAGAAAAAGAAGTTAACAACATTAATTTGATGATCCTTAATTTTCGTATAAATTAGTAGAGTAGTGCGTTCTACCCGTCTAGTTAAGTTGCATCAGAATCTGAAATGCATACTTTCTGGACAAAATGTGTAATATGTTCTGTATGGAAATTAAAAGACAAAGAAGTGAGCTGGGGGAGGAAATTGAATTCGACAACCATAAAAATCGGAAATCACTTACCATGAAGGATTCCATAAGAGCGAAGAGTAGAAAAAATCTCCAATTTTTAATGTTGAATCCAAGATCTATTGCCAAAAATCCTAGCGAAACAATATCACATCGATAATGGTGAACTAGTGGAGTATCGGATTGTGTATTATTACAGTTGATCGGAAAAGCCTTATATTGCCAGCTAACAGTGTGCAGAAAGTGGAGGTAGTTGAGGATATAAGGTAAGGTCGAACATAACTATATGACTCACATGTTTTGCCATTAAGGTGTAAACTAACAGGGTGCTGATAAATACATTTTTTAGCGCTTTCGACCGTTTCACCAAGTTTGATCTCAATAGAGAAAAGCTTTGATGTGTCTTTTAGCTGCGCCACTACACCTAAGACCATCCACTAGATTTATTGTGGTGCGCACGGGAAACCGCTATGTGGTCTAGTGTGTGATGCTCCAAATAAAGTCCAGTTGGGTTTAGGTTGGATGGGAACAAATACTTGATTTTTTTTTTTTCCCATTGGTTTTAGATGTTGGATGATGATTGAGTTAGTCACCAAATGACTGGATAACTTAATATCCCTTTATATTTTGCTACTGTTGGGACAATTGGCCCTCTGATACTAAATTTTACCGCACCAATTGTCTGTTTCTAATGTAATGGCATATATCCTTGAGCAAAAGGGCTTGAAATGAACCTATTGCTACTTCGAGTACGATTCATGCATGTCACCAAAGAAAAGGAAGAAATTTTGGAAAATTAAAATTCAACATTCACTTGCATAGATTTTCTTAACAATAATAAAGAAAGATTTAGGAATATGATAGAAGGTTCCCATAGACGAAAGAAAGCATAGAAA